>JASFXZ010000003.1:36549958-37149958 GCA_032209605.1 Mactromeris polynyma
CCATGGGTGGTCTTTACAGACAGGTTTGACTGTAGATAATATAGATCTAACTACTAGTGCAGACACTAGAGGGATATATTACTTCCTAGCTCTTAGTCAACATTTCCCCCATCCTCAAGCCGCGGTCTATATTCCTAGACATCATATTAATATAGTTTCCTTAAATTATTTTAAGGTTGTATCTTTAATTGTCATCTCTACTTTACACCTGTGTTCTAGTATAGCCTGCCTTAGGAAGTTAAGGCAAGTGAACGCCACCACAGATATAGTAGTATAGTATATAGTACTATCACAGGGGTTCGGCACGCTGGGGGGATGGTATAATGACATTTTAACAAATTCTGAACCCCTTTGAGTATTATAAGGCTGTTGGTGACGGGGGTGACTTCAAAACAGACCCAGATAATAAGTAAACATGTTTTACGGATATTTTCTGAATCAGGATGTACTATGAAAGATAAAATTCAGACATGCGTTTGTACCCAAAACAGAAGTTAAATTAATTTATAAATAAAATGTTAAAGTTTAAAGTTTAAATATTGAATTTTAAAAATTAAATAATACATTTTAAATATTAAATTTTAAATATTAAATCTCCGGATGCAACTAGCTAGTTCATAAAAATCGTTTACGTTTTGTGTTTTATTTTTACATGTTTAACTCACAATGGAAATGTATCATTCATCATGCTTCTTTGCAGTGTCTGGTTTTGGGCTAGTATCGGTTTCCTTAGACTTGTACATTTTCCGGATTTGAAATAACTTCAGATTTGAACCACTCAAGTGGGCTGCACAGTACTTCGTAAGTCAGGTGGCAAAGCAGACCCAATCAGTTCAAAAACCTTCTATTTAACGAATCAAGAGACATATCGGTGTCTTAATTATTAAAAACAGGACTGCACGATTTCACCGTCAATGGCAGAACCACAAGTTTTATGTTGCTACTAAATATGTTTAGGTTTAGACCTTAAAAACAGGATGAAAATGCTCACATCTATTGTCAGTGCTGTTGTTGTCTGAGAAGTGTGTGTTGCATAATTCATAATTCATGTTGCAACTGACAGGTTTTTAGACGTGTTATAATCACACACTGGATTTAAATGCAATTTTAAATATGACATAAGGATTAAAATGTAATATTGCAGTTGCTCAAAAACCACTTACTATGTTGTCTTTAGTTATTGATGATTCACATGCCCTCACAAACACTTTAAGAAACTATGAGTGGCATAGAGACAAAATTAAAACGTCGGTGTTCCCAGCGGACTTCGACGACTTGAACACTGAACGATCAAAATGATGGGTCCAGTTGCTTATGTGACTCATCTAGAATACTATATTCTGGCTATTTTTTGGTTAATGTTGTAAACTCCATAACGCCACGAGAGTCAAAAACCATAACATATAAGCAATTGTTGCCGTTCTGTCCGAATAAAAGCCAAGAAACATTCATCATACCACAATTTACCTTTGTCAATTCGTGTCCAGTCAGAATTACTGTCTAATAAGCTGGCTCCGTATAAAGGGGATTCTTTATTTTGCGCTTTCTATGCTTCTATGAAGTCGGTTTCGATCGTCCTACCGCATTGTTACGAGCTATCACTGTTATAGAATATCATGAGAAATTGCATTTGCCATGAACTGGTTTAGTACCCGTGGATGCAATAACTTTCCTAGATTTATGGGATAGAGTTATTCCCGTTTCATCCCATGTTCCAGATGCGACCGGTACAATTGTGTAGATCTGTCAGGTCATACACATATCTCAGGTCAGCAAAGCAGCGTGAGAACCTCTTACAGTCATGGAATTGTGCCGACTAGCAGCGGTTGGTTCCGATGACCTCAATGACAAGTCAAGAAGTCGTTCGTTAAGTCGTTGCCACCACATGTCAGAAGGTAAATTATTTTTGCATGGCTTCCCTTTTTTCGCAAAAATCCCTAGAAATCTAAAATACTATTGCTAAACTATATTCCTTTCTCAGCACGTTTCACTAAGGCCGCGTCATTTCATTTTCTTTTTGAAGGTTCAAACGTGACGATGAATCCCATTGCTTCCTAATTACCCTACCATTTTTACGGTCAATGAGGGTGGATCTGATGAGTAGAAATTATGTGTTAAAGTAGTATGCAGGATTGAAACATCATACGAGTGTAAACGCCTTATACTGTTTATGGTGTAATTTTACCAAAACTTCATTATAATTCTTAAAATACCAATACAGATTAAGACCCGAACCTAGAAACCATTATTTAATCATTTCAATCATTTCAATCACATTAAAGATGTGTTTGACTTATCTGAATGTATAATGTTTGAATGGGTTTGATCCAGTATCGTTGTTACATCAGCTTAAGCATCTATAATGAGAACCATTGCAATATACGTATAACCAATTGCAAATATCTCGTTTTATCATATTGCTTATAGACACAACTAGAAAAGTACTCCGCTTGATAAAAAGTGGAAAATTTATTTTTAATTTGTGATAATATAAACTATTTTTCAACAATAACAGATGCTTACATAATGAGTTCATTAAGTGATAATGCATATCTGTTGATAGTTTAACTGTATGAAATACATATTTCCTGTTGGTGTAGGTTAACAAATGACCCAAAAATGAGCATATTATTACTTTAACAAAGATCACCAGTCCTGACCTAATTCGTCACATTACTCTAAACTCTCTTTCAAATCAATACGACGGGTCCAATGTGTTTGTGTTGAACTGTTGTCGAAACTTTGTTAGTTCATTAATTGTGCCCGGGCTATACGGACGCTTTTGAACGTGCCCACCAATGCATTGAACCTATGACTTACGCGTATCATCAATTGAATTATCGATAAATGTTCTGCTCCGCTGCAATACTGTATTAATTATTCAATAAACGAATGAAGGAAACATGTAGAACATTCAAAATAACCAAGTTTGGATATAAACAGAATATTAATTAATATTGTTTGAACTTCAAAGGTACTGAAACGTAATAACCAGATACATGTAATTAGCGATAGACAGTAAAAAATTGTAATTGTGTTTAAATATTCATTAAGAATCACTGAAATGATACATAGCAATGATGCGTGATATGAATGCAAGACAGTAACATCTGATAAACAACAAGGCATTTGCGTGCATACGCGCTCATTGCAAACCTGACTCATCATAAGTTTACTAAAAACAAAGAATTAGTCGAAGCGTTGATAGCGAACAAGGCGACCTGTTGAGAAACATCCTTCAAAAATCAAAGCACTGAGAGTGCAGTTTGGAGCGGTTGTTATATGTTCGTTGAGGGAAAGTGTGGCTGTTGCCTCAAAATAGAAATCTCAAAGTATATTTCTCATATTTCCAAAAAGGAGTTTTATCTGCACTTGTGTGTTCGGCATCCAATGAAACAACGGATACGCATTCTAAACTTGTTGAAATATATTTACTAACCTCTAAATTTTCTAATTAAATTGACGTTAGTAACTAAATAATGGGAATCGAAGAATTTACATTAGTTTACTTGTCTGTATATATATTAACACCTCCTTGTGCTGTTTTAGTGGGTGTGTACTTTGTATGGTGTAATGCATATTTGACTTTTCAAATATTTTTAACATTTAATGCAAGAGTTATATTCTCAAGAGCAGAACATGTCGTTTTGAATTTTTAGAGTTAAGGTTGTAGCAACATAATGGACTCAATGTCTGAGGCAATCAAAACAGAGGTTGATTCAATATTCTCGATCAAATATCTCCCTCTTACAACCCTTACATGTACGACGGAGTCGAAACATTGTCAGTAGAAGCATTTTGTACATAACTCGGATGCATGACTGTGTGCTTACATACCTGAATCGTCAGAATTATGTTTTCCTCTTAACGACCTTAAGCACAATATGTCTTAAGGGTCGTTTTATTTACCTTGAAACACTAAAAAATCATATCAGGCCTTTCGTAATAGTTTTTAACAACATCAATGTTGACAAATGGATACAATACATCAATAAGCAGACATCAATCTCGACATGTACTCGTTCTGAATCATGGAGCGTATTTTCGATCTTCGTATTGGTTACTTACATAATTTCGAAGTCATTTAATCACAATGCCTTAATTTAGTCAATTTTATATTCTGCTGTCCAGTCCCTCTCATAAACACGCCACAATTACCCCTAAAAAAACTCACATACGAAAATGCAGATCTCCATCATTCCATGTTCTGTTCGAAACTTACGATGGTCGTGAAAATAAGTTGACATAAGTTAGCATAATTCGACTAATTTTGGTTTGTTATCATGAAGAAAGTATTATTTTATCGAATTAAACCAATGGTTGTATAATTCCATGCACTACCTATGTTTGATTTTGAAGACTAGCCAGAATCGAAACGACAAGAATAATCGAGTTGACACGACATAAGGATACAACATAAACTATATCCATATTTCAGAGACATATGCAGTTCTGTTCTTGCAAAATTTAATTTCTTTCCGATGTATGATGAAACTATAATTTGATAGTTTGCTTATTTTATTTAAAAAATGATTTATCTCAGGCAAATAAAGTTCATAATAGATGTATAACATGAACAGTAAAGTGATATCCACATACTTCAATATAACTGTTTATTGGTTAGCGCGATGAATATCTAGTTAACATGATAATTTCAACAAGAAAACATAGGTAGTCATTAAGTATCTAGATAACATGATAATTAACTAGAAAACCAGGTGGTTACCACGTTCCTTAACTAGTAAACCACATCACCGACAAGTGTGTAGCTAACTAGATATGTCACGTGATTACCACTTAACAGTTACCTACCATAGAGTGTCCACTCGAATATCTAGGGGAATAAATGGGTAAGTTATGGTACTTGTGGCACTATAAGACATATTTTCGTGTTAAGATTTGTTCGTGTCATAACTGGAATGAAAATGCATCATGCTATTTAACTAATGAACACATAATTAGCATGATAATTACGTATCTTACCAGAAGACTTATTCACAAACATTTTAAGACTGAAACTCAGACTTAGACTCGAAGATGTAGAATGTGCTTTTTGCTCTTATGTTGTTATTACAGTATAGATTTTAATAAAATTGGCTTTAGTGTAGAGTGGGCAGTAACAA
This sequence comes from Mactromeris polynyma, assembly GCA_032209605.1. Classification (NCBI taxonomy): domain Eukaryota; kingdom Metazoa; phylum Mollusca; class Bivalvia; order Venerida; family Mactridae; genus Mactromeris; species Mactromeris polynyma. The sequence goes on from JASFXZ010000003.1 coordinate 36,555,082, forward strand.
CTATTCAGACAAAATTTCGTTCTTTCAGATTTAATGAAAAAAGGAAATGCTGGTAAATATAAATTTTACGATCCTGGGTTTCATTCTGAAACCACATACTTTTCTTCTTAGTTATGAAGTACAATAGGAAATATCACCATATATGAATACCATTTTGACCTGTCTAGTTACAGTACGTGAGGATGTGTAGCATAATTTTAGATACGAATATCTACATCCAAGTCATACTCTAGTAAACGTCCATTTTAATTTAAGAATCCCAGGCCAGCGTTTACATCGTGTATTAAAACGTTTACAAACGCAGATCGGTTGTACGCGAGCCTAATACGACTACGCCGAAAGTACTATACACTAATTATATAATACCGAAGTGAAATATATAATATATAACTTAAGCTTTATATAGATTGCTCCCTGGTGCGTGCGATTATTGTTATATAGTCATGAATATACACGTATAAATGATTGCAGTGTCAGTATTTCACAACTGATCAATACATTCTAATTCATCGTTATCCGGTATATCTTGATTCATTGTCTATTAATAGCCCATCAGTACAATTTTAACAAACAAGTGGACGCCTTGAGTTTATAACTCATGGAGGATAACTTGACAGTTCATTTAACAACAGCATACTATTGCTTACCGTGCGCCTTCTGAATAATTTAATGTCTAGTCGGATTTTACCATGCGAACAATTTATAAATTTCAATGCACTTTGTAGATATCGTTTTTCAGTGCGCCCGTCATGAGGCTTGTGCACTGCGAATGAGTCCGAGCCCCGGCATAGATTCGACTTCAGCGTGACATCACCTAGTAGGGCGACTAGTGTTGTCCAGTTGCGACATCCGTACACGTAAAAAAACTTGGTACATGGTAAAGAACCCTTACTTCTGGTTCGTAGGGCATCGTAGGTATATAGGGCTCACTTTATTTCGCATATAGTGTGTACGGCCATAGCACGTTTAAAACACCGATTCTCGTCCGATCACCGAAGTTAAGCAACGTCGAGCCCGGTTAGTACTTGGATGGGTGACTGCCTGGGAATACCGGGTGCTGTAGACATTAATTGTTTTCGTATTTCTTTCTATACTTTTAAATTTCATTTTATTACTTTTGAAACTGATTCTTTATAGAAAATACTTAAATTGAGCACACACGCTGTGTACACATGCAATAGTATCGTCTGAAGTTATTTTCTTGTATCCTAAAATTCATCTAAAAAATTGAAATCCCACACAGTGCGTTATTAAATGTCCAGAGTATATTTTACTTACTTAACAACTACTTTTTCGCCATTACTCGGACCAAACTAGCCGTGTAGGACGTTATTTTATGCACGAGTTTTTATTTTAATTATTTGAGAATGGAACATAACCTTTTACGTGTATTCATTGTGATTTAAAAAAAGCAAGCACAAAGTTTGGATGAATATATATATTTTATTGTCACAATAATCCAGCCCCTAGTATATTTAAAATTGCTGTCAACTTCAAGCTGTTTTCCGAACTCCCTAGCCTTGTCGATCAGCATAGCGTTTGTTATGTATGCAATTTTACATCTCACATCATTTAACCACAACTAGAAGGCCTTCTCATGTTCATCATTCGAGATGCTTGAGAAGCCACTGGATTATTTAGATATTCCAGTTCAGTATGCAATGAAGGGTTAAGTTGGTACACGGAACGCCACTTTTACAAAACGATATCTCCCAGGGAACGCACAACAATATTATCTGAGGAGATGAAAGGGAAACATCTACAGGCACGGACGGTAATGGGATTGTCATGCTGATTATCAGTCCCGGAAACGATGAGTATCCAAATCATCGTTACATAATTCAACATGCGATAGTTGCTTCGTTTATGTATTGATTTAAACATATTTATTTCACAAATAAATATTCATAGAATATCTTCGAAATGTTTAAAGAATGCTTATATCGAGCTTGATACAAATTAATTTGATTACAGGGCAAACATTTAATCTTTTTTATGAGTAGAATTTCTAACGCAATTTAACATAATCATGGAGATATTACTTTTATCCCTCTTTTAGAGAATAGGTATTAAAGCTAAATGGATTGAGAAAGTCTATGCATCCGGTACATTTATGTACATTCAACAATTCAACCGGGAACAACTTGTATTTACTTAACCAACGGGGAGACATAAAAGACATTCATGGAATGATTTTGCGGTGTCGTATCTGAGGCAAATCAAAAAAACTTTATAAATGAAATATGTAAACTGGATATTCAACATATTGATCAAAGAAACCATTATAATTGATGCATGAGTAATTACAATATGCATAAGCATTGACGTATGTGAATACACAAAGACAACAAGAAAATCATTGATGCAAAGCATCAAAGATCGCCGCTAAAGAGTTGAACAAGAGCAAAGGAAATGTAGAATGATAGTTTGTTATTTACAATTTCTTTTGTACAAAAAAAATGTAACTAAAGTATTACAATCCATTTTAGTAGTATCAAACACGTAAACAAAAAATATTAATCTGTTTACAGACCCAGATCCAACTTCTCTGTATATAGCAAGGTCTTTGTTCACAAAAATAAGAATATTTAAAATTACATTCTTTGAATCTTTTACATAAATTCTCATTAAGTTTCTAAATAATTATCTCAGACTATCATGACACTCAAAATGTATCAAAAGAACACATTTTCTTTTCTGATCCATACGTACGTAAAAAATAAGCTTAGAATAAGCACTACTTTTATCTAAATATTTATTCAATACAGTTAACGCATCACTTCTATTTGTTTTATTTTGTCATGTAAAATATTCAAAGAATGCAATTTTAAATACTATTATTTTGCTTTATACAGAGAAGTTGGAACTGGGTCTGTAGACATATTAACTACTGTAATTGAATTTTACTCGATTGGTCCAATAAAGTGTCATGGTCACTAAATATGCAACCTAGTCAATAATCAACTAACAGCCTCTAATTATAAGTACATGGTGACTAGAGTTCAACTGCTTATGTGTGTTCATTTGGTAATGTTAATATCGCTAGTTCTGTCATGTGATTGAAGAAATCCAATTTATGCGGTATTTTATTGTTTACATCACGTGAGAACTATTTTCAACTTTCTAAAAATAAACTTTCCGTAGACTGGTTTCAAATATTTTATCAGTCAAAGTAGACCTTGACGATTTAAAATCGTGCACCACATGAGGGAATAAAGTCGAAAAAATATTACAAATACTTTTTCTGTAAAACTTTATTGTCAGTGGGTAAAATTATCTTGAATCGAATAATCTTGGGGGAAAAGTTAAGTCACGTGCCCCTCCAGTCTCCACGTACAAAAACAATCCCATTCCAGACAGTACGCCGCACTGGAGTGCGGCGACAATGAAGCGTAAACTTATGGTTTAATAATGACTGGCTCACCAGTGGCACTTCGTAGATCAAAAATTAAATAAAGATCCCGGTTGAATACTGAGCCAGCACTGATATCGTTATTGGAAGTATTTATGATACAAACATTCTATGGATTTTGTGTAATGAAATAACGAGCTAGCCAGTATATGAAGTTTCGAATTTTCTTCATGTTTGAATACAGGTCTAATTGCGAAGGCAAGGATTATAATGGATACTTATACTCAGCACTCAAATCTCAAAACATACAATTTCTCTTATTTGCTTGATATTGTGAGTGCGGAAATGGCTGAACATGTAAAATGAATGCTGACTATTCTTTTGACTTTGATCAATATTCTTTGAGAGTTTAGTGCTCTTATGAGATATGAGAGTAATTATTGTACTTTCGTGCCACACTCCACACTAATACTTAAAACTTACTCCCAGTCAAATACACACTAAATTCTCATAGGAAATGAGCCACAATGAATATCTAGCTCTCGTTTAACATGATCATGAATTTTTTACTATCAGTATGAGTCACTTTCAGCCTTATTTTAAATCACAAAGTATACACCGATAAGGCTGATAGTGTAAGTATCCGTTATCATCACTGGCCCAGACCAGTTGTATTCCAACTTCGCACTGAGCTGTAATTTTGCCGAACCTTTCGCTTGTAAGCAATACTTGACTGCGATTGGAAAGGCCTACCGTGCCTGCGACAATCACCCAATATAACACTGCGAAAAGGAATGCTCTATTGTGAGACCAATCAAATATAACAAAGTAAACCATATAACATAGATCAATCGGGAGATAAATGAACGCATTTACATAATGTATGATAGTAAATCCGATTTTCTCCACATAATTCGCTTGTAAAGTGTGTACAAATAAGTAAATTAATGCATTGCCAGAAATCCCAAGCAAATCGCTGGCTTATTGATAAAATTGACTCCCTTCAAAACACGCTCTCGATTACTGTTCAACTTCTTTTATATCGATTTAATTGTGTTTCAATTGCGATGATATGATGAGCTAAAATGCTAAAACAGCAAGTAAAAATCAAACACACGGACTTCGCTAAAGGTATCCTAGTATTCTAATGCACCATATTAGCTTCGATGGATATGAGCACTGTAACTATAACATTTCCTGTCTCATCATAGAGTATTAGCAAAATATCATTTGTCTTGTTCCTACAAGCTAAATTGTTTAGCCAGTATTACCACCTTTGAAGCAATTAAACGATTCACTCACAGGAAATTGTCACGTCGTCTTTCATTGGCTTTCCCTTTATCCCGCCTAGAGTTCTTTCCCTTAATTCCAAGTAGGCGTCGTTTGAAAGATAAATTATTTATGCTTAAAATTCGTTGAAGTTCATGGATTTATTTTGATATTTGAAGCGCGATTTCGGCCACGGAATCTCCACGGTTTCAATCTAGTTATATAGTTCAATACAAAATTAATGACGACGACCTTCACCATGTCGCCCGTATACACGATAGAGAACTAGTGTCTACTTGTTCACTTTTATAGTTGACACACGCGTCTTGTGTTTCTTCGCTGTGCACCTATCTCTAAAATACAAAATTATCTCCAAGATAAGTTGTGCGACTTCCACCATACTGAGTACAGATGCACCCAGAAACAGTCCCATTGTGCCGCCGATGTCCGACAGAAATCTTACACCCTGGAAGAGAAAGAGGAACAACTGATATCTGACCAAAAAGTAAAAGCTGAACAAATAGCGGGAAAAGGGTATCATATGGAACGCCGGTACTGTCTTATGTAGTCATGAAAATATATTAGTATGTTTGTTTTTTATTACATTATGTACCAAGTTCTTTACGTATTGCGCAAACATATTAATGTTATGTCCGTTTTCTTTTTGTTGTGCCTTTAAACTAAAACGCCATATCACAAATTTATGTCATAAATATCTCAAAAAGGTATGGAGTGTAAAACTCTTCATAATTATGTCTACTAGTTCGTCGATGACTTTGTGCACCTTAGACTTTAGTGTGGATACAGCTTGCACAGTTGTTTCAGCTAGTGTTTTGCATTGGAACCGGGGCAACCGATATATTGAGTACAAACCTCGTATAACGGCTCCTGTGTAATTTATTCATAATTTAAATCTTTGAAATATATCAGCACACGTAGGAAATTGTTCCTGTATCTGAAAGAAAGATAATGTCATACTGTTCAATTTATCCAAATTTATTATTTTATGCTTACAGACGAACCTCACATAAAGACCACATCAATAATAAGACCACTTCAAAATTAAGAACACAAAGTCCATTTTCACTGTTTTAATCTTTATCAACCTCAATATTAAAAACAACTCAATAAGAAAACCGGTTTTCAAGGATCCCAAAGGTAGGTATTACTGAGGTTTTACCGTACTTCTATCAATATTCGGATTAATACACACAATCACAGGTTTGCACCTACCATGAATATAGTGTCACTGATTAAAGTTTGAATTTTGCTCTCGCAAACTGACAAACGATGTATAAAAGGCCATTTAAGATTGTGTGAAGACGAACACCTACGTCATACTTATTTGAAATGACCTCGGAAGATACATGGTGGGGGGAGTAGTTCCAAGATGGCTACAGAAAGTTAAGGTTTGTAGTCTCTGTGGAAAGTATGACCGAGATCTATTCAATATTAGGAATACGAGGCACACATAACATTTAGATAATGTTGAACAGTGTTTACTTGGTCAGATGTAGTAAAGTTAACAGTGAAAGGAAAATCGCATCACGTAGTAGGTATATTAGGTATATCCATATACGTACCTAGGATGTCTATTTCCGAACTTACTAAAATTGCCGAGATGTTGCGATTAGTATTTGTATGGAAACTTCATAATAAATGCAATATTGTACAAAACAAAATATGATGTTGGAATTATATATTAAGCGTATCGTTTTGTGCAATGAATTCGTATTGCTCGGAAACTAACCTGACCCTTTAGCATAATTCGGTAGCTGATTAATCTGTTGTATATATTTCCGCCTTTCATCGTATTGGTTAAAGTAGAATACCGACAATGAACGATAGGCTAACGGTACTTAATATATTATTTATATTCGCAAGTACAACAAAAAATTATATCCATGAATAAAAGTCTGGTTTAGGTTAATGTGTTCGGACTATACAAAAAACTTTAAGCGTTTTAAAAAGAATTAAGCGATATCTCATGCAATTTATGCCTACGTATGACCTTAGACATGTTAAGAAGAATACTGCAAGAATAATAAACAAATTCTAAAGTTAGTTTGACTTCATTAAATTAATTTTTTTACATCACGTGCCTCCAAAATAGTCTTATATTTGCATTTTCTTGGATGTAAGTTTAATTTTTGTATTAACGATATGTGTTAAGAATGAAAAATCATTCGGTATACTGTATAGTATTTTCTCTGAGTAAAAGATAATAAAGAGTAATAAACAGTCACCTTTCTAAGTTTTCATTTTCGAAATAGTTATCCAGTAGGTTGAGACATATATTCTTCCACAGCATCGTGTCATTCTTCTTACTACAAACCTCATATTCCAACAACATACGCTATATAGCAAGGCACAAAAATGTTAGTTGTTGAACCAATATGTACGTCAAGCGCTATAGTGTTCGATTTTGAGCTTTGGGCTTTAACTTCGGACCCCGTGTTCACAAAGAGTTAGTTTTCAGGATCGGGATCAAAATCATAATTTTTATATTTTTTTTTAAACTTCGTATTTTTCATGCTGAGTCATGACTTTTTATATAGCGTGACATATAAGGACATTTTGCAAAACTTTGAAAACATTAAATTCTTGTTTATAAAGAAATTATGGAAATTAAGTTTTGACCGATTCTGGAAAATTAATCATGATTGAATCTAGATCAGTGTCAATCATAAGTAAACTAAATTAATGTCTCTACAAAACGGTGGAGTATTGCAGCTTTTTTCATAATGTTAATTAAAAGATCTTTTGATATTTTTTGTACACAAGTTTATGAGAAGTAATGGAAAAAGTGCTCAATCGCTTCAACGAATGTGCAATTAATTTTCTTGATCAACTTGATCCTTTGTGAACATGGGACCACAATATCAATGCATTCATTCTGTGCGTTTGGAAAGGCTTGCAAAGTATAAATAGTGGCTCGTGATCGTACCCTGTTACCGAACTCGTCCTACATGTGCTCAGTGGGGTAACTGTGTGGTGTTGTGCTACGCCACGTGTACTAAAACTGGTCAACCAACGCAAGTGCATACTACAGATATCTCAATCAGCCATTCACTACTAGTACTTTCATTTACTTAAATAACTCGTTCATCACTCACTAAAATCATTTACGAAATAATAAAATCCACAATCGCCCAGTTTAAAAAACACTATTACTTGCACATAAATGCATTTAAAATAATGAATAACTTTACAAACGCTATGTTTATAATATATTTCTAAATATATAGTTTCCTAAGGAAAACCGATTGTACATACCAGATACTCATCAGTAGGCCAGTATGTTGAAGACATCGTTTCAATATATATATTCTCCCTAAAACAGGAATTTACATTTATTATCATGACTTTTATATTTAAATATCTTTACGGATATCTTTATAAGTGTCCTTATATGTTTCATTTCACAGCGCTTGACAGCCAATCTTGAGGTCATAGGATCAAACCCGACGAGGTATATGTTCTCTGTGAACAATTGACAATCATACATTCAAGGTCGAACAAAATTTGTAATGTAAATTATACTGCAAGGGGAGGGGGCGCTGTGAGAAGAACCATCTTTGATTGATAGGGATTCCATTACCAATAATGATCAGAGCGCCATATGGATGCACCTATACATGTTGATAAATTCAATGATTTGTGATAATTGAGGTTCAAAACAGTTGGATAATGACTGCTTAACCATCATGACTGAATTACACCAACCTTTGCTGCAACCAATATATGGTATGGAAGTAATTGGAATAAAAGTTCCGATCGCGCAATATTTAATTTTTGTGTGATGTAACTAAAGTTATTTACATTCTATTTCACTGCTTTATATTTACCGGAATACAACATAGAGTGTAGGATTAACTTACTTGCAAGGCTCACGGCAATCGCAGGCGTAACCTCCCTCGCTGAATAGCTTACTCAGGTTATAAACACATTTGAAATCTGAAAAAATATACGCATGTCAAAATGGCTTATTATAGTTAAATTTCTTTATCATTTGTTAGCGTCTAGTTTGAAACGATTGAATGGCATAGGCAGTGTAATTATGACGACAAATGTATACTAACTTAGCACTTGGTAGAAATGATTTCAACGCTTCACAATGAAAGGGCAACCACTCTGTTCGTATTTTGTCTATATCGGTTTACGGGAGTTAGTTACCTTAGTCTCTGCGTATGCTTTAATTCAACATTACCATAGGTGATGTATTTATCTCATTTTTCGTCATAATGTTTGCTACAGTTTTTTCAGTTATGTATGGCGGTCGGGTGACTGAACCCGTCCTATTGACAATTTCCAAATGAATCAGGGGTGATAGGCAATGACTTTGGAAGCATTATCTTCGGTCAAACTGTATCGCAGAACATAATACTGTTCGACCTTTGACTGAAGATGGAGTTTTCTACAGACTGAGTTAAAACGGCCGAATTTTTGCTATGTTATAATAAATAATTAATCGATTCCTGCAAATTCATTTCACAGACTCCCATCCAAGATCCCATTGATATTCAGCATGAACACCGTTAGGTCATGCCAAATTGGAATTTTGTTAAGCGTCGACCTAAGTTCGCGAAACCTAGCTACCTATTAAAAAAAAACACAAACTCATAACGAAAAAACAAATATCCTCAGATAATAAGTGATGCATAATTTTATATATTTTAGTGTGACTTTAAGTTTGAGATATATCTTTGGGGTTTATATGATTTGTGCTAGATATTGGAAATGTTTGTGCTAAGTTTGTATTTGAATATCAGTCAATACATTAACAACCATCATACATGAACAGAAAACTAAATTGCATGTATTTGATCTCTTCCTGTGACCTTGACTTTTGCAATTATCGTATTATCAGACTAGAAATCGACATTCGGCAAAGACCTCAAATTCCGTTGTTTTTGATTAACCTACTCCTGTTCTAAAAAAACAACAAAATATGTTAATATTCTAGCCCACCCTATTGGCTCTTTATGTTCGTGTTATCAACAGCAAATTTAGAATCCGCATGTCAAGCAAGACGTATACCCACATTGTCGGGAAATCATCTCTTGCTTGCAGAAAACAGGTTGTCTAGTTGTTAACAACCGAAGATAAAAACAACAACATAAAAATGTATTCACTGTTGGATTATACTGAGCTGTTGCATAGTGGAACATATGTGGTGTTAAATGACATGCCATCCGGTGCATCCGGAGGTAAACATGAACATCTATCAACAGTGGCTAGGATTTGGCAGAATTCATGGCAAGCCTGAAAAAATGTGTACTTGATAAAATCACCAAATATATAGTCATGTAATATACAATACATTTTGTATAAGAGAGTTACTGGACTAATTGTATCAGAAGATTTTTATTAAAACATAATCTTCGTCAAGTGCCAATATAGTATGCTCAAGTTTGTTTTTTTAATTCAGAATGTCATAGAAAAGATTTAAGATTCATATTGATGCAAGTGAAATATAAAATTGAAACACAAATATCTCAGATCATTGAAGAAACCCCTCACATATGGATGACTCCACAACAAATAAGGATACAGTAGTACTTATTTGGTAATAAACATGTATCATTGTACCTTTAATCTTCATATAAAATATGTATTACTAAAGAAATACAAGGTCCTCCACTATTCGAGGGCCAATGTAAAAGTGAAAACGCCGACTTAACTTTCAGAATGGCGTTTTAAGAATAACCATTAATTAAGAATGTCATGTGCATGAAACAAATGCTCTGACAAGTTTAAATTCACAAATGTGATTTGTCTTTTATTAGAAAATAACAGATTATAACAAACCATCAAGAAATCAGATTACTTTTATCTCACTTTATTTAATGTTTAGATTCCAGTAGCGCCTGAAGTATGACGTTCGCTTTCAAATTTTAAAATGACATTCAGTCGACAAAATAGAAATTAAAAAGCGAATACCCAAGCTAGCATGAGCAGCATGTCAAACCATCTGGCGAATAACACACCAACATAAATAAAGACAATACCAAACAAGAAATACAAATAAATGTAATTCGCACAGAGTTACCACCTTGGATTGATATGTACAAAAAGCTACGTGGGATTAATCGAAATGGTTGGAATTGTTAAAGGTCAGACTCGAACCTTTTTCAGTCCAATGTTTGTCTCTGTTCCTGGGCTAAGCGAGATTCCGTCCTGTGAAGGTAATGGATGTGTATCTGGTTCATGGAATACCAGGCGGAGACCATAACCCGTGGTCAAGTCAGAAATGTAATCGTCAATCTCTAAATTCATAGTCAGTTTAAATCCTTGAAAAAGATAAAGATACTATTATGAGTGTATGTGGCGGCACAATTGTTCGTAATCAAATAAACCAGAGGAGAAAAGCCCTTAAAATACCATGAATAGGAAAAACAACAACTGTCTAATAATAAATGAAATACTTTCCAATAGTAATTTAAGTAGTATCTTACATCCCATTATCGTTAGCTTTAATGGCGTTTTCTACATATTATAATAATTTTATAGTATTCTGTATGATAATCGCAATAATTACACAGACATATGACCTTACAACAGTTGGCAGAGCGCTGAACATGCAAGTTGAAAATGAGATGTGAACATGGGCTCTGGTTTTATATCTTCAGACCTAGATTTGTTTTTACAGTAGGTAATCATAAATTTAAATATGGTATCATGCTTTAAATATCAAATTAAAATTGCAGTTACCTTAAACTTATGTTCACCTATACAGTGAAACCTCAATTTCAAGTCCACTGTTGGTGGTGAAGTAATCTGTTGATCATGTTAAAAGATGGAAGAAAACAATATAAAATGGGCAATGAAAATACGCAACTGTGGACTAAAATGAAATAAAGTACCTTGTGAGGGTCCGCTGCGCAGGGCCATATATTTAGGACTTGATAGTAAGTAACAATTGCCATAATCTTTCGATGAAAATTTCCTCAATCGTCTGAAATAAAAGATAAAATGATACATTTTTTGTGTGTAAATATGGTTGTAATTTTGACGGTTGTTATTTATTGATGCTACATGTACATACAAGTCATTGTACTGTTCGGTAAAAGACCTATTAATTGTCTAAATCTGCGTTCCTTTGTTACAATCTGTATATAATTATGGGACAGGAAATGCCATACTCAACAACGTAGGGCCTCCCATAGCTCCCTGGAATGAGTTTTTAGCGGCCCAATTGGTGCCTTCAGTCAAAGCATCATGGAGCACATACGACTTGTCATTTTTATCGCATACTTAGTACATTTAAAAGCGCAAAATGTAAGATTTCTCAAATTTCATGAACAAGGGATGCAAATTATCGTAATATTATTTCATTTTACGCAGTGATGAACGCTAAATAAAAAAACTAACGATACGTTTTGTTCTTGCCCTGCAAAAGTAGCTGTCAAGAATAAATCTTCTTGCTGATGTCCTATCTTTTGTCGAATGTGTCTGAAATATATAATGCTTAACATGCTTCATCTCATTTTACAAAACTGAATTGTTCGGGCTTTTCAATCGGTCGTTTTGAATGATAATTACTTTCAAAACATCACATACAACGTTCTTTAGTATTTATTGTTTCGGTGTTGTATTATTAAACTCATCTTCACAATACGAAAGGGACAAAAAGGGGGAGAAGAGAGGATGGAATGTACAGGACAAAGGTTGTACAAAGGTTGTTGAAGATCCCCGGAATGGTGTTTTGAAACCCGTATTTTATCTCGAGTCGTTGATTCACTGAACATTGGAATTGTTTGAAGGTCTACAAACTGTTTGCAGATTAAGGAGAGAATGTTAACGTACATTTGACCCAATCGATGGAATAATCATTTTCCTGAGAGGTCGTGAATCCAATTACATGCATCATGGTTGCAAACTGAATCAATTAAAGAATGTACAAGTAGGAAAAACTATGTTACTTTGCCCTAAAGAGAAGAAATTAAAGCAAGTATCGCTGTTCAACTTAATTGATGATGAAATCACAGAAAAATACTAAACATTATGTACTTACAACGGTGTTTTGCGGAGGGCAGTTTTCATGTCTTCAACCCATTGATCCCAATAATTCCTCGTTATCGGCCGATTGTCATAAACATTATCCCAATAATCCCAATAATTGAAGCCATTTTCATAATACTGGTACCCGTAGTAATCTTCATTATACCAATTGGACCAATCATACCAAAATCGTCGTAGGGTGATGAACTATAGATGTTGGAATTATCAATAGAAATACTTCTGGAACTGTAATATTCCGAACTACTCAGTGGCATTATAACGTATTCATCGTTGTTGTAATAGTCCGAACTGCCACTGGTATTGTAATACTCCGAACTACTCAGTGGCATTGAAACGTATTCATCGCTGTTGAAATAGTCCGAACTGCCACTGGTATTGTAATACTCCGAACTACTCAGTGGCATTGAACCGTATCGATCGCTGCTACTACTCACGGACGGTTCGACGATTGTTGAAAACGAGGAATCTACAGCTGCCCGTTCACGTCTGTGTACTGCTTTGGGAATGTTCTTTCCTTGCATGAAAGGTCTGTCATCATCTTTAATAACACGTGTTGGTCTTATGAATTTACTTTCTACTGCTCCTGGTTTAACATCAGCAACTTCTAATATTTGATTAGCTTTCCGGATGTTGTCGAATTCAGGCTTTGTGTCTTGTATTTCACGTCGGGAGTTCTCTATATCAATGAATTCCTTTTCTGTGTTAAAATTTGTGTAAGAAGTGTGTTGATTTAATTTTCTTTTTCTTGTAATGACTTGTTCGTTTCTGTTGTTGTATTCTAAGGGTGTAACTTCTCCATCTGGTGTAGACGTGTCGCTTGCTTCCCTACGCTTTCGCCTTAGGCTTAGTGTAACATTCTGGTTATCAATAATAAAAACATATTCTAGAAATGTTGTTCTGAAATAAACTGTGCAATATTTATTCGTATTTTGTAATTATCAGCATGAAACACATTGTTTAAGTTCCTTGAAGATATTTATCAGTATCGGCTCTTCGAAAGTGTTTTACCAACATGGTGATATATATCAGTATCGGCTCTTCGGAAGTGTTTTTACCAACATGCATAATAAATGTCGCATTTCGAAATTTAGATCAAAACAGATTTACATGCAATACTTAAAATAATAATTAGTTATAAACCACATGTTGCGTTCTACATGTTAACAGCAACGGGGTTTAAATTGCGTATAGTGGTTATTCTGAAGAATTAAAGATGTATCTGACTCATCTGAACATAAACATTTTGGATTGGCTTCATCCAGTATTGTTCTTACATTGGCGAAAACATCTCTTATAAGAACCATTGCAATGTATAACCGATTGAAACTATCTTGTTTACCATATTACTGACAGACAAAACTTGCAAATTTGCCTAATTGTTACAAAAAACTGGAAGTTTTGTTTAAATTTTATGATCTACAAACATCTTTCTCGAATAATATCTTCAAAGTTTGTTTAGGTATACAAATGAACACACACAAAATGAGCATAATGTAACTATAAAATGATAGTAAAAACCAGTCCAATCCTGAAACTGAAATTCGCGGATGCTAGTTAATACAAATACACGAGTCATATCTATGAATAAACATGTTACCGGTGCTTGACTGAACAGTTCTTTTAGAGCATCTGACTCGTCCAGCATGGAGACCCGGACCGGATTCATGTTGCATATGGATATCGCTGGGAATCGAATGGAGCTAAACTGTAGAGATACTGACGTTTGAATGGGGTATGAGTAGTAGGTACTGAAAAGTAAGAATACACAAACTGGAATTCTAAAATATCGAGAACTGCTTGTAAAAGTGCTTAAGATGCGCAAGAAATGTACCTCTCAGCTGTAAATGATAACTTTTATACCGAGTCATTTCGTTTCAAGACTTATTTTATGACAACACCGCTTATGCACTTAGGGAGGGTATAATACACCAGAACGACTATAAGCGTTTTGGTTAACCGGCTTAAACAATTGTGATTTGACAAAGACTTCAAATATTTCCGTTAGAGAGTTTTTCACCGTTTCTTAACTAAGAGGTCATTCTATGTAAGCTCTTCGTATTCACTCCCTTCCCAAATAAGTGAGCAAACCCAGTTTTAAACTGGGTTTAAACCGAGTTAAATACGGTGGTATTGGCACCTGGGTTAAAGGTGGGTTTTTCTTGTCAAAATGTGGGTTTTCCAGAGGAAAATAAACCTACAAAAAACACAGTTTTAACCAACTAAGTGGGGTTTTTCTGAGTCAATGTGTTTTTTCAATACACTTCTCCAGAAGTTGTTTTTTGTTGGCTTAAAGTGAGCAAAAGCGAGTTTTTAGGTAAAAAACAAACTTTTTCCAGAGAGTCGAGTTAAAAAAACCCGCCTAAAACCCACTTCCTGATAAGTTGGTTTAAGCGGGTTTTAAAACCCACTTTAAACTCACTTATTTCCAAAGAGACTCGCTTAAAACCCGCTTTGTTGTCCAAAAAAAACAGAAAAAAAATACAATTTAGTAAAAAGCCCAGAAAAAAATCGGTTTTAAGCGAGTTTTGATAAAAAAAACCTTTTCATTTGGGAAGGGCTAGTTGTACTTAATCTATTTGAAAAAAATGTCAGCATGTTTTTTCAAAAGTTATTTTAGTACCAAATGAAAATAGCCATATTGATATAAATTCCCACCTGAATAAATTGACAAGTTGATACGCTAGAGCAGAGGACGTAGCTAAGAAAAGCAGGCACCACAACACTTTAACGGCGATTTGACGAGATGACATAATTTTTGTAATTCCATGTAAAGAGCTAGATTCAGCCAGTTCCTGAAAAAAACATAGTAATATTTTTACAAAGAGGATATTATCGTTTTATTATAAAATACTGTATAGAGCTCTTAACACACCCATCAGTTATTCATTACCATTTGTTATAGCAACGACCTTGACACCAATATAATCCAAAGCTGGATCTCCATATAAACGTGCTATACACAACAGGAAAATCATAAAATCTGTAAAATAATTAGCTAGTAACAAAATAAATAGATCGAGCATTTCACATTCGTGTAACCTTTGTAATGTTCATGTTTTTCTATATATGTGTTTCTAACCTTAGTAAGTAACCATATTTAGTTGCAATGCGCTCCACTGCCGTCTATTCGTTTATCTCCCATCCCATGCCCTGTTTCGAACTGTGTCTAGTTGTCATTTATTTCAGTAATTTTACCAACAGTTCCAATGGTGTAAATTGCTATATGCTTTCACTTTATTTGTTATGTTTTTTGATAAATATTACTTTCTCCAGTTCCCTTGTCTAATTATTTAGCCTGATATTATATTATTGTTTCCCCATTACTGTATTATCAGTGGCCAAATCCTTTCTTGACTTGTCCTGTGATGTATTCTCTACATTATATACCCTTTTTTCCCTTTGTGTCCCCTGAAATTATCCATTGTTGTTTTTGATGATCAATTCAATTCAATTACAATGTTTCGTATGCTGATGATTCCCTTAGATCGGTGTGTGAATGCATTATATTGTGAATGTGGCGTTCCCTCTAACATATTAAGCCGTCCTTTATTGTGTCCCCTTCCAATTATCTATGAATGAACAGCACACAAGTCAATTCATTAAGAGATCGGCCTCACTGAAGCTGGAACTGGAACTTAGAGGTTTCGTCCAAAGTGTAGTTTACCTTAATCATAAATTTATATATGATAAATTTACACGAAAATGACGTCAGGTCGCTGTGGTGTAGTGGTTAGCATAACGGACCGGCAATCCGTAGACCTGGGTTCGATTCCCGGTAGCGCCATTGACCGATTTTTCGTGTTTCTCAAACATGACTTTATTAAACAAATATGGCGCTATGCCACCAACGCATTTAACTTGTAAATACTTGGCCAAAAAATCCGAACAAGACGTGAAAGTAACACAGATTAAGTAATTTGCGAGGCCTTAAATTAAATTATAAAAAACATGTACGAGGGGTGATCCAGAATTAACCTGACTGTGTCTATAACTTCCGTACTTAATGAGAGATGTTCACAGACCTTTAATACACAATACCTGAAAATTTCACGACGTTTGCGCGAAAAACAATGAAAATGCATACATTTACAACCTGTCTGTATCGTACATGCGGAGAGCGTTACCAGAAACAGAACGACGTTGTGCGACGTTGTGTTTCTAATGCGTAACAGTCATTTCTCTATTTAGTCTCCTTTGCACGCTATATATTTCTTATGCCTGTCGAACCACTTATCGAACATATCAGAATACTAGTCTGTGTCAAGAGTAGATACTATACGGTGAACAGCATAATACAGTTCCTGAATGTTATCGAACCGGTGCCCCTTCAAAGCATACTTTACCACAGGAAAACACAAACATCCATCGGGGCCAAATCCGTTGAGTAGGCAGGGTGGTCGACTAATTCGAACCCAGGCAGTACGATATCTCGCACTGACTTTTTTATGTGTAACTGTTCTTTTAGAACTCGCTGAACAGTGCCTAAACTGTAGCCTGTTATATCACAAACATCACGCACCGTCATTTGCCTGATACTGTCGACAACGTCCTTAACTGCTGTCACTAACGGCATGTGCATAGACGATTTACGGCCTCTCCCCTTCTCATCTTCTAGTGAACTTCTTCCATCTCGAAACCTACGATGCCATTCAAACACTCGCGCTCTAGACAATTTCTTCGCTGTAGATGCTTGCTGTATCATATCATATGTTTGTGATATCCCATATTACAACACAATTTAATAACAGCGCGTGTTTCTTGTGACTCAGATGACGCCATAGTGCGAAAACGGTAGTAACGTTCAATGCTTTGTTATTTGCTAACGGTAACAACGATGACGTAGAAATCTTGTGACATGACGTTGTTGACGTCGATTAATAATCAGACGTGTTGACGCCAAATACTTTATTTTGAAATTGTTCGTATGTTACCAATAATAAAAACAAGTCAATTCCGAAAGAAATTCAATGAGTAAAAATGTCGAATCCGTCCTTTTGAACATTTTAAAACCCAAATATATTATTATAGTCAATACAATTATATATAAATAATTATATAATTATAATTTTAGCAATGAATATCTTTGTTTTACTGTTTACAATTAAGTCGCTAAGGAGCCCGCTATGATATGTAAAATTTAACTTTTCAGACTTCGACAAAACGTGTTCCATTGCTAAATATGAGCTATGTATCTTATTAAGTACCAAATGTATGTTTTTTTCTATTTTTAATTCGAAATAATTTCTACTTACCTTTAAAATATCCCTAAATGACGATGGTCGTGGTCTCTCTTTAATCCCTTTCGAGAACGCTGCCATTGACTTTCGAACCTTTGTATCTGCCATTTTTGCATATAATCATGACATTACTTGAACAATGATTCACTGGTATGATATCTACCAACAATTCGAATGCCACTCTCAACGTGAATCTGATAAAATTTAACTTGAAATACATCGATGGATTTATCGATTTCAAATGCTTTAGCTTAAGGTAGTGACGTCGACGAATGAAATAATTGTTGGTTTTTCATAACTTTTGAAGATGGTTATGATGGTCATGTCGCTGTCTGTGATGATACTTTCATAAATGAAGATGATGTTTGTGTAATTGTGGAGTGGGTAAAGCTACAATTGACGTGATCGAACGATGTTGTTCATGCTACTACTGTCAACTGTTCATATATTAAGAGAGACCACGCACAACACGAGATGTGACAATTGGCACTATCTGAAAGCAGCACTTCTAAGTGTGTACGCAAACTAATCACTATTAAAAAAATACTACAATCGAATTGCAATTTCTCTAAACTCAGAAAGAATCATTTGAATTTGTGTCACATACACTAAACATAACAACATTTGCCTCTAATAGCACACATCATCCACGTCCAATTCAAGTACAAAAGTTGTCTGTTTGGTGCAAACTGACTTGTTAGCAACGCTAGTTAATCTTTGCACTCTGCTTATTAGTACAACTTGTTAACATATGAAGCCTGTGCAAGTCTATAGATACTTGGTTTACTATTGAACATTGTGTTTCAGTAAAAGAAATGTTGACAAATATTGGTGTATTTGTGACTGAATGAAACCAATTGTAATTGTATGAATGCTGGAAATATTTCAAATCACTTTATGATAACTTTTATTTTTACACAATATTTAAACCTATTGCAGAAACTCTTCTTTAGTTTGAATAGCTTTACGTTCTCCCGATTTATTAAAGCTGCGGTCACAAGCGGAAAATGGCCGCCAAACGGCGGGTTTGAGGGATTTGTGTCCATACGACCGTACGGTGCCCGTATGGGCCAGTGGTTACCGTAACATCCGCATACGTTTTCCCCGCGGTCTCCAAATCCGTGCGGTGCGCAGAGGTTCGTGACTGTGATTAAAAAGACGTGTACTTCCATAAACACGGGATATGCTCAACGATTCTTATCAACATATTTACGATATGTATCAAATGCGCAGATGTGTCATTTTTTTTTGTTACGCATATTGTTTTGTTTTGAAAACAGGCCATATTCATAACAGTTAGTTATTTACCTGACGTATCAGCGATACATATCAAGGATTTGGAAATTTAAGTGGTGTTACCCGCAGTAAAACATTGCATTATTTAGTGTTCTCTACAGCGGGCTTATCATTGTAACGTTCGTTGATATATTGCTTCCATATAAGTATTTGCCTTGTTCTCACTGACCACAACTGCAAGAAGCTCATCTCTGTGTGTTATTTTATTGACATAGGTTAGTAATGTATTTTACATGTTTAGGATTAATAATCCAAACAAGTTGGTGTCACAACATAACACTAAGTATTGCTGCATGCGGTACACTTTCTCTAACCACTTTTTAGACATAGATACATTTTGTCCCTATCTATTTTTTCCATTTGTTTTTTTTTTGTTCTGATCATTTTGGTTGCTTTGTTCCTTCACGGTGTGTGCCTCTGATCTATTTAGCATTGTTTTGTGACCCTCCCTTTGTGTGACCCTCTGTTTTTTGTCTAGCTCTGTCTAATTCTGATCAGTCACTTTAGCTTTTCCCGGTCCGCGTTTTTTTCCACGTTAATACTCGCTCAACTGACGGAACGAAATTGGCAAACAGTATGGTCATTAGTGTAATTATTAAATTAAAACAACCTTAAATTAGAAACGCACTATTTAATCATGAATTTATAATACACTTTGTCTTTGAGAGACGTAGAACAATCTAAACTTTGATGTTTTCTTTACAATTCTGGACTGTTACTTATGTAATACAGAGACTTTATCAAATATTAGTTAATTTCGATTTTATTTTCAAGCTCTATCTCATACCATGTAATTCTTCCAAAGTGAGGTTTCGTTATTATGAGATCAAAACTTGTAATGAGCCATTTTCCCTATTAGGCACTGAGTGGCTTAATAGTTTCAGCACTTAAGACTCGAATTAATCACGGCTAACATCAATCAAAAATCGGCTCGTTGCTATATTTATATCAATAATTCACGAAACGAAAAAGCTCTAACCATTTAAGAATACATCTAAACATTCGGATCGACGAAGATAGGCGATGAACGCAGTATTACTAAGTGTTGACGCTTCAGTTGTCGCTTTAGATCAAAAGAATTAGCACTTACATCAATAGTATTAATGTCCAATAACGTTAGAATTGTATAGCATAAACCGTTTTATTAATGGTTAAAGAAATGTATCTAAAATTGGTGAAAAAAAGAGTTACAAGGAAGGCCACATAGCGGAGGCCTCACAAGTCCCTGGTGGTAAGAAATAAATCCCCATTTGGGTGAAATGGAAGATAAAGTCAATCAGAAAATTCCACAAACAAAGGACACAGCCAACCCAAAACACACATTTGCATAAACAATTTAAAAAGTAAAAGGTTCACAATATAGACATAAATGATGTGTGGAGATGGCAGTATCGCCTTGGAACAGACAGTGGCAAAAATGACACCGGTGGTCTATTCCTTGATTACGTGTACAACCAACTAACACCTATCCTACCATCACCCAGCTAAAAAGAAGACTGTAAATTGAAATATCCCTTCTGGACAACTCCCAAATATATGAAGTAAAACAATAAAGGTAATACGCGAAATGGGAGTGTGTAAAATATAACAAAATTACAAAAGGTGTTGACGGGTGTCATTGAACGAAAAATTGGTAGATTAAAAAACTACATTGCCGAATGTTAGGTAAATATTACAATTCAAACTTGTGTGGTATTTAATAAAACTAAAAAGGGATGAGAACTGGGAACAACACACGACTTAACGACATGAAAAATTTAGGGAAACTTAGCTACTAAACGGCTTGGGATCAACCATAAAAATGCTGGAAAGTAAGTTCAATTTGACGGCATGTCAACCTCATTGTAATTCATGTTCCCAATCAGTTTAATACGGAGGGATTTTTCCAGTAGAAACTAAAATATAATGCAAACACCAGAATAACAAAATTTGAGATCTTGTTTTGTCTGTTTCGTCGTCTATAATCGTTTTCATACCTATGTTTACAGAAATATTCGATATTACAAATTCATTGTGAAAAAGCAATCATCACATTGTTGTTTAATTTTGTTCTAACATTTGTTCTCAACCTAACCATGTGGTACCCTGCAAAGAAACACCACATAGACGTTAAGCTGATACTTTCTGCGCTCTAAAGCGTCATAAGTCATAGATGCATATAAGGGAACTAGCTCGATAGATAACGATCCTCGCGGTTTACCTCCCTTGTAAAATAGTCCAGTATGCACGCGATTATTGTCAAGGTTTAACAAGTGTGATAACAAACGTAAGAGCAAATGATTAGATTTTTTCGACCCTTCAGTTTTAATGTAAGATTGGAGGATTCCATTATTTAGAAGCAGATGATCGTTGATATTGGTTGAAATTCGAGTAGTGTCAGATATCCAATAAACCACACCACGTGGTGTATGAATGATTTTGATAAGTTGTTTGTTTTAATCGGGTTTAAGCCGGTTTCTACTATTTTCAGTAATTTACGGCGTCCAATTAACCTTAACATTTTTTATCGAATTATTTATCATTCAGTATAGCGTGCACTTCCACCAGGAACTCTCCATATGTGTTGCAGCCAATATCCCGGAAGAACATAACCTGCAAAACCAGAGACTCGAATCTGGGTCTGCGGAGTGACAATCTAGTGCCACCACCAAATGAGCTAGCCGGGAGGGCTTTATGAAGGATAATATCGTAAATTCGATGTAGTGAAATGGATTCCACGCGGAAGTTCCAAGCCGACAATTTAAGCATAATCCTCAATATTACACACATATTACAAGCGCCTCAATATACAGTAGTAATTGGCCGACGATCGGCGGTAATCGAATAATCGCCGATGTGAGTTTCGGTAACTTCATGTTTCGCAAGTCAAATGAATCATTTTCTTCTAAAGTAAGCATAATATTGAAAGTGAAATTTAATTGAAACCGCTGTGATAAGTTTCTTACCATATAAACCGTATATGACTGATGCAACGAGATGCATGTTGTCTTGAAACCGTGAAGTAGAGCATGGTATTTGATTTATATAACGCATTGTATGCTGCTCTCACATTTTAAGAGGGTTATTTGTTTATTTTCATTTATTTAATGACAATACTTCCTTTTTGTAGTCGATCACTTTACTCATTGTCATACTTTCTTTGATTGGATAACTTGGTCATTATGTAGTGTCTTGAGTGTCTACCATGTAGGTTGGATTCACCTACTGTTTGCAGAATAAGAAGTGAACGTTTTGGTATGTTACATGCATACTGACCTGGTTTAAATCCCTCGTTTTTTATACAGTTTCATGAAGGCGTTACGTTGTAAAGTTTCTCATCTTGTTTTTTGCTGTGCAGTTGTTCGCCCATTGTTATTCATATTAGTTTTTTAACACATATCATATTCACAATTTTAGTGTAGTGTTCCCATACTCCTCTGTTTTATCTTAAGTATACGCCGAATCATTTTCTGCTATTAGCTTAATTCTTCCCACTTTCCTTGTTTTGTTCTCATCAGTCTCTGCTACACATGTTTCATGTTAAGTCAGATCACGATTTTCTTATTAAGTCTGGATTATAGATGGGAATTATTATTGATACAGCGTTCTTCATTTTCTCATTTAATACACGATTCATGGTTTTCTACAGAAACGGGGATGTCTTAAGTAATTATATCAATGGCACGTCATGTATAAATAACAGAGTCAGTTCTACGTTCAGTCAACTTCATAATTAACGGCGTTTGTGAACTCGTCTGATGTTGCCAAGGACGCGACATTGAAATATGCTTTAGGAGCAGGTGTTTAAAATAGCTCAAACCCTATTGATATTTTTACCAGTAAGATCATATTCATGACTGTATTCTCGAATGTTTCGTGATAAAATAGAGACCGGGAGGATGTAAGTGTGCTTAAAAAAGATTTTTAATATACTTCTGAGTTGTCGATGGAACACATTTTCGTCACATACCTGGAACGTGCATCGGCTTTTGAAGACTATGACTAACCTCTATACTTATACACATATTGTGTTGTTATTTGTGTAAACCTTGTACAAAAACGTATTGCCGCTGCTGTTGCTATTGTTTATCTTCTTGTTGTTTCTGTTCACTGCTGTTGTAGCTTCTGTCTTTGGTGTTGGCATTACATATAATTAAAACAGAATACATTTACCGATTAATCCTTACATTTGTTTATATGGTCGACTTCCTTCCTCTAAGAAACCAACACTTGTGTCATTACGTGTATATTAATATTTTACTGCGCTTACCTTTATACAATCTAGTTACTTACACAATTACGGTACGGTGCAATACGTTAAAACTGTTAAGTTCGAACTTAATGGTTAAAGAAGGATAAAGTAGTATTTTATGATTTTTTTTTCGATTGAGGCAAATCAAACAAACTTTATAAATGAAATATGTAAACTCCGTATTCAACCCAATTGATCAAAGAAACCAATATATTTGATACATTAGTAATTACAATACGCATACGCATTGAAAAAAACTTAAAACTTACTCCCACTAAATTCTCAAAGAAAATAGGCCACAAAGAATGTACAGCTCCCGTTTAACATGATCATGATCAATAACAGTCACTATCAGCCTAATCGGAGTATACTTAGTGATTAGAAATTTGAGTGCCGAGTGTAAGTATCCCTTATAATCACTGGCCCAGACAAGTGGTATTCCAACTTTGCACTGAGCTGTACCTTTGCCGAATCTTTCGCTTGTAAACAATATTGGAATGCGCTTGGAATGCCTACTCTACGACAATCACCCAATAAAACACTGTGAAAAGGAATGCTCTATAGTGAGACCATTCAAATATAACAAAGTAAACCATATAACGTAGATCAATCGGGAGATTTCAAATAAATGAACGCATTTACATAATGTATAATAGTAAATGCATTTTTCTCAACATAATTCGCTTGTAAAGTGTGTACAAATTAGTAAATTATTGATATGTAATGTTCTTGTATAACGATTTAATTTTGTTCCAATTTCGATGATATGATGAGCAAAACATGCTGAAGTTCAGTTTGTTGTTAATATATTGTTAACAACAGCAAGTAGTAATCAAATAATGTCTAAAACAATGACGTCGCTAAAGGTATTCTGATGCACTAGATTAGCTTCTATCGATGGATTGAGCCCTGTAATGCATAACCTTTCCTGTCTCATCATAGAGTATTAGCAAAAAGAAACTTGTCTTGTTCCTACAAGCTAAATTGTTAAAAGAGAAGACAACAATACTGCGTTGTCTTTAACTTTGAATTATATTTAATTCGATCACGGAATCTCCACGGTTTCAATTCAGTTATATAGTTCAATACAAAATTAATGACGACGACTTTCACCATGTCGCTCGTATACACGGTAGAGAACTAGTGTATACTTGTTCACTTTTGTAGTTGCCACACGCGTATTGTGTGTCTTCGCTGTGCACCTATCTCTAAAATACAAACTTATCTCCAAGATAAGTTGTGCGACTTCCACCATACTGAGTACAGATGCACCCAGAAACAGTCCCATTGCGCCGCCGATGTCCGACAGAAATCTTACACCCTGGAATAGAAGGACGTCTCTGAAAATTATTCTACTAAGCAACTATGTGACTTTGCTCTTTTCAAATAAAGCTCAGACAAAATGTATTCATTAATAACTACAAAAATACACCATAGTAGTAGAAATGCAGTTCACAATCGCATCAAACCACTGTTCAAACCTTAATGTTGCCATCCTACATTTACGCAGATATGAATTTGAAATACTGGCCCTGCAGTGCATTTTACAAATCAAAACTGACAACTATTGCAGGTCATTCTAAAAATCATATTTGTGTTCATCGTTGCCGCTTTTGCCAAACAAACTCAAAACAAGGAATGACAACATTCATAAAACAGGGACTCCTCAAATAGCTCCTCAAGATACACAATTGAAACAAAAAAGGTAACATAGAGGTATATACAAGAGACGGTAAACCAAATAAACATGCCATGAAACAATAAGAGTGACCTGGAAATGCAACGAAATCGGAATTGTCCGGATAAATACTGATGGTTTAAACGCGTTTGAAAGACCGCCAATACTTTTAAGTAAATGTAGGCTGAATTTCAGTTTGCGGAAACTAACTTGTAACGCCGTCACCCCATATTTAAAGATATCAAGAAATTAGTAAATTAATCATTGGATACATGTATATATAATTTCATAATTTATTATGTCAATCGTTTAATTTTATTTCATATTCATTTTTACGAAAAGAATAAATGTAACAAAATAAAAGAAACAAAATATGAAACAAAAGACACATATATCCTTAGGTGACACAATTTAATAGAAATCAAGGTGGAGTAAATGTTATTCATGGAATCAGTTGCTTCAAAATAAGTATTCAAACTAAGTAGATGTAAATTGATGTTTCATAATGAAACATGCATTTGTGCTATGAACTCTTGCGAATTTTGCGAATAAAATTTTATCAATATTAGTAGAAGAGTTCCATTCAAATACTGGAATAATCATTACTATCAAGTCCAGAAGACTTTACCAAAATAAAAACCTGCTTTAAACGGTCAACGCATTATCTTCAGACATATATATAAACTGAGAGTAACTCGGTCAATGTTTGCAGTGACCACTTGCTACTTACGTTAGGTTTTATATATGGTTTACCTGTGTTTTCATTTTTACCAATATATCTGGAGTCATTTGTGTTTGACCACTCGTCAGTCTGGTTCCTGGATCTCGTGCCTTGTGAGGTTCTGCGAGGTTCGAATTCACAACATTTAGATAGAGCGGCTAACATCATGTATCAGGAACGAGAGTACATGAATCTTTATTTTGCTTACCAACCTCGTATAACGGATCCTTTGGAATTTGTTCATAATTCAAATCTCCGAAATATATCAGCACACGGACGAAATTGTTTCTGTATCTGAAAGGAGGATAAATTAAATAATGAATTATAATGCAGCTACACAGCTCTTAAGTGACCTATAATGGGTCCACTTACAGATACTTACTGGGGCTTATTCGTATCATGGTGCAACCCTTTACAAAGCTAGTGTCTAGCAAGGGAGCTACCAGAACCATTCGTTTTGTCATTGGTATGAGGCAGCCAGGATTTGAACCCGGGGGCACTCTACAAATGTGGCTACTGAAGGGGTGATAACATCTTAGATTTCCAAATAACCTTAGTCATTATTATAGGTTGGTGTCAATCTACATTCTGAATAATGATCACTGGACTGTAGTTGCATGGTATATTTAAGGGACCTCGCTACCCGAACCATGAATAACTTCAGCTCTTTTTAGACATCTCTTCCGAGTGACTGTGTGTGTTGCTTGCTCCCGAGTACTCGAACACAATTCGACATACTTGGAATACTTAAGCAATTCTTGATTCGAAATATTAATGTGATATCGTGATGCAAGTTTTTTATCCCCCAAACATCTCGTAGAATAACTGCTTGCTCGTGTTCAGTCGGTGGAAAGAATTGGAAAGTGACCCCCCCCCCCCCGGTAATTTGAAATCGATTTCACAGTATGCCCGGGTGCACCCTGAACCAGATTTTATAATATCCACGCACATGTTAGATTAACCCCTCACAGACTGAGTTTAAGTGACGACAATTCAAATGATTAACTAAATTTATGAATGTGTAAAATACGCAAGAAAAAGGCCTTATCACGGAATATTAAGGTAGAATTTGTATCAATCGCCATGTTTTTATGAACGTTGATTTTAAATATGACAATAGAACGGTCTATGTCGCCGATTTGTTTATGATAATTTAATCCGTAGCTATAAATACTACAAGGAAGAGTCGAGAATGAATCGGAGATAACCTCGAAAGCCATTTGGTTGAAACGCAAATACCAGATTTATAACCATTGTAAACACATTTCATTGGTATTGTGATCTTTTTCATCCATTAATTCCCCCACCACTTCACTGTTTGATATCTTTGATTATCCTAGTTATTCCTTATGGTCTACCAGGCCATTCCTTGAGCCTCTGTTCCCTAACGTATGCACCCTTTAAGCATCTCAAGTGCCTTATGTTTTATGGATTGCAGTTTTCCCGGAGGTCTGTGTGGGGAGTCACTGTCGTATGTATATGGCGTTCCCTGTAGCAACTTATTCTCACTCTTTTAACTTTTTATCTCTATGTTATGGAAACCAAACAGAAGCTACGGCGAGAGACACAATAAGTTTATACGAGCCAATACAATAAGTATTCAACAAAATAACATTGTTCATTAAACATGAGTCCAAGAACAGATGAGCTAACAGTTCGGCTAACTTTCTAAGTCTTCGTAAGACAGATTATCAACGGTTTCACAGACTGCCTTCCATTGTTCTGTCTGATTTGTTTCACTACACACCTCATCCAGCAGTATACCCTTAAATGAAAATAAAACGATATAATACAATAATTCAAAGTTAAAGACATCACAGTATTGTTGTCTTCTCTTTAACTCAAAATGTAAGAACGAGCACATTTGTACCGCGCGGGAACGCCGCGAGAAAACCAGCTTAAGCGACACAGTGTTGGTTATGCTGTGTGTGTGATAAATAATTCGTGACGTAGTAGGGTAGATGTCGGGGACAGCAGGGTGCCAAACTCATCCGAGGGTCGAGAGTTCAAATCATATTTGGCAAGGTTGAACAACGAACTGAAACATTGGTTAGTGCACTAAACCACTTGCTTGTTCACTCAACAACTCGCGTATACACTCACAGAAAAATTGACGTGTACACTAAATCACTCAGTTATGCTCTCAACCATTCGCATATACACTAGATCACTTGCTTTTACATTAAATCTCACAAAGACCTCTCACTGAAACCACTCATTAAAGTCTCTAAGAAATGATAACTAACAAATCTTTAGTGACACAACCAATTACTCATTACTTTAAAAAAAGTAGGTTTTGGTCCCTTAATAAATAATTATGTATCTATGATAACATACCAAATAGTCATAAGTTGACCAATATTGCGAGGACATTAAAACAATGGCGACTTTTCAACTTCGGGACTATTTATAATCTGTCATTGCGTGGCTTTTCGTGTATGTCTCTTTTTCAGCCATGAAACTTTACTAATACTTTTTTATGTAAGATTGTACATGTGTTATATGCACGACTGAGCCAGTCATATGAAGTCTTGTGAAACATTGTTCATATTATTGCACTACTTTTAATGAGTGTATCCCTACACATTTGTCCGTATTGTTGCGCCAGGTCAATTTTGTAGTGGTTTAAATTTGTTATGTAGATCTACAGTACTAATTTTATTATGTACTTTTGTAGTGGTTTTTTGTGTTATAATGTGACGCCATTTGCTAGCCACACTTATAGTACGATGTTATCTAATCTAAGCTAGCTTTTGTGTTGACTGATCGCAGTACCCACTTGAGAGCCAGCTTTCTGATTGGTTCATACGATCATGTAACCGTCTTGCGTAGTGTATATAAACAGCGACGTCATAATCGTCTGATCATCCACTTCGTCATCATAGACGTAACCTGTCATAAGTTTACCTTAAGCGAGAAATACTTATAGTATAGACTCTTCACAGAGAATTATATATACAGGGTACAAATACATTTAATTAGAAGGCTTGAGATCCATTACACCAACATTACTTCTATTTAGATCTACAACTAGACGTCGATAATACTAATACTATCTACATGGAATTTCTTTTGTAAACATAGCCTATATTTAAACCAGGTCATGATTCCAAATATGGCAATCCTGTGCTACCACGTGATCGCAGATCCCACCAATCGTTTAGTTTATGGTGTATCCAGTTATCGTGTATTGACGATTTATATTTATGTATTCACCTGTCGCTGTGAATACATTATGTAGTTCAGTCGAACGAAGTGGGTCCTTTTATACAGTCTACGTTCCTCGTTGTAGATGTTTTATATACATGACGCATGTCACTGATCAGATGTCCTTTATTATCAGTCCGTTTTTATCTCGATGTATACACATGTATAGTACATTATACATAACCAGTAAATTGATCAAATGACTGCAACACCGCCGAGATTAAAAATGATGCAGCCGATACACGTTGTTGTTGTTGTTGCCACAATGATGAGTACCATAGTGAAAGAAGTACCTGATCTTACTCTCTTGGGTGGGAATTCACAGGTGTTCATATACACCCAAGCAAGTTATCATCGAAATAGTAATCAACCAGCATCTTTGACTAATAGGGAACCTCAAAAGTATGTTCATGGGCGTAGCGAGGTACCTTACACTGTCTTAAATTTACTGCAAATAGAAATTTATCTTAAGGTTGATTCTGGGGGTGAGGGATGCACAAGGGCTCACCATCCGGGTATTTACACAAATGTTGCTTACTTCGCAACATGGATTGCCGACGTCATACGCAGAAACAATGTTTCAGCAGCAGATAGTATTATAGGATGAAATAAAGTGATACACAACAGATGAAGAGTGTTAATAATATATTGAAAATATCATTTTATAGAATGCAATTAAGGTGTCGTATTAAATAGATCATATTTTAGAATGCAAACAACATGATGTTATATACAAGTCACATATACATTTACTACGTTTCTACTAGTTGTTCTTTTTTTGAAAGAAGTCTTTATAAACAGATATGTTTGATTTATCATGTGTAAATACTCCAGTGAGTGAATACATCCGGTTTATTTCGAATAAGACGTGGTTTCTTATAATGCATTTCAATTCTCCGTGTCTAAGAAAATACATCAGGACCCGATAATTTTTTCGGATGATTCTAAGATTTCGGATAAAAGTTGTCGTATAAACGAGGTCCGACTGTATTTAGTATCATCATATTGAGGTGTAAGTAAGAGTCACATAAACAAATTGTGTTAATTTATATTTCACCACATATAAGAAGTGACCAATTAGAAACACATACATTTGAGCGTAGTATTATTAAATAATCAAGTAAATAAGTTCGTTGACACAGCATCAAAAACTTGCGAAATGAACTTGTCACAAATTCCGTTTGAAACCATTTAAACTCGTGTACAAATACTTTAAAGATAAAAAGTGGTTACATCGAATATATACATACAACAGGCATAATCTTAGTAATAATTAGAAATGGGTAAATGTTTCATGTTTGTTTTAATGGTAACACACGAACTAGTATCGACACATTACAAATATGCCGACATTCATCGGTATCAGGATACGCTCGACGTGTATCGCAAGCTTATACACGGATACATTCAGTATCGTTTAAATCAGCTGTTTCCATTTTCAAACGTATAACTATCTAATATATATATTATATCCTTAATAAATTCATGAAAACAGAATAGTTCACTAACGTCTTAAATCCTGGTTGGTAATCTTAGACAAGACATAAACACTTACACATTTAGTTAAAACAGTAAGTCATTCAGACGCTTTGTGATATTGTATTCCATCCGTTTGGTAAAATCACATAATGTGCTTCATTTATCAAACTACTGTTGTTAAGTATGCGTGCATAAGTAAAATACAGCACCACCTCTCCACAGCAGTCCACTTGTGCAACAATCTTTCTCCAACAACAATATCAAATTTAGATAAACGTAACTTGTAAATTAAATCAATCTCTCTAGAACAACAACATCTAAACAACAGCCAATGCCGCATACTTCAACGAGTGTTACTCTGGATTGGTCGCACTGTAATGATAGACATTCAATTTCTATTATCAATCTTATTTTAGAGTGTCATGTATATGTGTGAGCCATCTGCATGTAACAGTTACATTTAGTCTCTGTTCTATAAAAGTAAAGTGTTTATTGATTATAGTGTCACCCAAACTTAAATGGCCAGTCATTTCTGACATATGAGACTTCTACGTTTTGAGCACATTGACTTCCCGATTCCTATCCTTTAATGCCAGACAGAATTCAGGTAGGCACACGGAAACCGGCCATATCAGAATGAACCAATACCGGGTTTCGAACCTTCTTCTTCCCGCTCCTAAGGCGGATGTCTTAACCACTCGGCCCAGTGAGATCTATAAATGCTGTACAAAATATGTCTGTGTTCATTGAATATAAAGTGCTCTGACATCGTTGAAAATACAAATATAACGGTATAAACTCATTTCAATAAAAATGGATTTTGGATATTCATAGAATAACTGTTCGATAACTTTAACATAAATATGCTGAAAATGACGGGAAGTGACAAAAATTGAATAATTCCATGGAGGACATTTCGTCTCGTCGGCACGACAAAAAAACTAACTATTACTCTAGAGACACATTCATTTAGGTTTATTTGGTTTTCTTGACTTAATATATTATGCGCGCAAATTTGCAAATACAGTTTCACACGTCTCACCCGGTCTCAGAGAACAGTGCCTAGTTGTTTGGCTTAATTTCTGTCACATGCGTCTTTTGTTTCTGTGAACACCTATTTCTAGCGTACAAAATGATCTCCAAGATAAGTTGTGCGACTTCCACCATACTGAGTACAGATGCACCCATAAACAGTCCCATTGCGCCGCCGATATCCGACAGAAATCTTACACCCTGGAAGAGAAATACGTCTCTGAGAATTTTTGTACATGGCAACTATGTGACTTTGCTTTTTTCTATTAAAGCTCAGACAACGGGTAAAATGTCTTCATTACAATTTACACAAATACACCATAGTAGTAGAAATGCAGTTAACAAACGCATCAAACCACTGTTTAAACCGTAATATTGCCATCATACATTTACGCAGATATGAATTTGGAATACTGGACCAGTAGTGCATTTTTCAAATCAAATTGACAACTATTGCAGGTCATTCTAAAATTCATATTTTTGTTCATCGTTGCCGCTTTTGCCAAACAAAAGCCAAAACAAGGAAAGACATCATTTATAAAACAAGGCTTCCTCAAACAGCTCCCAGTTATATAAAATTGAAACAAAAAGAGGGGAAATGGAGGTATAAACAAGAGACGGTACACCAAATAAAAATGCCATGAAACAATAAGAGTGACCTGGAAATGCAACGAAATCGGAACTGCCCATATAAGTACTGATGGTTTAAACGAGTTTGAAGGCCGCCAATACCTTGAAGTAAATGTAGGCTGAATTCCAGTTCGCGAAAACTAACTTGTTACGCCGTCACATAATCGTTGGTTACATGTATATAATTTCATTGTTTATTATTTTACGAAAAGAATGAAGATAAAAAATAAAAGAAACAAAACAAGAAACAAGACACATATATCCTTAGGTGACACAATGTAGTAGAAATCAAGTTGGAGTAAATGTTATCCATGGAATATATTGCTTCAAAGTAAGTATTCAAACTATGTAGATGTAAATTAATGTTTCACAATAAAACATACATTTGTACTATGAACTCTTTGACAATGTTCAGAGTTCAAATATTGCGAATTACATTTTATCAGTATTAATGGAAGAGTTCCACTCAAATACTGAAATAATCATCACTATCAAGTCTACAAGACTTGGCCAATATAAAACATAAAAGCCTGCTTTAAACGGCCAACGCGTTATCTTAAATCGGTCACTGTTTGCAGTGACCACTTACTACTTACGTTAGGTTTTATATATGGTCTATAAAACTGGTTTACCTGTGTTTGCATTTTACCAATATTAGCTCGGGTCATTTGTGATTAAACAATTTGACCACTCGTCCGTCCGTGTTTTGCGAGGTTCGAATTCACAACATTTAGATAGAGCGGCTAACACCATGTATTAGTAACGAGATTATCATGAGTTTGCTTACAAACCTCGTATAACGGTTCCTCTGTAATTTGTTCATAATTCAAATCTTCGAAATATATCAGCACTCGGACAAAATTGTTCCTGTATCTGAAAGAAGGATACATTAAATAATGAATTATAATGCAGCTAAATTTAAAGTCACATATGACCAACAAGCAACATGATCTTCAAAGTTCTTAAGTTACCTATAATGTGTCCACTTACATATACTTACCTGCAGGGTTGGTTGGGTTTTAAATAGTTTTTTCCTTGCCAGTGGCAAAACTGGTAATAACCGGCAAAAACTGAAAAAAACCCGGCAAATATGGCAAAGTTATTAAGAATAAATCATATATATAATGGACAGTATGCAACATAACTAGGTTAATATTCATCATTTAATGCTGACAGCACTATAAGAAAACAATCATCAAATTACAGACTAATGCGGGTATCTTTTTTATACTGAGGCGACTCCTAAGCTTAGACTGAATGTAACTGAAGTTTGAAAACATTATTTTTGTTTCTTCCGCCTCTTGTAGACATATTGAGACTGCTTATTAGCGTTCAGTCATTTCAGTGTATAGATGCGCATATGAAAACTTGGATAGGATTTGTAGAGTGAACTCGGGCCAGTTTAAAGAGTGGCTAACAAATGTGTGAATTTGGACATAAATGACGGGTCCCCATGACAGTCAGAGATGCCTCTAATACACAGTGCAATGTACAAATATATACATGTGAAAAGATATTACAATAAGATACAGACTTGCAATTTTCATGATAACTTTTTAGAGGGCAACCATTTTGACTAATCTGACATACTAACAATTGTAGACTGCTCATCACCATAAAGTATACATAATCATTATGCATTATCATGGGATCAATATATAGCATTTAGACTTAAAAATACTAATTTAGTAATAAGTCTTAAATTTCTTTCTCAACACATTTATGCCATATCAATGTTAGGTTGTGCCAGTTTGTCCACTCTATTTTTTCCTTGCTGGGATTTTACCGTTTTTTTCACCTATGGCAAACACTGTCCAATCCTGCTTACCTGGGCTTATTCATATCATGGCGCAACCCTTTGGATAACTAGTGTCTAGCAAGGGAGCTACCAGAACCATTTGTTCTCGTCATTGGTATGAGACAGCAAGGATTTGAACCCAGGGGCACTCTACAAATGTAGCTACTGAAGGGGTAATGACATATTATATTTCAAAATATCCCATGTCATTATTATAGGTTGGTGTCAATCTACATTTGGAATAATTATCACTGGACTGTAGCTACATTAACAACATGGTCTACTTAAATAGGACTTCGCTACCCGAACCATGAATAACTTCAGCTCTTTTTAGATATCTCTTCCGGGTGACTGTGCTTGTTGCATGCTCCCGAGTACTCGAACACAATTCGACATACTTGGAATACTTAATCAATTCTTAATTCGAAATATTAATGTAATATTGTGATGCAAGGTTTACCCGCACCCTAAACATCTCCTAGAACAACTGCTTACTCGTGTTCATTCAGTGGAATGAATTGGAAAGTTACCCCCCGGTATTTTGAAATCGATTTCATAGTATGCCCGGTTGCACTCTCAACCATATTTAATTATATCCATGCACGATGACTGAGTTTAAGTGACGACAATTAAAATGATTTGAAATCATAGTAAATAAATTATCTAAATTTATGAATGTGTATAATACACAAGAAAAAGGCTTTATCACGAAATATAAAGATAAATGTGTAACAATCGCGATGTTTTTATGACCGTTGACTGTTGTCATTGATTTTAAACATCACAACAGTACGGTCTATGTCGCCGATTTGTTAATGATAATTTAAACCGTAGCTATAAATACTGCAAAGAAGAGTCGAGAATGAATCGGAGATAACCTCGAAAACCATTTGGTTAAACGCAAGCAACCAGATTCAAAACCATTGTAAACACATTTCTTTAGTCCTGTGATATTTTTCATCCATCACCCCCCTTCACTGTTTGTTCTCTTTTATTCCTTGTGGTCTGCCAGGGTATTCCTTGCGACTCTGTTCCCTAACGTATGTACCCTTTAACCTCCTCAAGTGCCATGTTTTATGGATTGTTGTTTTACCGGAGGTCTGTGTTGGGAGTCACTGTCTTATGTACTTGGCATTCGCTATTGCAACTTATTCTCTTTCTTTTAATTGTTTACTCTCTTTTATGAGAAAATATAGTGGGAGACACACTAAGATAATACGACACAATACAAATAGTATTCAACAAAATTACATGTTCATTAAACATGATTCAACGAACGGATGAGCTACTGTTTTAATAGTTCAGCTTACTTTTCTAAGTCTTCGTAAGACAGATCATCAACGTTTTCACAGAGTGTCTTCCATTGTTCTGTCTGATTTTTTTCACTACACACCTCGTCCAGCAATATACCCTTAAAAGAAAATAAAACAATAAAATACAATATAATTCAAAGTTTAAAACAACACAGTATTGTTGACTTCTTTTTAACTCAAAATGTTAGTATGAGCACATTTGTACTGCGCGGGTATGTTGCGATAAAACCAGATAAAGCGATACAGTGTTTACTTGGTTTTCCATTTTAGCAAGGGGCTCGTCAGAGTCAATTGCTATAGTAGGCGAAATCCGCGGACATTCGTCGGATGAGTCATCCCAAGTATGTCATTCTGAACCGCCAAAGTATACATACTCCTACAGAAAGTAGTCATTGACCAACAAAATAGCGGTTAGCATTTGCATATCAGTTAGAAAACGGATTTGAGCTGACATCACTAACGCAAAAGATAGAACACCAAAGAAACTTGCTGATTAAATTGTGCACATTACAGACAAAAATGTTTGCCAACGCTGCAGCCGCATAACCCGTGAAGTGCACTGAAAACAAGGTATAGGACCATAGTATAAGATAGTGTACAGTAGGCAGCGGACGATAGCAGAAGACAGAGATGCGTATACAAGAAAAACGTTGCAACATAATATATATCCAACGAACAATTATACGTACATTGAAATCATGGGAACTGCAATTTTCCGTCATCGTGCCGTTGAATATCGACGATTTACGGAAACATACTTTTTTTTATTGTCATTCTGTCTGTAGGTCGGTCGATTGGTTGTTCTGTCCAATTTAAATTTGGTTGTATGGCTAACTACTTCTTCAGTTTTCAAGGGCTTACAATGCAGTTTGATAATACAAGTATCATGATACATGATTTGTAGATGTGGAAGACATAAATTTGCTGTGCATCCATCAAAATGTTTTGTAACTCTGTCCCTTTGAACTGAAGTCTCCTTTTAGAACAAATGTAGCAAAATACTTTTGTTTTCAATGGATTGCATTGACACTTGGTATATAATCAGCATCGAGGTACAGTTTACTTCTTCTCCATCCATCCTTCTGACTCTATATACCAATTATTTGTATACAATCGTGTGTGCTTAACTCCTATATTATTTAATGTACTGACATAACAATGTGTTCTTGATAGACTATTATGATTGGTAAATATATGTCAAAGTGACGTCTACAGTGAGCCCCTTGCTGTCAGCACTTTCAGTGCTTTGATTGATTGATGTTGGTATGCTGTGTGATAAATAATTCGTGACGTAGTGAGATCGATGTCGGGGATAGTAGAGCTCCAAACTACTGATCCAAAGTTCGAGAGTTCGAATCAAATTTGGCAAGGTTGTAGTGCCCTTATCCACTTGCTGGTATACTGAACCACTCGCTTATATGCTAAACTACTCGCATATACACCAAACCACTTCTTTGTTCACTAAACAACTCGCGTATATACTCACAGAAACATTAACTTGTACACCAAACCACTCGTTTATGCCAATCAACCACTCGCATATACTCTAGATCACTTGCTTTTACACTAAATCACTCGCTAAAACCTTTCACTGAAACCACTCACTAAATTGTCTAAGAACAGATAAATAACAAACCTTTAGTGATTTTTCACAATCAATTACTCATTACTTTAAAAAAAATAGTCCCTAAATACATAACTATGTAATTATGATTACATACCAAATAGTCATGAGTTGGCCAATATGTCGAGGACATTGTCTTCGTATATACAAACTCTCTGAAAACGGAATAAACAATAATAATTTTAACAGATGAATTAACGACTAACACAGTGTTTTGCACTGGGAATTGTCACGAGTTCTCACCCTTTAATCTTTCTAGAGCTCCCCATTTATTTCTTCTTTTTGGATAAATATGACACATATCTGATGGTAAATTCTTAATTACTAAATATTTCGAAACTGTTTGGCAGATGTCTACTTAAACTTGCATGGCGTACCAAAGGAGATATGGAATTCACAGAAAGTAATGCTTACTCGCAAGGTTCACGACAGTCACAGACGTAAGTACCCTCATTGAATAGTGTGTTCACTTGAAAGACACACCAGTGATCTAAACATGAACACAAATATAAGTATTATTGTATGCCAAAACCGTGCAAATTCATATGATGAAATTCATATTTTCCTACAGTTTCCTTTCCAAAATTAAAGAATGACTGTTCAATGAAGTCCAATGTTATAATGTGATAATTCTTGTGTTATTTGATATAGAACCATGACAGGGCAAATGAATTGAAGAGCATTAACTAAATATTTGAATAATTGTGAATATAAAATGGACCTAGTACATGTACAAGGTTTATAATCTCTGAACAACCGGATACAACAGAACTGAGAAAAATCATCACAGAAAACAAATTGTAATGGTTGTGTTAACCTAAATAATAGTATTAGGTATGTGAAAACAAATAGGTTTTCCCCTACGGTAGACGGGGAGTAAGGAAGACATGGAATGATAACGTAGAGAAAGAAACGAAAAAAACATGGCTAAAATGAATCTACCAATTAATGGAGAAATGGCGAAAGACATGACTGGTTAAGTGACTGCTATAGATGCCTTATGTTTTCTAGAACACGACATTAACTAATGAGGTAAATATCAAACGTATTTACCCTCGGATTCGGTGGAGCTATTGCATACTGGAATAAAGGTCGTGTTCAATGATACTTCATCCGGTACATCTGGAGGTAAGCAGGAACATTCAACAATAGTGGCTTTCATTCGACAGAATTCATAGCATGCCTGAAAAGCAAGGACGTTCACATAATTCCTCAGAACTGTAGGGTGTTGGAATGTTTTCGTAATGAGCATTTTCCGCAAGTTTATTTTTATAAAACGTTTTTTCATAACTGATTTTCATGGCAACATACAAAAATATACGGAATTGTTATGACTTCTCGGATGTACAGCTTACTCGATTCAAGGAAACTGAGCTATCAGTATATCCATGGTTGATTTATCCAAAGCGTCCGTCTGTGGCTTGACGCTTGCTTTATGTCCTATTAGAAGTCTAAAGTAACTTTAACTCACAACAATAAAGACCCAACAATATGAGCTAGGTTATGTTATACATTTTATTGAAATCATACCATTGAATTGGTATTAAACATTTATGAACAATGTCAATATTCGAATTATTTTACAGTTTCAGAAGGATTGTAAAGTTTGAGAAACCTTTGGGAAATAAAACAAAGCGGTTCATATTTAGGATCTGTTTTACAAGTAGGTCTATCAATACAGCAAACAACGATTGGTAAACAATGTTGTGATGGTGTTGCGAGTTACGATATAATATACTAGTATTTACCGTCAGACTATATTTCACACGGAATTCTTTTGCGAAGTCCTTGCCAGTGTCGCATTGGCCATGTGGAGGTCCTAGTCGTGAAATTTTTACCTAAAATGTAAAACGAAAACAAGAATGACAACATTGTCAGTAGATGAAAATTAATCATTACCAAGCATTTAAACTGGAATATTCGTTGCTCTAAAATCTGAGTCCAGAGTCTCGAAGCTATGTAAAAGTGAACGTGGCATTCGTCTAATAGGATATGGCGTGTTTTAACTCCCAGATAGAATTAATAGAGAACTTAGCAACTAAACCAAGATTTCTTAAATATATAAAGAATTGTAAAATATTGTATATCACGTGCACCTTATAACATTTCAAACGGACTGAAAATATAAAATGACACTAAATAATTTACGTTTGATTGTAATATGCGCGTGAGCTTTATTTTTTATAGTTTTAAGAAACGGAAGATAAGATACTACTAGCTGCTTTTGAAAGATAATAAAGATACCGTTTTCAATCCAATATTTGTCTCCGTCCCCGGACTAATGGTGATACCGTCCTTTGACGGTAATGGTTGCGTGTATGGTTCATGAAATACCACTCTGGCACCATACCCAGTAGTAAAATTTGCAATGTATTCGTCTATCTCTAAATTCAGTGTGAGTTTAAACCCTAAGTAAAATGGGAGTATTGTTATGAGTGTTTTTGAAGGCACAATCGTTCATAATTAAATACAATATGTGCGTGAGTAAGAGCCAGTAATAGGACAGAAAGTTATAAAAACAGTCGAAATTCTATCATTTATCGGAAGCCTCACTAAGTCGAGTACATGTTATATGGTTGTAATAATACAATTTGTATGTATATCTACTGTTCAAAATTAATTGAGAATATTGTACCCATACGATAATTGATTATTGGATATTGTGGATTATTTACGGATGTGATAGGTTCAAACCCAATATACGAGTTGCGTCTACTGCCAAATAATATTCAATCGTCTTGAAAGTCCAGTAGAAACGGCTAAGACTTCAGCATCAGGGGTTCCAAGCTCGACCCCAGTATAAGTATACTTTTTGTTTTAAGTTCTATCAATTCATCGTAAGAATAAAATATAGGTCATTTTTTTCCAAAACATATTTTCATTGGCTGAACACATCACATTTTGTTAACATCCACGCTCAAGTAAATTGACAATAAACTTTACAATATTTTCTGATCATTGCTTACATGAAATGAATTGCATTTATCACAGTTAGAACAAGGAGAAATAACAGTTTGATTTTAATTGAAATAAAAAAACATATTGGCATGATATAAATAAGAAATAGAAGTTTCAAAAAAAATAGTTTTCACATTGAAATAAACTGATTCAAAATGAAGCTAAATATAATATTACATTAAACTAATGATGTTCAAAAATTGTTCTGTGTACCATATGAGGGGCCGCTACGCCAAGCTATATACTTTGGGGCAGCGAGTGTGTAACAATTGCCATAGTCATTAGAAGAAAAATTTCTCATTCGTCTGAAATAAAACAGAACATTTTGAATATTTTGCCAATAAACATTAATGGTAAATTTAGTGAATATTGGGTTATTAGAACTTTCTCCGGTGGAGAACGGATTCGACGAACTTCTTCAAAATATGGAAAATCAAAGGCTATAACTCATGAGTGACAACGGTGATCTCACTGGTTACTAAATCAAGCCTAGATATTATGCCAATACACATGCTTACCAAGTTTAGTGACGATTGGATTAGAACTGTCTAAATAAGACAACATACACTGTTAATTTTGTCATTTATTGGCAACCAAAGGACCATACCTCAAGAGTGATTTGGACTATATGGCTGGTTATCGAATTTGGTCGAGGTATTTTACCTATAAATGTTCACAGCAAGTTTAATCAATATTGTATGAAATTGCGTATGTTAGAGGGTGGACAACATAGTGGACGTCCCCGCCTCACAGCCGTTGGTGAATCCATATACTTCCCGTCTTTGATGGGTGTATAAAGCTTTACATTCCTCACATAAATCAAGCGTGGAAATGCGAAAGATGAAGTAAATTCAGTAAAACATTTGGAACAACATACTTCTAGTTTATTTTGATTCACATGACCAAACTACATTTCGTTTGATCGGAATTCGCAGTTCAACTTTTTCGGTTATTCGTTTGACCAAACCACGTTTAAGGGAAGTTATTGTTTAAATCCAAGTACTCACTGGTCGGTTTGTGTTTGTCCAGCGAAAGTTGCAATCAAGAATAAATCATCTTTCTGATGCCCAATCTCTTGCCGAAGGGATCTGAAATATGAAAATGTTTATAACAAGCTTTGTCACTAAACTTACATATACTGGCTTTATATTTACTTGCTTCGATTTACAATCGGTTTGTAATTCAAATGCATTTCGCTCAAATACTTACTATTTGAGATAGCATTGCCCAAATTATTTCATATTCTTATTTTCGTCACGCCGAATGGAAACATATAGGTGTTATTAAATTTTAGAAAGTATTTTGCAGACATCAATTAAAATGGCATAGTTCTAGACGAGTTACAATTATTTTACAAGGAAGAAATAACTGATTGAGAAAGATACATCGCTTGTCAAACTGATAGTATCGTTTATCTGACATGAAGAGTATTGTAATCGGTAAAATCGAAAGCGTAAAAAGGTAATAATACATGTCAATTTATGACTTTTACAGAAAGGTTACCAACATAAGTGAAGGTGAAAA
Source organism: Mactromeris polynyma (assembly GCA_032209605.1). Classification (NCBI taxonomy): domain Eukaryota; kingdom Metazoa; phylum Mollusca; class Bivalvia; order Venerida; family Mactridae; genus Mactromeris; species Mactromeris polynyma. Next base: position 36,596,456 of record JASFXZ010000003.1, read on the forward strand.
TACAGAAAAAAATGAAACGAAATATGGTCATACTTACAATGTCGTGTTGCGAAAAGTTGACCTCACATCTTCAACCCTTTGTTCCCATTTGTCTTTCTGTGAGCTAGAACTCTTATAATAGTTATCCCAGTAATCATAACCGCTATAGTCATTATAATTCAAATAATCGTAGTTGTACCGTGAATAGTACGAACTACTGCTTGAACTATAGTATGAGGTGCTCGACGACATTGAACTGCTGACATTCACTGACAAATCAACGACGGACGAACTACTGCTGGAACTATAGTAAGAGCTGCTCGATGACATTGAACTGCCACTTTTCACTGACGAATCAACGATTGATGAATCTCCTGCTGCTCTTTCACGTCTTCGCATTTTGAGAATGTTCTTTTCATGCCTGAAAAGTTCGTCATCTTTAACAGCACGCGTTGGTCTTATAAATTCATTTTCTTCGACCCCTGATTCAGCATCGGCATCATCGGATACTTCATAATCTTCTCCATAGTTGCCTAATTCAGAATGAATATTTTGTAATTCACGTTGGAAATTCTCTGGTTCATCAAATTTCAGTTTCTTGTTAAACTCCTTATTGTAATTTTGTTTTTCTAATTTGGTCATACTACTTGCAGTAGGCTTTTTTCGGTTGTCGGGTTCCGATTTTTTGGAGTATTCATTAAGAGCAGGATTTTCCAATGCTGCTCTGCGCATTCTTCTAACTTCTCTGCGTTTTCGTCTTAATTCTTCATCCTGGGTATTGTTAATAGATAAATGCAATACACATATTGTTTTAAATCAAATTTCAGAACATTTTAGTATCTGTTTTATATTTCTTTAAACATTAAACAGGGATCAAACAAAAGTATACTTTAAATGTTGCGTTTAAAATATTTATGTATCTTAAGTTTTAACCGGTGGTATGAAAACGGGCCCAGTTATGATCCGTGAATACTTTAAGGCATTTTCGAAAAAATGGAAATGAAAATAATGAAATGTTCAATGTTCAAGATGTTCAGTTTTTATCGATCATGTCATATAAGTAGAGAAATATCGACGCCGTAAATAAATGGTCCTACCGGCACGCCATTCAGCAATTCAGCTAACTTCTCAGACTGGTCCAACTTGGATTTGCGGACCGTATTCATGTTGCATATTGAAATCGCTGGGAAAGGAATAGAACTGAACTGCAGAGATACTGAGGTCTGAATGGGATAAGAGTAGTATGTCCTGAAAAGAAAATGGACAAACTTAGAAATTTCGAGGTATTCGGAACTTATGGAGATTAATTAGCATTAGCGCATTTAAATAAGACATATTTTCCGATGTGTTCCGAATAAATGTTGATAGTTAACTATTATCCGATGATTTTAATAGTCTACTTTCATTGGCATATCGACATAAGTATTGCCTTTGACTATTTACTTTACAAAACAAAAGACTTTAATGAATAAACTGAAAAGCAAATCATAGCAGACTGATGCATTTAAGTTTCCATTTTAGCTCGTATATAAAATACCAGTAATTGTCTTTATTCTGTATTATAAACTTCAGTCAAATGTTCGTGCACAAATAACACACAATAGATGTAACAACATTTGTATTAATAATTAAATGAATTATCGAGAAACAATATAATCACAATAAACATAAACCAACATTGATAAAAATATACTAACTTAAATAAATTGACAAGTTGATACGCTAGAACAGAGAAGGTTGCACAGAAAAGGAGACACCACAACACTTTGATGGCGACCTGACGAGATGACACAATCTTAGGTATTCCGTGAAGAGAACTTGATTCAGCCAGTTCCTGAAGTTAGTTTTGAAGAACATATTAACACCATAGTAATATTAGTATCTTTTCGATTCTATGATGGATATAAACTATTATAATAAGCTTACCGTTTGGATATACACTGTATGAAGAAGTACACAATACTTGAGCAAATGCACAGGGACAGTTACACACAGAAAGCTAATTGTCCAAAAGGAGATACATATGGTACGAAATAAATTAGAACCTGTTGAGGATATAAGGTCATATTTTAATAGGATTGCGCGAACAGTAACATGGAAAGAAACTTGACAACGCTGATTTGCTATATACAGGTAAACACAAGTATTTACCGACTAATGTCCCTTGACTGTCAACTAGGGTTGTATGTGTTTCAGTCGGTTGAGTATTGGATTGCCAAATATCAGGGCCCGGGATTGTAATGGATACTGACACTCAAATCTCAAATCAGAAAATTTACTCATATGAATCCGATAGTGAATCATATTGATTGTGGTAACGTATAATAATTTGAATGAGTGCTGAATATTCTGTGTGGCCCATTTTTTGTCTGAGTGTGGAGTGTGACACTAAAGTCCAATAATTACTCCCATATATCATTATCACACTAAATCCTGAAAGAAAATTGCCCAAAAGGAATAGTCAGCACTAATTTATCATTCGCATGCATTTTCATCACTCCAAATCCATTTACCGACTAATAAGAGTATTTTTTATTTGAAATTAGAGTTCTGGGTGTAAATACCCATTTTAATCATAGGCCAATGCCCCATTTTCACAAATAATTATTTTTCAGGATCAGTATTAAGATCAAATATAGCTTCATTCAAATTTGAAAAAATGCTATGCACAGATAAATCTTTTGTCATTTAATTCAGACTTTATGTTGACTTAGAAAAACTGTAAATTAATAAGTTAAGACTGATTCTGAAATATTGATCCCTATTTGATGAAAATAAGTTTTAGTTATAAGTATCAATAAAACCGTTGTTTTGTATGTTTTCGCAATGTTTATTTGAATATTATTAGGTATGTTATGTGTAAGTGTATGAGAAGTGTTGGCAAAAGTGTTCAATTGCCTCAAGAAAATGGCAACTAATATTATGGATCATCTTGATCCAGATGAGTTGATCCTTTGTGAACACGGAGTCTGGATAGGCGAATGTTCTCAGTGACACTTTGACTGAAGATAAACATCCAAATTTTAAATATCTTCCACGGCTCATTCATGTAGGAAGTTGTCCGTGGAACAATTAAGTACTGGTTGAAAACCGGGAAGACTTTTTAGGTGAACTGACTGCTGGCAATAGCTTAAATACTGCTAAAATACGGCGTAACACTTTAAACCATCGTGTGTCATAAAGTGGCATACACGGCTCATAAGAGTCTAATGTCTCACTGTTGTTTATTTTTATGGCACAGCCCTACTGACATGACTTTGCTATAGATGCTGCACATCACACTGCATGGAAACTCTGTACGCACCATAACCGTGGTGTTGTCAAGATGCCGGACGTGAGCTGTAGAATCGGTTAGTGGCATTTGTTTTTGTCAGATCGTTTTAAATAGCAAGCCCTCGACTATAAATTATGTATGAAATAAAAGAGCTTGAGAATTGAGAATCAGCGATTAATAGTCGTTTTGCTCTGAAACCAATGCCTCGATTAATATACTAGGATTGTATATGGTCTATGAAAAAGTATAGACATTTACACAAGTCCATATTTTAACACCAACACCCGCTCAAATAGATGATTCGAAGGTTTGAAATTTGGCGTGTTGTATGCAAACGTAAACAAATCAATGTACACCGCGGCGACAAAAAACATCTGTACTCCGCGGTGCAAGTTGGATACAAGTTATTAGCACTTGTCAAATGGTGAAAGAAAACTTTAAACGCTGTCTAGTTTGAATTTCATATCGAAGTTCTTTGTAGTTATACTATCCATTGTCTTTTTTCAGATTTCTGACCTTTTGATGCCTCTGTAAAATTTCATCTTCTGTCGTTTCCGTGCTTCGACTTTAGCCTCTATTGACAAGGTGAGAATATTTAATGGTAAAATTATAGGCGTATGTGAGGGTTTAGGCTTTTTTCATAGATTAGGACTAGTAGATTTATCGAGGCATTCGTTTTAGAGCAAACATCACAAGTTTTCTTTCAGTCTCTCGCTTCATTTTTCGGCTAGACATTAATTTTTATGATGATGCTAAGGTTCGATCAAAAACGACTATTAACCGTTGATTTCCAATTTCAAGCTCTGTTGTTTCATATATAAACATATAGTCGAGAACTTCCTCTTTAAAAAGATCTGACCAAAAATAAATGACCCTTACCTTTTCAACATTTCACGTCCGCCATCTTGAAAACACCGCGGTATTTAGGCGTACAGGGTTTCCACACAGTGTATCAGTGTTGTGTTTACCAATCAAATCTTACGTTTACCTCTAAACCAACTTCTCTTCGACCGGTAAACGTTTATTACCTTGGCGCGGATTGGTAAACCTTTCGATAAGGGGTACGTTACCTTATCGAAATCAGTGAATTTCAGTGAATTTACCGAAATCCATTTTGGATCTGGAGTTACCAGCAATCGTATTCCTGGGCATTTCTTATGTTGCACAACAAAATCTTAACCTTCAAATTGCGCCGACCATATATTGTGTCTATGCTTGTTTCCAATATTATTTCGTTACCAATTTCACGCAGACAGGCTCGTCACCGAATAGTAATAGTAACATATCCAAATTTGTTACGGTTATGTGTCGTCTGTAATGATTTATTATGTATACAAATAATACTTTTAATTCTATTAGTGATTTTTTACAATAATTTGTCTTTACATGAATACGACATGAGTTAATCTCGGGGGGTTGTTACATTGCCTGAGTAATTTATGAAACATACTGGCAGAAGTGAACATGAAGTATGTTGATGACAGGAGTCGATGATTAGAAACAATTCCCATGCATCCAATTGTCAGACTTGACTGCCTTGTTCAGAAATAGAATTAAATACATCATTATGGATTAGGTTTGATATTGAAGCCAGTGATGTCAGTGTATTCATGAATTATTTACCTGACATATTGAGGATTACCTTTTTGTCATTAAAATTGTAATATGTTGACATATGACAGCTATATGTTCATTATGATCAATTTATATTAACATATGAATATCAAAGTATTTGCGTTAAGAATTCATTGAATTTGAAAATAGTGTGACAACTGTGAATGTCCCAGGAGAAAACAAATGCATTACTCTTCATCTATATTCAATAACTTGTGGCACACGATTATCAATGTTCGTCCGAGCATTCACCATTCCGTCTGCCCCACATGAGTTATTGTTGCTCTTATAATTGAAAGCAGTTGATAAACACTAGCGACACTTCATACAAATATTAGTGTTCATATTAAACTATTTGCACTTAAGCTTTAGCAGCCGAGTTGTTTCCGCTGACATTGGAACTGAACATTTCAAAGCCCTAAACTGGATACTAGTAAATAAACGTCAGGTTTTTCAAATAAGTTGATCATAAACATAAATCATAGAAACATTAGTAAAAAATAAGAAACTTGCAATGAGCAATAAGCCAAATTTGAAGGAAGTGTGTATTCAACCTATGATGGCCCATTAAATCCCTGAAGCTTATTCCGAATAGGGTCCTGAATATGTATGCGAGGAAGCTGTTAAGCTGACAAGTGACATGTCGGTGATTTTACCCATGTGCCTTTCTAAATCCCGCAATGATGCTGGAAGGGGCAACTGTATCTACCTCAACCCTAATAGCTTGAAAAGGCACTTCATGCCACTGGTAGTTTAATAGTATGAAAATGAAAGCCCATTACATAAAATATCATATTGTTATCAGATGTGAACTTTTTATCTCTCATCGGCAATGAACATTCTTCCGGTACCCGGTATAATTTAGATGCTTTTGTAGGCGTTTTGTAGACATTTCATCATTTGATATAAAAAGACAAGAGAAAAATATGGGACTATGGGAAAGTCCTATTTCGTTATTTTACTACATGTATAGATAACTTACATGAGGAGAAGGGAACAATTGCTTTAGGGGCTGCTAGGATCAAGTTTAAAGTGATGAACTGTCACAAATACATATAGGCCAGTGAAAATAAAAAACTGGGGGAAACAATTCACAAAAATAATATAAGATACTATATTACAGTACAAAATACCTGAAGTATAGAAACATTGTATCGTGTAAAATATGGTTTTTGGGGAAAAAACTTTAACAAAAAATGATATTTTTTAATTTGCCTATTACTGTCAAATATATGTCAAGTTTTGCAATAAATCTACCAGAATTATATTATTTAATAGATATTATATTACAGTACAAAATACCTAAAGTATAGAAACATTGTATCATGTGAAATATGATTTTTGGGGTAATATTTAACAAAAAATAACAAAACAAATGAGAATATTTGGAATTTGCCAATTACAATGTCAAATTTTGCAATAAAAGTACCAGAGTTATTGTATCTAATAGATATTATATTATAGTACGAAATGCCTAAAGTATAGGAACATTGTATCGTGCAAAATGTGATTTTTGGGGTAAAACTTGAAACTAAATAACAAAAATATTTTGCAATAAAACTACCAGAATTTCTTTATTCAATAGATATAATATTACAGTACAAAATACCTTATGTATAGATACATAGTATCACAATTAATTATGTGCATATTTTTCCTCCTATTTTCCAATGGCCCAATAAATATTTGGCAAATTCCAGAAATTCTTACTTTCATATTTTAGTTTTTAACATTTTACCCAAATAATCACCTTACTCACTGTGATATTCTGCACCTGAGGTATGTTGTAGAGCAGTTTAATAACTGTTAAATACAGTTATTTAGGTAATTTAATGCTAATTTTTTTCCAGTTATTGACAAACTCCCGACATTCCCACTTTAATTTGTTTATTTTTTCACCATTTTACCCAAAAAAGCACAGTTCATAGTATATGATGCAATATAATTTCAGCTATTCTGGTATTTTTATTGCTAAATTGATTTTGATATAGACAAATTCCAGAAATTCATACTTTTGTTTTTCTATTTACTACATTTTACCCAAAAAGTCGCATTTCGCACCATTGGATTTTCCTATACTTTTTCCCATACACGGCATATATTAAAAAATGCACTTACGCAAAAATCATTCTGTTCATTTTTTTCCCTTTATTTGCATTTTTGACAGCAGGGGCACTGGACTAATATTGAATGCATTAGGATTGCATTTTGGACCACGGGCTATGTTCGCAGTTACTAGTCCCGCTCACTAACAAGAGATAATGAGATGAACCTGGGTGTGTATGTAGGCTTATGAGGATACAACTGTTGCGACTGCATTTGGATCCGATGTCATTGTTAAAAACATTAACTCGCGGCCAATGTATCGGAAATAGTTAAAGCTCAATAACTGATGTTAAAAATAAGACATTTCTAACATTGATATGTTGGTAGATTACGAGAAAAGAAATGTCGGGTGTGTGTTAATGCTTTTGTAAAAGGAATGGCTACTAACATAGAAACATTTTTGCCCAATAACGTGAATTTGGAATAACATATTCTGTTGCAACTTGGTATACTACAACCGTTTACGGAGATATAGTTTTGGATTGCAATAGTCAATGTCACAGAAATGAAAGAAAACTGATACATTGAGTCAGGAATGAGATATTGCGACACATGTCTGAGCGTAGGTAGCATACGATGAGAAGAATATTGATATTTCATATAAAGTATATGGGGCTAACAGCCATCTATAAGTAGAAACATGTAACTAGATTATACTGAATATGGTTTGATACCCAATATAAAACATTTGTCATTTACTGTATACTAACTGTTTGATATGTTGTGACCTGAAAGTGGGGACAGCTATGTCATATTGATACAAGCATATATTTCACAAGGCCCCAAACACATCATATACGTGTTATTTCATGTTATATAGTTAATTTAATCAAACAAAGAAATATACCAATTTTCTGGTTACCATGAGCATGTTTTTCAGCAGAGCCGTACCAACATGGCTTTGCTATTTGCATATCAGTGTTGTGTAAACCAATCATACCTTAAGTTTAACCACTAAACCAACTTCTCTTCTACCGATCAACGTTTGTAACGCGGATTTGTTAACCTTTCGATTAGGGGTACGTTACTTTACCGAAACCAATTTTAGATATGGAGTGATCAGCAATCGTAACATGTCGGCAATTTTTATGTTGAACAATAAATCTTAACTTTCAAATTGCGCCGACCATCTTTTTTAAAGATATTTCTTGTTGTATTATAAGTTCTAAAGATATGTCTGGCACATCTGAACAGACCATATTTTAACGGGCTTCATCAAGTTTTGTTGCTACATTAGCTAAGACATCAGAACAAGAACAATGTATTACCGATTAAAAAAATATTGCTCTTCTTTAATGTTACAATCGGACACAACTAGTAAAAACCGCGATTGTAAAAAAACTAGAATGGTTTTATTATATAATTTATAGATATTACGAACTTCTTTCTTTTAAAAAACGCAGAGGAAAACATTATTCGTGTATTTTTATAATGTATTTGTATTGATGGTGCAACGATATGAAGTATATATTCTATGAAAAATCTCGAGAAATGAAAAAATAATGTGCAAAATATCATATTATTCATAACATATGACAACAATCTAGTAAATAGGGATAGTGTAGTTCTCGATTTAATAATGATATACTAACATAAATTATTTATTCGGGCAATACACGACATAAAAACTGTGTGGGGCATAAAATAAAAAAGAAACATAGGTCATTATTTTGAAATGCTGCGTACAATAATATATAAAATAACGTGGCGCTTAGAAACAAAATGTAAATATAATTAATACAGGAATATACCCTATAAGCTATAATACATATTTTTGTTTCACTGTTTTACATTCTGTATCAAGCTCCTCATTTTAAACATATAATGTGTAACTTCTTTGTAACTAATGATAGTATATGGTTCCACAGTATTTATGTTATTTTAATGCTTCTTTTCTAAATAGCGAGATAAATAATATGAATTTATAGTAAAAGTTCGAAATTATATGGACATACCTTTAAAGTATCCCGAAACGATTCCGACCGGGGTTCATCAATAATTCCTTTAAAGAAACTAGCTAATGACCTTTTGCGATTTGGATCTGCCATTTTGGAGTATTATTTGATATAAGAATGTTACAATTGTTAAATCTACATGATCAATCGACTTCGACTCTCTTGAACATCAAGCATAATATGGAAGTGCTTCAATGCATTTTATCGATTTCAAAACACCATAGCTTAATGTAGAGAAGGCAAATACGGGAAGATGGCAATGTTGCTGTTAGCTCGCGTGTGGAAGAAATAGTTACGGGTGGAGAGGTCAGCGATGGTCAGTCGTCTGCTTTTCCTCAACATTTGCTTAAGCGACATCTCCTCGTGAACTGTAGTAGCGGTATCATGTAAACCTTATTAATATATAATGGGTAGTTCACCACGATATTTATACCGATAAAACTTGATGTCTGCAGAACTCTGACATGACAATGGGGATTAAGATTCCTTCAATTATTCTCCTCTGAACACAAGGCCAGAAATAAAAATAAGTGTGTTGTATACAAATTATTGTTACCCTCTACACGAAAAAACAAAGTGTAAGCTCACCGGCAATGGAGTCGGTTTTTGCTATAAACCTTCTCATCTGAAACCAAAGGTCAGAATTCGAAGTTGGTTGGTGATAACCTACTATATCAGCTGCTTAATGTGAAGAGCTGATTGCATTACATCTCGCATATTTCTTCCCGAGACATCGAAATTTAAACTTCTGCTGAATACAAACAACGTTAGCAACGACGTTACATGAACTTGATTCTTGTAGAAATTACGATGACACATACATGTATATGCAACCATTTTTAGAAGTGTGTCGCTGAGTATTTACCTGGTCGTATTTATCAAGGCTTATATTGTTTACTCAATTGTTTAAAGGACAATGCATGAATGCAACCGTGATTAACGCGCGTGTGAAATGACCGATGGGATTAAGTGTAAGCAGACGTTTAATGGATTAATTAAATGTACAATATCACAAATTATTTTGACATTATCACATGCAATGATGAAACACTTTAACAGTTATTAATGTCATATCATTATATCGTAAACGCACGTCTTCATGTTGCTCCGCTGAATGTTCAACGACGTAGAAGCTACAATCATTAAGGGACAGGCAATTAATAGACTCACATCAATATTTAGAAGCTCATTATAAGAATGAGGCATACTTTATATTGAACTGTGTCGCTCAAGACTGAAGATCGAATTTCCTTAATTATCCAGACTTAATTATTCTCCCGGCTTAACAATATTGTATCATTTTGGTTTATTGTACAATATAATTGTTTTATGAACTCTCCACTTGATGTTTTATAAACAGAACTTTTATACTCGGCACAATTATAAAAAAAGATTGTCGGCGTCATATGGACATTTTATTATTTCATTAATTGAATTTTGTATTATTATTATTATAATCTGTATTTTACATGTCATTATTCTGTGCATGTAATATTTTGATTTATCCCCCGAGGACTATTAGTGAGTTATATTGGTTACTGTTGTCTGCAGATTAGATTTGCTCTGCAAGAAACCGACGTATTCAAATATTTTCGAACAATACGGCCACGTTGATGATGATAGTTCATTATTGAGTGTACGACATTTGAAAAATACAAAACTCAATACTGTAAAAATGTATGACAATGTCGTATGGCAATCGCACATACAAAGAACACTGCCACCCAGAAACCACCAACAGACATGAATATATATATATGCATAAAGGGATATGATACAAATAGACATATTAGTGTATCAATCAGTGGAAAAATCGCCACGGGTGGTTTAAGCCATGTTGAAGGTGCTCCGAACCTCAAACTTATTTTACAACAACCCAAATAAAACAAACGGTGTTAATTACTACGTAAATCCCACCGGTGGACAAAACCACAACATAACGGACAACAACATACAATATAATGAATATAATACTATGATACAATAGACCATTGAATCAGGCTGAATCGTATTTATCGAAAGCTAGGACATTTTAAGGTAATTAAGTACACGATAAGAAAGACATATTGCAAACATCAGACGCTTTCCTTACGAGAGATCGCCATTATAAAGTACTGAACCCATCATGTCGTCGCGCAAGCAAATAGGTAATGGTGGTGGCCGACTGTAAAGGGATCGACCACCAAACCTGCAGTGCGTTGCAGCAGTATGACTTTATCATGTCTCTACACAAAATAAAATGTTTGGTGTTTTCAACAGACAAGACTGGACACACGAATGTCAAAGGATCTTAAGATGTGTATACCACATCACCATTTAAATACGGATACGAACTACCCCAACCGTTTCGCATATGTGCCCTTAAATATTACAATCAATAATAAGACTCAGATGTCTATGATATAATTTCGAAACTGTTTTTCGAAGTTTATCATATATGTAGTCTTGTTTTAGGAACTATTCATTTCAACAAGAATTCCGAATATTGAAATCAACAATAGACGTACATGCTCTAGCAAATGTTGCGAAGTGTAAAACCCGTAAACTGTAGCACGAGCCGCTTTTCCATTCAAATAAAGATACACGTACATGTGATTCACAAAGTCAAAATAATCCCTTAACACAGATGTGGTAAGTAACTTTATCATCTTAACTAGGTAAGATGCTGAAACGTCCGAACTATTGACTTTATTTAAATGAATGTCTTTAGGGTAGATGGATATTGATCAACGTGATGTTCCGTTAAAGGCACTTATGACACGCGTCTGTGTATCTTGTGAACTACTCAACATGAAATCCTCCTGAGGCAATTTAAAACCTGTCTGCAACACGTTGTGCACAGTACGTATCAATACAAATACATTATCAATAAACGACACTCCAATATCGCACGAATAAGGCGAGATATTCATAAACAACAGAACGAATTAGATATATTTATTTCAGTAATAGTGTACAAATAAAACGAGATGTATGAAATTACAACAATGACATGATGGTCATATAGATATACATATATGCAAGAACCATGAAATGCACACCAAAACCAGGGATAACACAAAAAAGAGAAATAATATTCCTCTTATTTCCATCGTGGTCCCTGTTATTGGCGGCATGACACAGAAAGTCATGTTAACATGATACAATTAATAAATTAATGATCACCGAAATGATCATTATATCAAAGAACAAACTGAGATCATGTTATGAGTTTGAAGTGTAACACAGTTGAGGTTAACATTAAATTATATCACAGTAACGGTTAATTAGTGCATCACAGTTATGGTCAGCATTAAAATCACAGAGATAAATCACAAAATATTGAGTACATAAAAAAATATTACTTAAAATATAAGGAATTCAATTTAATTAAAACTAACTGGCCATTAAGTGGATTTTGATGGCATGTTTGAACTTACAAGGAGACTTAATATTCCTTAGACTCTGGGGAAGACATAAAACAACACCATTGAATACAAAAGATTTTCTACCGAAACCTCCTACCTTGGACAACGAGTAACGCCCAGTGTCAGTAAATGTGTAATTTAAACTGGAATCGAGAGATTGTGCAGTCACTCTAGACCTTGTACAGCGATCGTGCACCGACCGTGCCCAACTTTTATGTACAAGACAGAGAGTGAGCTGATCAACCCTCTTGGAAACTGGTAACCAGTTCAAGGACCCAAACTGCCCTGGACCTATATTTGTGATGCTATCCAAGTTTAAAACAAAACGAATAAGTTTATTCTGAGTACATTGCAGCATGGTATATACCGTTAGTAGAACTATCTGCCATTCGATGTCGTCATCAGAGGATAAACTATAACGGTAACATTCAGAGCGCGAAATGGCGATATAACCAATTTTTCGGCGATTGAATGAAAGATAAGGTATGTTACAGATGTAATTTGTTTTAGGATGTATTTTGAGATATATATATATAAAAAACTTATACCGAATGGAGTTTGCGAAATTGCTTAACTTGGATGTTTAATATTTGTTTGTCACATATTTTTGCGACTTACTGGGAATTTTTATTTCACAAGCTCAGTCGTTTATATGGACTTGGAAGACCGTATTTTGATGTTAATGTGAAATCGTACGCATGTCTGAAGAAGAACCATAAATACTTTTTGTCATTGTAGTCATGAACCGTCATATGAAAGAACATGGGTATAGCCAAGACCTAAATACCACAGATGCGCTACGCCAGATATGGCGCATCGATACGATGTTATCAGCAGACGCACTGTCTAAAAACAATGTATTTATGTCAAAATAAAATATGAAACTCACTGTCTGTTTGGTTATTCCTACTCACATTAAATATAGATTGTTTATACTTTTAAACGAATCTGTTCTGAAAACGACGGGACATAGCGCTATAATCCATAAAATACTTTTAGACGTCTTTCGCAGCTGGCTTGCCATTTAGTTTCAATGTTTAAACAATTTCTGTGTTCTCGTATGAATTGATAATGACTGTTATTAATTACTTTTCTTGTATTTTAATTAATTTGGTTGGTGGAGGCCTATTGTTTTGCAATTCATAAACCACGCCCTCGGCAGATTAGTTCTACTGGTCACTACTGTAATTGAAAATTGCCCTTGGTGTCGGCTGTAAAAACACAAGAGTCGTAAAACCCCAGGTGATTTTTATTATGTGTTAATTCATATTGATATATCCTTTTTGATAGAATTAGTGCCTTTGATAATTGAAATGATTAGGTCATATCAGTCTGTGATCTCAATTTGTAATAAACACACTGAAATTGCTCTGTCACCCAAAACTATTTATACTTCAAAGGTTTAGCCAGCCTCTTCCGACATTTTTTAATGTTAATTCATGTTCAGAATTAATTTGATGCCAAAACCCTTGTTTAACAGACAATGAAGAACTTGATTTGACCTACTAAATTTATATTTTTCACACGCTTGTGCTGGGACAAAAAGACGACTTGTGTACACAAAACATGACATGCTGGCGTGATCTACATCATTTGTAGAGTTGATCTTTACACATTTTTAAGATTGTGTAAGCCTTGATTGTTTTTTCACAGCAGCCTTTTTAAACTATTTAGTTGAAATGAAATAATATTAGTACAATATCCAAAAATGAAGCGGAAAATTACCGACCTGTTTTTAAAAAGTTATGAAGCATTAATGCTCTAAAAATTTCTTTAACTGGGATGGTTTGATCACCATTTATGGAATAACTTTTAATATTAACCACATATGTTTTGAGGTTTTGTCTTCTTAAAAGATTGCTTTTTACATTGGGGTAAGTTAAATATATGGTACTTGTTGTGAAAATCCGAGAATTGATAGAAAACTAACTGCGAGTATGTGAAAAAATTACGCTGCCCCCTGTGCAGCGTTGATTCGATACCTGTGATTTTTTAATGCTGTTAATGCAAAAACTTTAATAAATTGTAACTTTATATTTTCTACTTTAACTTAATAAAAAGATTGATCTTTTGATAAGAATAAATATAATGTCCGATTTTGACGAAAACATTAATAAATTTGCGCAACGCAAAACTTTTGTTGATGTGTAGTAGCGTAAATAAGCAGCATTGGCGGTTTTGGAATTATTTTTATCCTCGCATTACGTCACCTCCGGTAAGGAGCACAACTCTTAGGCGACAATTAATCGATTAATTGAAACGTTGTATGGTGATCCGGCAACCGCATGGTACGAATGGTCGGTGGTGACAATCCCACTTCATTATTTCTCCCTACGAAAGTCACTATTTCAAGATTTCCGTTTTACGATTTAATGAATTCTCGATTTCAATTTTTACGAATTTGAAATTTCAGATTCGTTATTTACGTTAAAATCGTGAATACACGAATTCATAATATTGTAATCGTGATCATGAATTCGTTGAAATATTGAGAACTTGCCTTTGTTTGTTTGTTTGTTTCATCGGGTTTAACGCCGTTTCTCAACAATTTTTCAGTTATATAACCTAACCAGTTTTTCCTGGACTGAAATCTAACCAGTACTAAATTACCCTTCCATAAAGAGCCGGCAACTTCTCCACATGTGGAGGAAAATCGAACCCGGATCGCCGGATTTCAAGTCCAGCGGACTAACCACTGGACCACGGCCGCGGCTTTACTTGCCTTTGAGAGAATTGATGAGGTGTTAATGTCACCACCGGTCATTCGCAGCGAATGATACATGTTCAGGATTATATTGCAGGACAGCTGTTGTACATTTTGTATACGATTGTTATGTTTTGCATTTATAAGATTAAATGGTAGACTGTTACAGTACACTATTAACCAAATAAGGAATCTGTATGTTTACATAAACAAATAAATACACTAAGTAATCAGAAACATTAGTATCATGAAGAGATACATTGTTCTAGTATTAAACAAGAAATACTTGATGTTACGATGGCTGGTCACTCCAGATTCAAAAAGAATTTTGGTAAATTCACCGAAATTCACTGAATTTCGGTGAAGGTAACGTATCCATTATATAAAGGTTAACCAATCCACGTCAATGTTACAAACGCTGTTCGGTTAAAGAGAAATTGGTTTGAGGGGTTCCACGACACTGATATGCAAATAGCAAAACCATGTTAACCAGCGCCGAAAAAGACGAAAGAAAACATAAACAAGAATACAACAACAATTACCTCCGTGATTTCAAAATTCAAATTTGTTTTTTGGTATACATATATTTTTGACAAATTTATTTTAGTTGTGGTACTGAAACGCACACAAAAGCCAGTTATATGAACCATTCAGTCAAAATTATTAGCCAGATGAGTAAACTAGACTCAATATCTATATGATATATGTATACTTCAAACACTTTTAGTTACTTTTCTTCTTGATATTTCAATTTGCAATATAATAGCAATTGAATCATTATAATTGCAATAATATACAATTTACTGTTCATATATAGTTATCTAGAAATGTTTAACAAGTGTCTAGGAGTAGCAGCTTTCATGAACTTATTTAGCCATCTATATTTTTCATTTTTCACATAAATTTCTTTACTTCAATGGCCTTTACTTTCTCATTGTAAATTTTATCTCCTGATGCAACAAGCTAGTTCATAAAAATCGTTTACGTTTTGTGTTTTCATTTTTACATGTTTAACTCACAATGGAAATGTATCATTCATCATGTTTCTTTGCAGTGTCTGGTTTTGGGCTAGTATCGGTTTCCTTAGAATTGTACATTTTCCGGATCTGAAATAACTTCAGATTTGAACCACTCAAGTGTGCTGCACATTACTTCGTGTGTCAGGTGGCAAAGCAGACCCAATCAGTACAAAAACCTTCTATTTAACGAATCAAGAGACACATCGGTGTCTTAATTATTAAAAACAGGACTGCACGATTTCACCGTCAATGGCAGAACCACAAGTTTTATGTTGCTACTAAATATGTTTAGGTTTAGACCTTAAAAACAGGATGAAAATGCTCACATCTATTGTCAGTGTTGTTGTTGTCTGAGAAGTGTGTGTTGCATAATTCATAATTCATGTTGCAACTGACAGGTTTTTAGACGTGTTAAAATCACACACTGGATTTAAATGCAATTTTAAATATGACATAAGGATTACAATGTAATATTGCAGTTGCTCAAAAACCATTTACTATGTTGTCTTTAGTTATTGATGATTCACATGCCCTCACAAACACTTTTAGAAACTATGAGTGGCATAGAGACAAAATCAAAACTTCGGTGTTCCCAGCGGACTTCGACGACTTGAACACTGAACGATCAAAATGATGGGTCCAGTTGCTTATGTGACTCATCTAGAATACTATTTTCTGACTATTTTTTGGTTAATGTTGTAAACTCCATAACGCAACGAGAGTCAAAAACCATAAAATATGAGCAATTGTTGCCGTTCTGTCCGAATAAAAGCCAAGAAACATTCATCATACCACAATTTACCTTTGTCAATTCGTGTCCAGTCAGTATCACTGTCTAATGAGCTGGTTCCGTATAAAGGGGATTCTTTATTTTGCGCTTTCTATGCTTCTTGGATGTCGGTTTCGATCGTCCTACCGCATTGTTACGAGCTATCACTGTTATAGAATATCATGAGAAATTGCATTTGCCATGAACTGATTTAGTCCCCATGGATGCAATAACTTTCCTAGATTTATGAGATAGATTTATTCCCGTTTCATCCAATGTTCCAGATGCGGCCGGTACATTTGTGTAGATCTGTCAGGTCATACACATGTCTCAGGTCATGGAATTGTGCCGACTAGCAGCGGTTGGTTCCGGTGACCTCAGTGACAAGTCAAGAAGTCGTTCGTTAAGTCGTTGCCACCACATGTCAGAAGGTAAATTATTTTTGCATGGCTTCCCTTTTTTCGCAAAAATCCCTTGAAATCTAAAATACTATTGCTAAACTCTATTACTTTCTCAGCACGTTTCACTAAGGCCGCGTCATTTCATTTTCTTTTTGAAGGTTCAAACGTGACGATGAACCCCATTTGCTTCCTAATTACCCTACCCTTTTTACGGTCAATGAGGGTGGATCTGAGGAGTAGAGATTATATGTTAAAGTAGTATGCGGGATTGAAACATCATACGAGTGTAAACGCCTTATACTGTTCATTGTGTAATTTTACCAAAACTTCATTAGAATTCTTAAAATACCAATACAGATTAAGACCCGAACCTAGAAACCATTATTTAATCATTTCAATCACATTAAAGATGTGTTTGACTTATCTGAATGTATAATGTTTGAATGGGTTTGATCCAGTATCGTTGTTACATCAGCTTAAGCATCTATAATGAGAACCATTGCAATATACGTATAACCAATTGCAAATATCTCGTTTTATCATATTGCTTTTAGACACTACTAGAAAAGTACTCCGCTTGATAAAAAGTGGTCGTTTATTTTTAATTTGTGATCATATAAACTATTTTTCAACAATAACAGATGCTTACATAATGAGTTCATTCAGTGATAATGCATATCTGTTGATAGTTTATCTGTATGAAATACATATTTCCTGTTGGTGTAGGTTAACAAATGACCCAAAAATGAGCATATTATTACTTTAACAAAGATCACCAGTCCTGACCTAATTCGTCACATTACTCTAAACTCACTTTCAAATCAATACGACGGGTCCAGTGTGTTTGTGTTGAACTTTGTTAGTTCATTAATTGTGCCCGGGCTATACGGACGCGTTTGAACGTGCCCACCAATGCATTGAATCTATGACTTACGCGTATCATCAATTGAATGATCGATAAATATTAATTTTCTGCTCCGCTGCAATACTGTATTAATTATTCAATAAACGAATGAAGGAAACATGTAGAACATTCAAAATAACCAAGTTTGGATATCAACAGAATATTAATTAATATTGTTTGAACTTTAATAGGTGGTGAAACGTAATAACCAGATACATGCAATAAGCGATTAACAGTAAACAATTATAATTGTGTTTAAATATTCATTAAGAATCACTGAAATGATACATAGCAATGATGCGTGATATGAATGCAAGACAGTAACATCTGATAAACAAACAAGGCATTTGCGTACATACGCGCTCATTGCAAACCTGACTCATCATAAGTTTACTAAAAACAAAGAATTAGTCGAAGCGTTGATAGCGAACAAGGCGACCTGTTGAGAAACATCCTTCAATAATAAAAGCACTGAGAGTGCAGTTTGGAGCGGTTGTTATATGTTCGTTGAAGGAAAGTGTTGCTGTTGCCTCAAAATAGAAATCTCAAAGTATATTTCTCATATTTCGAAAAAGGAGTTTTATCTGCACTTGTGTGTTCGGCATCCAATGAAACAAGGGATACGCATTCTAAACTTGTTGAAATATATTAACTAACCTCTAAATTTTCCAATTAAACTGACGTTAGTAACTAAATAATGGGAATCGAAGAATTTACATCAGTTTACTTTTCTGTATATATATTAACACCTCCGTGTGCTGTTTAGTGGGTGTGTACTTTGTATGGTGTAATGCATGTTTGACTTTTTAAATATTTTTAACATTTAATGCAAGAGTTATATTCTCAAGAGCAGAACATGTCGTTTTGAATTTCTAGAGTTAAGGTTGTAGCAACATAATGGACTCAATGTCTGAGGCAATCAAAACAGAGGCTGATTCAATATTCTCGATCAAAGATCTCCCTCTTACAACCCTTACATGTACGACGGAGTCGAAACATTGTCAGTAGAAGCATTTTGTACTTAACTCGGATGCATGACTGTGTGCTTACATACCTGAATCGTCAGAATTATGTTTTCCTCTGAACGACCTCTCGCAAAATATGTCTTAAGGGTCGTTTTATTTACCTTGAAACACTAAAAAATCATATCAGGCCTTTCGTAATAGTTTTAAACAACATCAATGTTGACAAATGGATACAATACATCAATAAGCAGACATCAATCTCGACATGTACTCGTTCTGAATCATGGAGCGTATTTTCGATCTTCGTATTGGTTACTTACATAATTTCGAAGTCATTTAATCACAATGCCTTAATTTAGTCAAGTTTATATTCTGCTGTCCAGTCCCTCTCATAAACACGCCACAATTACCCCTAAAAAACCTCACATACGAAAATGCAGATCTCCATCATTCCATGTTCTGTTCGGAACTTACGATGGTCGTGAAAATAAGTTGACAAACATACGAATTAGCATAATTCGACTAATTTTGGTTTGTTATCATGAAGAAAGTATTCTTTTATCGAATTAAACCAATGGTTGTATAATTCCATGCACTACCTATGTTTGATTTTGAAGACTAGCCAGAATCGAAACGACAAGAATAATCGAGTTGACACGACATAAGGATACAACATAAACTATATCCATATTTCAGAGACATGTACAGTTCTGTTCTTGCAAAATTTAATTTTTTACAGAATGCCGATTATACTTTTTCCGATGTATGATGAAACTGCAATTTGATATTTTGCTTATTTCATTTAAAAAAATGATTTATTTCAGGCAAATAAAGTTCATAGTAGATGTAGAACATGAAGAGTAAAGTGATATCCACATACTTCAATATAACTGTTTAATGGTTAGCGCGATAAATATCTAGTTAACATGATAATTTCAACAAGAAAACATAGGTAGCCATTAAGTATCTAGATAACATATAATTAACTAGAAAACCACGTTACCTAACTAGTAAACCACATCACCGACAAGTGTAGCTAACTAGATATGTCACGTGATTACCACTTAACAGTTACCTACCATAGAGTGTCCACTCGGAATATCCGGGGGAATAAATGGGTAAGTTATGGTAGTTGTTGGCACTATAAGACATATTTTCGTGTTAAGATTTGTTCGTGTCATAACTGGAATGAAAATGCATCATGTTATTTAACTAATGAACACATAATTAGCATGATAATTACGTATCTAACCAGGGGACTTATTCACAAACATTTTAAGACTGAAACTCAGACTTAGATTCGAAGATGTAAAATGTACGTTTTGCTCTTATGTTGTTATTACAGTATAGAGTTTAATAAAATTGGCTTTAGCGTAGAGTGGGCAGTAACAACTATTCAGACAAAATTTCGTTCTTTTAGATTGAATGAAAAAGAAATGCTGGTAAATATAAATTTTACGATCCTGGGTTTCATTCTGAAACCACATACTTTTCTTCTTAGTTATGAAGTACAATAGGAAATATCAACATATATGAATACCATTTTGACCTGTCTAGTTACAGTACGTGAGGATGTGTAGCATAATCTTAGATACGAATATCTACATCCAAGTCATACTCTAGTAAACGTCCATTTTAATTTAAGAATCCCAGGCCAGCGTTTACATCGTGTATTAAAGCGTTAACAAACGCAGATCGGTTGTACGCGAGCCTAATACGACTACGCCGAAAATGCTATACAATAATGATATAATACCGAAATGAAGTATATAATATATAACTTAAGCTTTATATAGATTGAATGGTATTTTTTTACTATACTTCTTGCTCCCTGGTTGCGTGCGATTATTGTTATATAGTCATGAATATACACGTATAAGTGAGTGCAGTGTCAGTACTGATCAATACATTCTAATTCATGGTTATCCGGTACATCTTGATTCATTGTCTATTAATAGTCCATCAGTACAATTTTAACAAACAAGTGGATACCTTGAGTTCATAACTTATGGATGACTTGACAGTTCATTTAACAACAGCATACTATTGAGTACCGTGCGCCTTCTGAATAATTTAATGTCTAGTCGGATTTTACCATGCGAACAATTTATAAATTTCAATGCAATTTGCTCGGATCTACTATTCAGTCACATGGACATTGATAAAACATTTTAGCGATAGAATAAATGCACTCTCTATCGGCTTTAATATATTTCAATGATATGAATTTATTAGGGATAATTTACAATTATAATGAGCCGAATTATTGTATCTCGCATATATTACACGCATGCTTTAAATTGTTCACGAATTGTTTTCAGCGCTGTTGGTAGAAAAAAAATTATTGGAAGAAATGAAATCATCCAGTATACTACTACAAATGTGACTACTACTTATCATACGTTGGAAAATGTCTCCTTGCACATCGATGGGATAACGTCATAACTCAATACTGTGCATCACAGCGGCAAGTGTTATTTCACATATTACATTATTTTTTGTTTGTTAACCTTTCGATAAAGGGTACGTTACCTTACCGTAATCCACTGAATTTCGGTGAATTTACCGAAATCCATTTTGGATCTGGAGTGACCAGCAATAGCAACATCTAGGCATTTTTTATGTTGCACAACAAATTGCGCCGACCATCTTTTTACAAGATATTTCTTGTTTAATATTGGTTTTAAAGAACGTTATTTAATCAGCATTATAGTTGATACATTTGTACCTTTCATAATTGAGCTTTGGTACGACAAAACCTGTATTAGTGACCAGAAAGTCCATTTGCAAGTTTTTACATTATTACAGATATATATTTCAACTTTCATTTAATACCAAACTATTAAAACCGAACGTATTCTTTTTCTATTTACAGCAATTCCAATATTAGGAACAATTTGCAAATGTAGGCTACATAATTATTACATTGCGTCAGAATGTACATAATTCTACTCTTCCAATGAAAAAAACAAATAATGCAATAATTATAAGTATTCGTTGATCGATTAATTCTTTAAATCACAATTAAGCCTTCAAAACAGAACAGCTTCGGACAAAGCGCTTAGTTTGTGGATGGGACATATTCGACGTCATAACCAACGTCACTTATGCAGATTTTGTCATTGCGCAGCTCAATTAAGATACCGTATGATTCATCATTACAGTAGTAAAAATTGACCTATTTACGAGAAGGGTGTCCTAGATATCATTTTATCAGTGCGCCCGTCATGAGGCTTGTGCACTGCGAATGAGTCCGAGCCCCGACATAGATTCGACTTCAGCGTGACATCACCTAGGAGGGCGACTAGTGTTGTCCAGTTGTGACATCCGTACACGTAAAAAAACTTGGTACATGGTAAAGAACCCCTACTTCTGGTTCGTAGGGCATAGTAGGTATATAGGGCTCAATTTATTTCGCATATAGTGTCTACGGCCATAGCACGTTGAAAACACCGGTTCTCGTCCGATCACCGAAGTTAAGCAACGTCGAGCCCGGTTAGTACTTGGATGGGTGACTGCCTGGGAATACCGGGTGCTGCAGACATTTATTTTTTTCGTATTTCTTTCTATACTTTTAAATTTCATTTTATTACTTTTGAAACTGATTCTTTATAGAAAATACTTAAATTGAGCACACATGCTGTATACACATGCAATAGTATCGTGTCAAGTTATTTTCTTGTATCCTAAAATTCATCTAAAAAATTGAAATCCCACACAGTGCGTTATTAAATGTGCAGAGTATATTTTACTTACTTAACAACTTCTTGTTCGCCATTACTCGGGCCAAACTAGCCGTGTAGGACGTTATTTCATGCACGAGTTATTTTTTTTTAAATTATTTGAGAATGGAACATAACCTTTTACGTGTATTTATTGTGATTTAAAAAAAGCAAGCACATAGTTTGGATGAATACATATATTTTATTGTCACAATAATCCAGCCCCTAGTATATTTAAAATTGCTGTCAACTTCAAGCTGTTTTCCGAACTCCCTAGCCTTGTCGATCAGCATAGCGTTTGTTATGTATACAATTTCACATCTCACATCATTTAACCACAAGTAGAAGGCCTTCTCAAGTTCATCATTCGAGATGCTTGAGAAGCCACTGGATTATTTAGATATTCCAGTTCAGTATGCAATGAAGGGTTAAGTTGGTACAAGGAACGCCACTTTTACAAAACGATATTTCCCAGGGAACGCATAACAATATTAGCTGAGGAGGTGAAATGGAAACATCTACATGCACGGACGGTAATGGGATTGTCAGGCTGATTATCGGTCCCGGAAACGATGAGTATCCAAAGCATCGTTACATAATTCATCATGCGATAGTTGCTTCGTTTATGTATTGATTTAAACATATTTATTTCACAAATAAATATTCATAGAATATCTTCGAAACGTTTAAAGAATGCTTATATCGAGCTTGATACAAATTAATTTGATTACAGGGCAAACATTTAATCTTATGTGTGAGTGGAATTTCGAACGCAATTTAACATAATCATGAAGATTTTACTTTTATCCCTCTTTTAGAGAATAGGTATTAAAGCTAAATGGATTGAGAAAGTCTATGCATCCGGTACATTTATGTGCATTCAACAATTCAACCGGGAACAACTTGTATTTACTTAACCAAATGGGAGACACAAAAGACATTAATGGAATGATTTTGCGGTGTCGTATATGAGGCAAATGAAACAAACTTTATAAATGAAATATGTAAACTGGGTATTCAACCATTATATTTGATGCATGAGTAATTACAATACGCATAAGCATTGACGTATGTGAATACGCAAAGACAACAAGAAAATCATTGATGCAAAGCATCAAAGGTCGCCGCTAAAGAATTGAACAAGAGCAAAGGAAATGTAGAATGATATTTTGTTATTTACATTCTTTTGTACAAAAAACATGTAACTAAAGCATTACAATCCATTTTAGTAGTATCAAACACGTTAACAAAATATATTAATCTGTTTACAGACCCAGATCCAACTTCTCTGTATATAGCAAGGTCTTTGTTCACAAAAATAATGATATTTAAAATTACATTCTTTGAATCTTTTACATAAATTCTCATTAAGTTTCTAAATAATTATCTCAGATTATCATGACACTCAAACTGTATCAAAGGAACACATTTTCTTTTCTGATCCATACGTACGTAAAAAATAAGCTTAGAATAAGCACTACTTTTATCTAAATATTTATTTCATACAGTTAACGCATCACTTCTATTTGTTATACTTTGTCATGTAAAAGATTCAAAGAATGCAATTTTAAATATTATTATTTTGCTTATACAGAGAAGTTGGAACTGGGTCTATAGACATATTAACTACTGTAATTGAATTTTACTTGATTGGTCCACTAAAGTGTCATGGTCACTAAACATGCAAACCTTGTCAATAATAAAATAACAACCTCTAATTATAAGTACATGGTGACTAGAGTTCAACTGTTTATGTGTGTTCATTTAGTAATGTTAATATCGCTAGTTCTGTCATGTGATTGAAGAAATTCAAATTTCTGCGGGATTTTATTGTTTACATCACGTGAGAACTATTTTCAACTTTCTAAAAATAAACTTTCCGTAGACTGGTTTCAAATATTTTATCAGTCAAAGTAGACCTTGACGATTTGAAATCGTGCACCACATGAGGGAATAAAGTCTAAAAATAAACTTTCCGTAGACTGGTTTCAAATATATTATCAGTCAAACAGACCTTGACCATTTGAAAACGTGCACCACTTGAGGGAATAAATTAAAAGATTTTTAAAAAAATAAAACAATAAAAAAATATTACAAATACTTTTTCTGTAAAACTTTATTGTCAGTGGGTAAAATTATCTTGAATCGAATAATCTTGGGAAAAAAGTCACGTGCCTCTCCAGTCTCCACGTACAAAAACAATCCCATTCCAGACAGTACGCCGCACTTCAGTGCGGCGACAATGAAGTGTAAAATTATGGTTTAATAATGACTGGCTCACCAGTGGCACTTCGTAGATCAAAAATTAAATAAAGATCCCGCTTGAATACTGAGCCAGCACTGATATCGTTATTGGAAGTATTTATGATAAAAACATTCTATGTATTTTCTGTAATGAAATAACGAGCTAGCCAGTATAGCTGAATACAGGTCTAATTGCGAAGGCAAGGATTATAATGGATACTTACTCTCAGCACTAAAATCTCAAAACATACACTTTCTCTTATTTGCTTGATATTGTGAGTGCGGAAATGGCTGAACATGTAAAATGAATGCTGACTATTCTTTTGACTTTGATCAATATTCTTTGAGAGTTTAGTGTGCTTATGAGATATGAGAGTAATTATTGGGCTTTAGTGCCACACTCCACACTAATACTTAAAACTTACTCACAGTCAAATACACACTAAATCCTCATAGGAAATGAGCCACAATGAATATCTAGCTCTCGTTTAACATGATCATAAATTTTTCACTATCATTATGAGTCACTTTCAGCCTTATTTTAAATCACAAAGTATACACCGATAAGGCTGATAGTGTAAGTATCCGTTATCATCACTGGCCCAGACCAGTTGTATTCCAACTTCGCACTGAGCTGTAATTTTGCCGAACCTTTCGCTTATAAGCAATACTTGACTGCGATTGGAATGCCTACCGTGCCTACGACAATCACCCAATATAACACTGTGAAAAGGAATGCTCTATTGTGAGACCAATCAAATATAACAAAGTAAACCATATAAAATAGATCAATCGGGAGATTTCAAATAAATGAACGCATTTACATAATGTATGATAGTAAATCCGATTTTCTCCACATATTTCGCTTGTAAAGTGTGTACAAATAAGTAAATTAATGCATTGCCAGAAATCCCAAGCAAATCGCTGGCTTATTGATGAAATTGACTCCCTTGAAAACACGCTCTCGATTACTGTTCTTTTATATCGATGTAATTGTGTTCCAATTGCGATGATATGATGAGCTAAAATGCTAAAACAGCAAGTAAAAATCAAACACACGGACTTCGCTAAAGGTATCCTAGTATTCTAATGCACCATATTAGCTTCTATCGATGGATTGAGCACTGTAACTATAACATTTCCTGTCTCATCATAGAATATTAGCAAAATATCATTTGTCTTGTTCCTACAAGCTAAATTGTTTAGCCAGTGTTACCACCTTTGAAGCAATTAAACGATTCACTCACAGGAAATTGTCACGTCGTCTTTCATTGGCTTTCCCTTTATCCCGCCTAGAGTTATTTCCCTTAATTCCAAGTAGGCGTCGTTTGAAAGATAAATTATTTATGCTGAAAATTCGTTGAAGTTCATGGATTTATTTTGATATTTGAATTGCGATTTCGGTCACGGAATCTCCACGGTTTCAATCCAGTTATATAGTAAAATACAAAATTAATGACGACGACCTTCACCATGTCGCCCGTATACACGATAGAGAACTAGTGTCTACTTGTTCACTTTTATAGTTGCCACTCGCGTCTTGTGTTTCTTCGCTGTGCACCTATCTCTAAAATACAAAATTATCTCCAAGATAAGTTGTGCGACTTCCACCATACTGAGTACAGATGCACCCAGAAACAGTCCCATTGCGCCGCCGATGTCCGACAGAAATCTTACACCCTGGAAGAGAAAGAGGAACAACTGATATCTGACCAAAAAGTAAAAGCTGCACAAATATCGGGAAAAAGGTATCATATGGAACGCCGGCACTGTCTTATGTAGTCATGAAAATATATAAGTATGTTTGTTTTTATTACAGTATGTACCAAGTTCTTTACGTATTGCGCAAACATATTAATGTTATGTCCGTTTTCTTTTTGTTGTGCCTTTAAACTAAAACGCCACATCACAAATTTATGTCATAAATATCTCAAAAAGGTATGGAGTGTAAAACTCTTCATAACTATGTCTACTAGTTCGTCGATGACTTTGTGCACCTTAGACTTTAGAATGGATACAGCTTGCACAGTTGTTTCAGCTAGTGTTTTGCATTGGAACCGGGGCAACCGATATATTGAGTACAAACCTCGTATAACGGCTCCTGTGTAATTTGTTCATAATTTAAATCTTTGAAATATATCAGCACACGTAGGAAATTGTTCCTGTATCTGAAAGAAAGATAATGTAATACTGTTCAATTTATCCAAATTTATTATTTTGTGCTTACAGACCAACCTCACATAAAGACAACCTCAATAATAAGACCACTTCAAAATTAAGAACACAAAGTCCATTTTCACTGTTTTAATCTTTATCAACCTCAATATTAAGAACAACTCAATAAGAAGACCGGTTTTCAAGGATCCCAAAGGTAGGTATTACTGAGGTTTTACCGTACTTCTATCAATATTCGGATTAATACACACAATCACAGGTTTGCACCTACCATGAATATAGTGTCACTGATTAAAGTTTGAATTTTGCTCTCGCAAACTGACATACGATGTATAAAAGGCCATTTAAGATTGTGTAAAGACGAACACCTACGTCATACTTATTTGAAATGTCCTCGGATGATACATGGTGGGAGGAGTAGTTCCAAGATGGCTTCAGAAAGTTAAGGTTTGTAGTCTCTGTGGAAAGTATGACCGAGATCTATTCAATATTAGGAATACGAGGCACACAAAACATTTAGATAATGTTGAACAGTGTTTACTTGGTCAGATGTAGTAAAGTTAACAGTGTAAGGAAAATCGCATCACGTAGTAGGTATCTTAGGTATAACCATATACGTACCTAGGATGTCTATTTCCGAACTTACTAAAATTGCCGAGATTAGTATTTGTATGGAAACTTCATAATAAATGCAATATTGTACAAATCAAAATATGATGCTGGAATTATATATTAAGCGTATCGTTTTGTGCAATGAATTCGTATTGCTCGGAAACTAACCTGACCCTTTAGCATAATTCGGTAGCTGATTAATCTGTTGTATATATTTCCGGCTTTCATCGTATTGGTTAAAGTAGAATACCGACAATGAACGATAGGCGAACGGTACTTAATATATTATTTATATTCGCAAGTACAACAAAAAATTATATCCATGAATAAAAGTCTGGTTTAGGTTAATATTTTCGGACTATACAAAAAACCTTAAGCGTTTTAAAATGAATTAAGCGATATCCCATGCAATTTATACCTACGTATGACCTTAAACATGTTAAGAAGAATACTGCAAGAATAATAAACAAATTCTAAAGTTAGTTTGACTTCATTAAATTAATTGTTTTACATCACGTGCCTCCAAAATAGTCGTATATTTGCATTTTCTTGGATGTAAGTTTAATTTTTGTATTAACGATATGTGTTAAGAATGAAAAATCATTCGGTATACTGTAAAGTATTTTCTCTGAATAAAAGATAATAAAGAGTAATAAACAGTCACCTTTCTAAGTTATCATTTTCGAAATAGTTATCCAGTAGGTTGAGACATATATTCTTCCACAGCATCGTGTTATTCTTCTTACTACAAACCCTTTCCAACAACATACGCTATATAGCAAGGCACAAAAATGTTAATTGTTGAACCAATATGTACGTCAAGCGCTATAGTGTTCGATTTTGAGCTTTGGGCTTTAACTTCGGGCCCCGTGTTCACAAAGAGTTAGTTTTCAGGATCGGGATTTTTATATTTTTTTTTTTAAACTTCGTATTTTTCATGCTGAGTCATGACTTTTTATATAGCGTGACATATATGGACATTTTGCAAAACTTTGAAAACATTAAATTCTTGTTTATTAAGAAATTATGGAAATTAATTTTTGACCGATTCTGGAAAATTAATCATGATTGAATCTAGATCAGTGTCAATCATAAGTAAACTAAATTAATGTCTCTACAAAACGGTGAAGTATTGCAGCTTTTTTCATAATGTTAATTAAAAGATCTTTTGATATTTTTTGTACACAAGTTTATGAGAAGTATTGGAAAAAGTGCTCAAATGCTTCAACGAATTGGCAATTAATTTTCTTGATCAACTTGATCCTTTGTGAACATGGGACCACAATATTAATGCATTCATTCTGTGCGTTTGGAAAGTCGTGCACATTATAAATAGTGGCTCATAATCGTATATTGTTACCGAACTCGTCCTACATGTGCTCAGTGGGGTAACTGTGTGGTGTTGTGCTACGCCACGTGTACTAAAACTGGTCAACCAACGCAAGTGCATACTACAGATATTTCAATCAGCCATTCACTACTAGTACTTTCATTTACTTTAATAACTCGTTCATCACTCACTAAAATCATTTATGAAATAATACAATCCACAATCGCCAAGTTTAAAAAACAATATTACTCGCACATAAATTCATTTAAACTAATGAATAACTTTACAAACGCTATGTTTATAATACATTTCTAAATATATAGTTTCCTAAGGAAAACCGATTGTACATACCAGATACTCATCAGTAGGCCAGTATGTTGAAGACATCGTTTCAATATATATATTCTCCCTAAAACAGGAATTTACATTTATTATCAAGACTTTTATATTTAAATATCTTTACGGATATCTTTACAAGTGTCGGACAGTCCTTATATGTTTCATTTCACAGCGCTGGACAGCCAAACTTGAGGTCATAGGATCAAACCCGACGAGGTGTATGTTCTCTGTTAAAAATTGACAATCATACATTCAAGGTCAACTAAATTTGTAATATTAATTATACCGCAAGGGGAGGGGGCGCTGTGAGAAGAACCATCTTTGATTGATAGGGATTTCATTACCAATAATGATCAAAGCGCCATATGTATGAATCTATACATGTAGATAAATCCAATGATTTGTGATAATTGAGATTCAAAACAGTTCGATAATGACTGCTTAACCATCATATCTGAGTTACACCAACCTTTGCTGCAACCAATATATGGTATGGAAGTAATTGGAATAAAAGTTCCGATCGCGCAATATTTCATTTTTGTGTGATATAACTAAAGTTATTTACATTCTGTTTCACTGCTTTATATTTACCGAAATACAACATAGAGTGTAGGATTAACTTACTTGCAAGGTTCACGGCAATCGCAGGCGTAACCTCCCTCGCTGAATAACTTACTCAGGTTATAAACACATTTGAAATCTGAAAAAATATACGCATGTCAAAATGGCTTAATTATAGTTAAATTTCATTATCATTTGTTAGCGTCTAGTATGAAAGTATTGCATGGCATAGGCAGTGTAATTATGACGACAAATGTATACTAACTTAGCACTTGGTATAAATAATTTCCACGCTTCACAAGGGAAGAGCAACCACTGTGTTCGTATTTTGTCTATATCGGTTTACCGGAGTTAGTTACCTTAGTCAATGTCTCGGCGTATGCTTTAATCAAACATTACCACAGATGTATTTATCTCATTTGTCGTCGTAATGTTTGCTACAGTTTTGTCAGTTATGTATGGCGGTCAGTTGACTGAACCCGTCCTGCTTGGTTACCATCGAGAAGTAACCTATTCTCCCGCAAGCAATTGACAATTTCCAAATGAATCAGAGGTGATAGGCAATGACTTTGGAAGCATTATCTTCAGTCAAACTGTACCGCAGAACATAATACTGTTTCACCTTTGATTGAAGCTTGAGTTTTCTACAGACTGAGCTAAAAACGGCCGAATTTTTGCTATACAATAATAAATAATTAATGAATTCCTGCAATTTCATTTCAAAGACTCCCATCCAATATCCCATTGATATTCAGCATGACCACCGTGACTGTATGCAACACCTTGTACAGATTTTAAGACTTTCGGCTTTTATGCTTCATTCAATAAAATTTATGATGATTATATAATTACCAACATATTTTTGTGCATATCTCAGAAAGTGGTGTATAAGGGATTATAGTGGGGTTGATTTGGGACAAGACATTGCAGATAATATATCAGGTATATTAAGCCTTAAACACTTACAGATAGGACATGAAAACATGACAATATCGTTAGTGTGACTTAAAGTTTGAGATAGATCTTTGGGCTTTATATGATTTGTTCTAGATATTGGAAATCTTTGTGCTAAGTTTGTATTGGAATATCAGTCGATACATTAACAACCATCATACATGAAAAGAAAGCTAAATTACATGTATTTGATCTCTTCATGTGACCTTGATTTTTTCAATTATCGTATTATCAGACTAGAAATCGACATTCGGCATTGACCTCAAACTCCGTTGTTTTGATTAACCTACTCCTGTTCTAAAACAACGGCCAAATATGTTAATATTCTAGCCCATCCTATTAGCTCTTTCTGTCCGTGTTATCGACAGCAAATTTAGAATCCGCATGTCAAGCAAGACGTATACCCACATTGTAGGTAAATCATCTCTAGCTTGCAGAAAACAGGTTGCCTAGTTGTTAACAACCGACGATAAAAAAAAAAAACATAAACATATATTCACTGTTGGATTCTACTGAGCTGTTGCACAGTGGAACGTAGGTGATGTTAAATGACATGCCATCCGGTGCATCCAGGGGTAAACATGAACATCTATCAACAGTGGCTTGGATTTGGCAGAATTCATGGCAAGCCTGAAAAAATGTGTACTTGATAAAATCTCCAAATATATAGTCCTGTAATATACAATAAATTTTGTATAAGAGAGTTACTGGAAAAGTACCGACTCATAGTCTCAGATGATATTTATTAAAACATAATCTTCGTCAAGTGCCAATATAGTATGCTCAAGGTTGTTTTTTAATTCAGAATGTCTTAGAAAACACGAAACAATAAAGATTCTCCCATCATTTTGATGCAAGTGAAATATAAAATTGAAACACAAATATCTCAGAGCATCGAGGAAACCTCTCACATATGGATAACTCCACAACAACTTAGGATGCAATAGTACTTTTCCCTCCAAATCCTGCGGTACAAGCAACAGTATACCATTAACATATATATCGTGCTCTAGTCGCAATGGAAACAAAGACAGGATTTAACGTCTGACTGAACTTCAATGGATGTAAAATTAAATTTTGTTTGTATCGCGGGTAAAACCCCATTATAGCGAAATCCGGATTTCATCGATTGGTTGATTCAATTTGAATTGTTTTCATATATTGAATCTCTGTAATAGCATGGTTGTTTGAATCAATGTTAGAAATAACATTTTAAATACTGTATTTGTTTGATAACGAATGCGAGCAATGATCTTTGCAAACCACAGACTGGATTCAGTCTCATGCAAAACAGTTTTACTAAAATAGAATTACTGACAATATATTTACCGACAAACTGTATTTCATTTTGTATTGTTTTGCAAACTTGGACCCAGTTTCACAATGTCCATGCGGCTCATTTAAACGTGATATTTCTACCTAAATATACAAATAATACGGTAGGTCATTACAAAAATAAAACACTTATAAACAAGACAATTATAAAGAATAAAATGACATTCCCAAGTAGACAAACCTTAATGTTACACACTATATAAAATACTCATTACTTAAAAGTCAGACGTCTAGTGCAGCCGCAACGTAAAATAGTTTATGATGTGAGCATGACATTATCAGACAAAACGCCGACTTAACTTTCAGAATGGCGTTTTAAGAATAACCATCGATAAAGAATGTCATGTGCATGAAACAAATGCTCTGACAAGTTTTAATTCACAAATGGGATTTGTCTTTTATTAGAAAATAACAGATTTATAACAAACCATCAATAAATCCGATTACTTTTATCTCACTTTATTTAATGTTTAGATTCCAGTAACGCCTGAAGTATGACGTTCGTTTTCAAATTTTAAGATGAGATTCAGTCGACAAAATAGAAATTAAAAAGCGAATACCCAAGCTAGCATGAGCAGCCTGTCAAACCCATCTGGCGAATAAAACACCAACATAAATAAAGACAATACAAAGCAAGAAATACAAATAAATGTAATTCACACAGAGTTACCACCTTGGATTAATATGTACAAAGAGCTACGTGGGATTAATCGAAATGGTTGGAATAGTTAAAGGTCAGGCTCGAACCTTTTTCAGTCCAATGTTTGTCTCTGTTCCTGGGCTAAGCGAGATTCCGTCCTGTGAAGGTAATGGATATGTACCTGGTTCATGGAATACCAGTCGGAGACCATAACCCGTGGTCAAGTCAAAAATGTAATCGTCAATCTCTAAATTCATAGTCAGTTTAAATCCTTGAAAAAGATAAAGATACTATCATGAGTGTATGTGGAGGCTAAATTGTTCGTAATCAAATAAAACAGAAGACAAAAGCACTTAAAATACCACAAATAGGAAAAACAACAACTGTCTAATAATAAATGAAATAATTTCCAATAGTAAGATAAGTAGTATCTTATATCCCATTATCGTTAGCGTTAATGGCGTTTTCTGCATATTCTAAAAATGTTATAGTGTTTGGTTCATGTTTCATCAATAATATAATACCATATCCCAAATGAACTAAGTGCCATTTGCACCAAGTTCAATTTGTATATAATTTACTGTTGTACGCATTAAAATATTTGTGTTCCTGTTTTTTACAACTTAACACGGCTAGCTCTGACATTACATAACTTGAAATTGTTTCTTCAATGTCTAATATCATTTCTAATTTTACGTGTTCGGTTATTAATTGCAATACGGTTATGTGAATAATTTTATAGTATTCTGTATGATAATCGCAATGATTACACAGACATATGACCTTACAACAGTTGGCAGAGCGCTGAACACGCAAGTTGAAAATGAGATGTGAACATGGGCTGTGGTTATATATATTCAGACCTAGAATTGTTTTAACAGTAGGTAATCATAAGTTTAAATATGTTATCATGCTTTAAATATCAAATTAAAATTGCAGTTACCTTAAACTTATGTTCACCTATACAGTGAAACCTCAATTTCAAGTCCACTGTTGGTTGTGAAGTAATCTGTTGATCGTGTTAAAAGATGGAAGAAAACAATATAAAGTGGGCAATGAAAATACGCAACTGTGGACTAAAATGAGATAAAGTACCTTGTGAGGGTCCGCTGCGCAGGGCCATATATTTAGGACTTGATAGTAAGTAACAATTGCCATAATCTTTCGAGGAAAATTTCCTCAATCGTCTGAAATAAAATACAAATTTTTTGTGTGTAAACATGGTTGTAATTTTGACGGTTCTTATTAATTGATGCTACATGTATTTGCTCTATGAATAGTTAAAGTCATTTTACTGTTCGGTAAAAGACCTATTAATTGTCTAAATCTGCGTTCCTTTGTTACAATCTGTATATAATTATGGGACAGGAAATGCCATACTCAACAACGTTGGGCCTCCCATAGCTCCCTGGAATGAGTTTTTAGCGGCCCAATTTGGTGCCTTCAGTCAAAGCATCATGGAGCACATACGACTTTTTTTTATCGTATACTTAGTACATTTAAAAACGCAAAATGTAAGACTTCCCAAATTTCATGAACAAGGGATGCAAATTATCATAATATTATTTCATTTTTACGCAGTGATAAACGCTAAATTTTCTTAAATGTCTCTATAAATGAATTTTAAAACACAATGAAATGACATTTAAAAGACAGATCACAGATACAAAAAATGTGCGTTTTTAAATGTACCGAGGATATATTCATTGTACACATAATACATACGTTTGCTACAACAAAGTGTGTTCAATAAAGTAACAGACACAAAGTTGTGAACATACCGTCTTAATTTGAAGATTGCTTCAATAAATGGGCACCAGCAATCAAAACTGAATTGTTCGTCTGTATTCAATACGTAAAAAATTAGCTACTAGGTATAATGATATTGCAAAAAAAGGTAAAACACCAAATAATTATATAGATTCCTACTTAATGAACTGGTTTATATATCATGCTTAATAAGAATTAAAACCAACCAAAACAAGTTTATGTGCAATTGTAGCCTTACTCCGTTCTTTGTGTTAGCGCTGAAATCAAATAACTTACGATACGTTTTGGTCTTGCCCAGCAAAAGTAGCAGTCAAGAACAAATCTTCTTGCTGATGTCCTATCTTTTGTCGTATGGGTCTGAAATATGAAATGCTTAACACTCTTTATCTCATATTACAAAAATGATTTGTTCGGGCTTTTCAAAAAGGGGGAGAATGGTGTTTTGAAACCCGTATTTTTTATCTCGAGTCGTTGATTCACTGAACATTGGAATTGTTTAAAGGTCTTCAAAATGTCTGCAGATCAAGGAGAGAAAGTTAACGTTCATTTGACCTAATCGATGGAATAATCATTTTCCTGAGAGGTCGTGCATTTAATTACATGCATCATGGTTGCAAACTGATTCAATTAAAGAATGTACAAGTGGGAAAAACTATGTTACTTTGCCCTAAAGAGAAGAAATTAAAGCAAGTATTGGTAGTCAACTTAATTGATGATGAAAACACAGAAAAATACTAAACATTTTGTACTCACAACGGTGTTTTGCTGAGGGCAGTTTTCATATCTTCACCCCATTGATCCCAATAGTTCCTCTGCGGATTGTCATAAACATTATCCCAATAATTGAAGCCATTTTCATAAAGATATATATCGTCTCTTCGAAAGTGTTTTTTCCAACATGCATAATAAATATCGCATTTCGTAATTTAGATCCATAAAGATTTACATGGAATATTTTAAATAAATAGTTAATGAACAAAAGTTGCGTTCTACATGCTCAAAGCAACGGGGTTTAATTGCTTACAGTGTTTATTCTGAAGAATGAAAAATGTATGTGGCTCATCTGAACATAAAACGTTTGGATTGGCTTCCTCCAGGATTGTTGTTACGTTGGCTAAAACATCTCATATAAGAACCATTGCAATTATAACCGATTGAAAATATATTTGTTTACCATATTACTGAGAGACGAAACTTGCAAATTTGCCTAATTGTTACAAAACTTTTTTTTTAGATTTTATGATGTACAAACATCTTTCTTCAATAAATACGGATCAATACATTATGAGTTCATTCTTTGTTAATTCATTTTTATTGATGTTTTAACTATAGGAAACATATTTTTCATGTTTGTTTAGGTAAACAAATGAACAAACAATGAGTATAATATAACTATAAAATGATAGTAAAAAACCGTCCAATGCAATCCTGAAACTGAAATTCGCGGATGCTAGTAAATACAAATACACGAGTCATATCTATGAATAAACATGTTACCGGTGATTGACTGAACAGTTCTACAACGGCGTCTGACTGAGCCATCATTGAGTTCCGGACCGGATTTATGTTGCATATTGAGATCGCCGGGAATCGAATTGAGCTATACTGTAGAGATACTGACGTTTGAATGGGGTATGAGTAGTAGGTACTGAAAAGTAAGCGTACACAAACTGGAATGCCAAAATATTCAGAACTGTTGCAACAGTTAGAGATGCTTAAGATGCATAAGAAATGGCCCTCTCAGCTGTAACTATTAACTTTTTATACTGAGTCATTTGTTCCAAGACTTACTTTTTGACAACACCGCTTATGCACCAGGAGGGTATAATACAACAGAACGACCGAGAGCGTTTTGGTTAACCGGCTTAAAGTACTGTGTTTTGACAAAGACTTCAAATATTTCCGTTAGAAAGTTATTCACCGTTTCTTAAATAAAACGTCGTTCTAGTTAAGCTATTCGAATTGTACTTAATATATTTGAAAAAAAATGTCAGCACGTTTTTCAAAAATTATGTTAATACCAAATGAAAATAGCTATATTGATAAAAATTCCCACCTGAATAAATTGACAAGTTGATATGCTAGAACAGAGGACGTAGCTAGGAAAAGCAAGCACCACAACACTTTAACGGCGATTTGTCGAGATGACATAATTTTTGGTATTCCATGTAAAGAGCTAGATTCAGCCAGTTCCTGAAGAAAAACATACTAAGATTTATACAAAGAGAATATTATATTTTTATTAAAAAATACTGTATATAGCTCTTAACGCACCCTCCAGTTATTCATTACTATTTGTAATAGCAACGACCTTGACACCAATACAATACAAAGATGAATCTCCATATAAATGTGCTATACACACCAGGACAATCATTTTGAATTGTTCATAAAATCTGTGAAATAATTGGCTAGTAACAAAATATATAGATCGAGCATTTCACATACGTGTAACCGGCTTCGTGCCTTTGTAATATTCATGTTTTTCTATATATGTGTTGCTAACCTTAGTAAGTAACCATATTTAGTTGCAGTGCGCTCCACTGCTGTCTATTGGTTTATCTCCCACCCTATCCCATGTCCTGTTTCGAACTGTGTCTAGTTGTCATTTATTTCAGTAATTTTACCGACAGTTCCAATGGTGTAAATCGCTATATGCTTTCACTTTATTTGTTAGGTTTTTATATGCATATTACTTTCCCCAGTCCCCTTGTCTGATTATTTATCCTGATTTAATATTATTGTTTCCCCATTTTTTCAGTGGCCAAATCCTTTCTTGACTCGTCCTGGAATGTATTCTCTACATTACATCCCCTCTCCTCCTCATGGTTGTTTTTGATCAATTCAAATCAATTCTAATTTTTCGTATGCTGATGATTCGCTGAGATCGGTGTGGGAATACATTATATTGTGAATGTGGCGTTCCTTCTAACAACTTAAGCCGTCGTGTATTGTGTCCCCTATTATCTATGAATGAACAGCACACAAGTCAATTCATTAAGAGATCGGCCTCACTGAAGCTGGAAATGGAACTTGGAGGCTTAAACAAATATGTCGCTATGCCACCAACGCATTTGTAAATACTTAGCCAAAAAATCCGAACAAGACGTGAAAGTAATACAGATTAAGTAATGTTCGAGGACTTAAATTAAATTATAAAAAACATGTATGTTACCAATAATAAACAAAAGTCAATTCCGAAAGAAACGCAATGAGTAAAAATGTCGAATCCGTCCTTTTGAACTACTTAAAACACAAATATATTATTATAATTAATATAATTATATATAAATAATTATATAATTATAATTTTAGCAATAAATATCTTTGTTTTATTATTTACAATTAAGTCGCTAAGGAGACCGCTATGATATATAAATTTTAACTTTTCAGACTTCGACAAATTGTGTTCCATTGCTAAATATGAGCTATGTATCTTAAGTACCAAATGTACGTTTTTTCTTTTTATAATTCGAAATAATTTCTACTTACCTTTAAAATATCCCTTAATGACGATGGTCGTGGTCTCTCTTTAATCCCTTTCAAGAACGCTGCCATTGGCTTTCGAACCTTTGTATCGGCCATTTTTGCAGATAATCATGACATTACTTGAACAATAATTCACTGATATGATATCTACCAACAATTCGAATGCCACTCTCAAGTGAAATGATAAATTTTAAATTGAAATACATCGATGGATTTATCGATTTCAAATGCTTTAGCTTAAGGTATTGACGTCGACGAATGAAAACATTGTTGGTTTTTCATAACTCTTGATGATGGTTATGATGGTCATATCGCTGTCTTTGATGGTACTTTCATAAAAGAATATGCTGTTGGTGTAATTGTGGTGTGGGTAAAGCTAAATCGACGTGATCGAACGATGTTGTTCCTGCTGCTACTGTCAACTGTTCATATATTAAGAAAGACCACGCACAACCACGCTCAACGATTCTTATCAACATATTTACAGTATGTATAAAATGCGCAGATGTGTCATCTTGGTTTGTTGCGCATATTGTTTTGTTTTGAAAACAGGCCATATTCATAACAGTTAGTCAATTAAATAATTATTCAATTTACTTGACGTATCAGTAATATTTATCAAGGATTTCGAAATTTAAGTGGTGTTACCAGCAGTAAAACATTGCATTATTTAGTGTTCTCTTCAGCTGGCGTATCATTGTAGCGTTCGTTGATTTATTGCTTCCATATGAATATTTCCCTTGTTCTCACTGCTCATAACTGCCAGAAGCTCATATCTGTGTGTTTTTTGATTGAAATTGGTTAGTAATGCTTTTAACATATTTAAGATGAATAATAAAAACAAGTTGATGTCAGAACATAACACTAAATATGTAATGAAATATTGCTGCATGCGTTACACTTTCTTTAACCACTTTTTAGACAGAGATATAGTTTGCCCCTATTATTTCCATTTATTTAGTTTCTTTGTTCGGATCATTTTGGTTGCTTTGTCCCTTCACGATGTGTGCCCCTGATCTATTTGGCATTGTTTTGTGACCCTCTGTTTTTTGTCTAGCTCCGTCTAATTCTGATCAGTCACTTAGGCCTTTCCCGGACCGCGTTTTTTCCACGTTAATACTCTTTCAACTGACGGAACGAAATTGGCAAACAGTATGGTCATTAGTGTAATTATTATATTAAAACAACCTTAAATTAGAAACGCACTATTTAATCATGAATTTATAATACGCACGATTATTGATTATTTGTCTTTGAGAACGTAGAACAATCTAACCTTTGATGTTTTCTTTACAATTCTGGACCGTTACTTATGTAATACAGACACTTTACCAAATATTAATTAATTGCGATTTTATTTTCAAGCTCTATCTCATACCATCTAATTCTTCCAAAGTGAGGTTTCGTTATTCTGAGATCGAAAATTGTGATGAGCCATTTTCTCTCGTGTGCACTGAGTGGCTTCATAGTTCCAGCACTTAAAATCAAGACTCGGAAGTATTCGCGGAACAGCATATCGAAATATTTATGATGGCTAACATCAATTAAAAATCAGCTGGTTGCTCTATAAGTATCAATAATTCACGATACGAAAAGCTCTAATAATTTTAGAATACATCTAAACATTCGGATCAACGAAGATAGGCGATGAACGCAGTATTACTAAGTGTTGACGCTTCAGTTGTCGCTTTAGATCAAAAGAATTACCACTTACATCAATATTATTATTGTCCAATAACGTTAAAAGTGTACAGTATAAACTGTTCTATTTATGGTTAAAGAAATGTATCTAAAATTGGTAAAAACAACTGAGAAAAATAGTTACAAGGAAGGCCACAGAGGGGAGGCCTCACAATTCACTGATGGTAAAAAATAAATCCTGTGAATTCGGGTGAAATGGAAGATAAAGTCAATCAGAAAATTCCACAAACAAAGGACACAGCCAACCCAAAACACACATTTACATAAACATGCATGAACAATTTAAAAAGTAAAAGGTTCACAACAGAGACATAAATGATGTGTGGAGATGGCAGTATCGCCTTTGAACAAACAGTGGCAAAAATTACACCGAGGGCTTATGCCTTGATTAAGTGTACAAGCAACTAACACCTATCCTACCATCACCCAGATAAGACGAAGACTGTAAATTGAAATATCCCTTCTGGACAACGCCCAAATGAAGTAAAACAATAAAGGTAATACGCGAATTGGGAGTGTGTAAAATATAACCAAAAATACAAAAGGTGTTGACGGGTGCCATTAAAAGAAAAATTGGTAGATGAAAAAACTACATTGCAAAATATTAGGTAAATAATACAATTCAAACTTGAGGGGTATTTAATTAAACAAAAAAGGGATGAGAACTAGGAACAACATACGACTTACCTACATAAAGACTTTAGGGAAACTTAGCTACTAAACGGCTTGGGATCAACCATAAAAATGCTGGAAAGTAAGTTCAATTTGACGGCATGTCAACCTCATTGTAATTCATGTTTTCAAAAAGTTTAATACGCATGGATTTTTCCAATAGAAACTAAAATATAATGCAAACACCAGAATAACAAAATTTTAGATATTGTTTTGTCTGTTTTGTCGTTCATAACCATGTTTACAGATATATTCGATATTACAAATTCATTGTGAAAAAGCAATCATCACATTGTTGTTTAGTTTTTGTTCTAACATTTGTTCTCAACTTAACCATGTGGTACCCTGCAAAGAAACACCACATAGACGTATAGCTGATACTTTCTCATAAGTCATAGATACATATAAGGGAACTAACTCGAAATGAAAAATAGATAACGATCCACGCGGTTTACCTCCCTTGTAAAATAGTCCAGTATGCACGAGATAATTTTCAAGGTTTAACAAGTGTGATTACAAACGTAAGAGCAAAATGATTAAATTTTTTCGACCCTTCAGTTTTAATGTTAGATTGGAGGATTCCATTATTTAGAAGCAGATGATCGTTGATATTGGTTGAAATTCGAGTAGTGTCAGATATCCAATAAACCACACCACGTGGTGTATGAATGATTTGATAAGTTGTTTGTTTTAATCGGGTTTAAGCCGTTTTCCACCATTTTTCAGTCGTTTACGGCGTCAAGTTAACCAAACCATTTTTAATCGAGTTATTTATCATTCAGTATAACATGCTCTTCCACCAGGAACTCTCCATAAGTGTTGCAGCCAATATCCCGGAAGAACATAACTTGTAAAACCAG
This sequence comes from Mactromeris polynyma, assembly GCA_032209605.1. Taxonomy (NCBI): domain Eukaryota; kingdom Metazoa; phylum Mollusca; class Bivalvia; order Venerida; family Mactridae; genus Mactromeris; species Mactromeris polynyma. Next base: position 36,637,957 of record JASFXZ010000003.1, read on the forward strand.
ATAGTCGAATCTGGGACTGCGGCCATCTAGCGCCACCACCAAATGAGCTAGCCTGGAGGGCTTTATGGCGGATAATATCGTAAAACCACTGTAGTGTAATGGATTCCACGCGGAAGTTCCAAGCCGAAATTGTAAGTTTAATCCTCAATATTACACACATATTAAAAGCGCCTCAATATACAGTAGTGATTGGCCGTCGATCGGCGGCAATCGAATAATCGCCGGTTTGAGTTTCGGCGACTTCATGTTTCGCAAGTCAAATAAATCATTTTCTTCTGAAGTAAGCATACTATTGAAAATGAACTTAAATTGAAACCGCTGTGATAAGTTTCTAACCATATAAACCGTCTATGACTGATGCAACGAGGTGCATGTTGTCTTGAAACCGTGAAATGGAGAATGGTATTTGATTTATGTAATGCATTGTATGCTGCTCACACATTTTAAGAGTGTTATTTGTTTATTTTCATTTATTTAATAACAGTTCTTCCTTTTTGTTGACGATCACTTTACTCATTGTCATACTTTCTTTGATTTGAAAACTTGGTCATTATGTAGTGTCTTGTCTTGAGTGTCTACCACGTAGGTTGGATTCACCTACTGTTTGCAGAATAAGAAGTGAACGTTTTGGCATGTTACATGCATACTGACCGGGTTTAAATCCCTCGTTGTTTTATAGTTTGATGAAGGCGTTACGTTGTAAAGTTTCTCATCTTGTTTTTGGCTGTGCAGTTGTTCCCCCATTGCTATTCATACAAGTTTATGTTAACGCGTATATCATATACACAATTTTAGTTTTCACATACTCCTCTGTTTTATCTTAAGTATACGCCGAATCATATTCCCCTATTAGATTAATTCTACCCACCTTCCTTGTTTTGTTCTCATCAGTCTCTGCTACACATGTTTCAGTTCTATGTGTATCCCTCTCTGTACCAGGTTTTATTTAGAGGACTGTTAATATGTATGGGTTAATCCTGTTTTGTGAGTACGTTTTTTTCTTGTATTACACTCTTTGGGCAGATTCAGGGTTTTAGCTATTTTTGTTAAGTCAGATCACGATTTTCTTATTAAGTCTGGATTATAGATGGGAATTATTATTGGTACAGCGTTCTTCATTTTCTCATTTAATACACTAGTCATGGTTTTCTACAGAAACGGGGATGTCTTAAGTAATTATATAAATGGTATGTCAGGTATAAATAACAGAGTCAGTTCTACTTACTGTCGACTTCATGATTAACGGCGTTTGTGAACTCGACTGATGTTGTCAATGACGCGACATTGAATTATGCTTTAGGAGCAGGTGTTCAAAAATAGCTCAAACCCTATTGATATTTTTACCAGTAATTTCATATTTATGACTGTATTCTCGAATGTTTCGTGATAAAATAGAGACCGGGAGGATGTAAGTGTGCTTAAAAAAGACTTTTAATATGCTTCTGAGTTGTCGATGGAACACATTTTCGTCACATACATGGAAGGTTCATCAGCCTTTGAAGATTTTGACTAACCGCTATACTTATATGTATATTGTGTTGTTATTTTTGTAAACCTTGCACAAAAACGTATTGCCGCTGTTAATGTTATTGTTTATTTTGTTGTTGTTTCTGTTTACTGCTGTTGTTGCTTCTGTCTTTGGTGTTGGCATTACGTATCATCAAAACAGAATAAATGTACCGACTTACCCTTACGTTATGTACATTTGTTATATTTAACGACTTCCTTCCTCTAAGAAACCAACACTTGTGTCATTACGTGTATTTTAGTATTTTACTGCGCTTACTTTTATACAATCTAGTTACTTACACAATTACGGTACGGTGAAATAAGTTAAAACTGTTGAGTTCGAACTTAGTGGTTAAAAGAATGATAAAGTAGTAGTTTATGAATTGTCATCGATTTTAAAATGCGTCGTCATTCAGACTGTTTCCCCAATTAATTTTCTATGAGTTTCTAGTAACGTACTTGAATACAGCGACGACTTCCTTGCTGGAGACAGTTGGCCAGTCGAGTTATTTTCTCCCTCTGGTGGACTAGCTGAAGATGTGTTAGAGACTGTTTCATCGTCCATCCTAGTTTCTCTACTTTGTTATGTCTTCGTATCTTCATTTATTTTAGAACTGTGTACGTGTTAGTTTTTGCCAGCTGAGACAATGTTCGTGTAAATAATGGAAATTCTGATGACAAGTGAGAGCTTGTCATGCTGTGAACGAAATATTAAGTTGTTACAGAGAACACCACACACACAAGACAATGCTTTCCCACACATAGTCCAGAGCAACATCAGCCTACGCAACATTAGGGATTGAGGAGGTGTAAGGGCAAACATCTATGAAATGGGAAAGTAAGTAACAGTTTGGCTGATTGTAAGAATAGCATTCCCAATTCCAATTCTTAATATGAATTTTACCCTAGTTTCTGTTTCTTATTCCTCACATTTTAGATTTTTATATGTGTAATGCAATTGTGTTACACTGTGTAGGGAGGTCCAGTTTTGTGAATGTGGGCTTTTTGTGCTGCTTCTATTCACCTTTCCATCTGATTTATGTGGAGAAGTTTTCGCCTGCTTGCAGAAAAAAACGTAAGCTCTGATTGGTAACAAATGTCAACTAAGTGTTGTTATATTCAAATACTCGTCAAAGAGGGAGATGACATGAAATAAATAAACGTTATTTAAACGTATCTTATATAAGAAAATGTGCGTTGTGTATATTTGTTAGGAATGCATCTATGCCAAATAATCGCATATTCTGGAAAGCACCAAGCTTTGTCTCGTGATTAACTTTCTCATTTCCAGTAATCACATCTTTATCATTTTCACAGTAAGATTTTAAGTTTGGAACCAACAATTATACATTTATGTACACTATGCTTGGTTCAAGTCAAGTCTAGTCTATGGAAACCAAGATTAACGTGTTATGTGTGGTTGTATGTTGTACAAACAACATTACCGCTTGCAGCATACAATCCTATCGAAAGAAAAAAAAATCGCCATACTGCAAGTGATGGCATATAATATGACAAGCAAAACATGTATGTGACACTGCTTTCTCGAGGCTGGAAGGCTCGAACTATTGATTCATAGTATTTTTCTCGATTCTAAAATTTCCTTTGGCCTTATTTTCAGTACTGTGTCATAAATCAATGGCACAGAATCCAACTTATGTGGTAGATAGCAACCGTTCCACAGCAACATCCTTTGGGAGACTAAAAGGCTGTTTTGGTAAGAATACACTTTATTGTGATAATGCAGTGATATTTGGATGTTGTATTATATATATCGGGGTTATTATTTTATTTTTGTATATGACTTAAACAGTATCGTTATCAAAAACATGTTATTTTCATTTCACTTACTTCTTACAATGAGATATGTGTTTTCTTTAATATTAACTAGATCTAGTTGCCACTTGTTATGTCTGTGATATGAAAGTATATGTATTGTCATTATAATGTTCACATGGAACATTTCATACATATCGGGTTTCTCTCAAAATAAAGTCATTTTCTTAAGATATATATTTTATTGATAAATATAATATATGATAACAGCCGCTAGTGCTACAGGGAATACATCTAGACACTAACACTGAATATGTTATATTATATATAATATACACATATGTTAAATACACATATACAATCAACAAAATATATCATAAAACATTTATTAGCATTTATCAACAAATTAGCAATGTATATATATAATTATATTTAATATGATTTAACATTAAAATAGAAGAAACATATATCTATATCATGATTTCAAAATAACATATAACATTTATTTGAATAGCTATGAAACAATAAATACAGTATGGACAATGAATGACAAATTGTTGATAACAATAATGATGGAAAGGATGACGCTGATGATGACGACAATGAAGATGTCAGTGTTGATGATAAAGATAATGGTTTTGATTATGATCAAACAGCAATATAGTTATTTAACAATATACATATTGACATGCATAAAATAATGGTGTATTACTATAGACATACGCGAACTCTACCACTGATAAGGATTTGACGGTAATTTAGCGTAATTAATAAAATCGACTAAAAAATGTCATGTTATTTTTATTCTCTATTACAGCCTTAAAAAGATAAAATAGACAGAGGCCGTTCGATACTGAAAATTATGACCGTTCTCATTAAAGTTTACAATGTCATAAAATATGTCAAACTGTTTTCGCGTATTTTTTTTTGAACACAGCCATATAATACATAAAAGTCATGACATATTTTATTCACAATAGTTTTGTCTATCAACCAACGTGTACATTTTCATGAGAATAATTAACTACAGTGAAACCTCACTTAAAGACCACCTCAATAATAGGACCACCTCGAAATTAAGAACATAATTTTCAAGCCCATTTTCACTGTTTTGCTCTTTATTCAACCTCAATATTAAGACCACCTCGATTAGAACGTTTCTGTTCTGTTCTCGATTAGAATACCAGTTTTCAAGAGTCCCAAGGGTGGTCTTGTTATTGATGTTTTACTGTATTTATTTACAACTAATGAAACACGCATTTGTATCTCCGTGTATTAATTAGTAAAACAAACAATTAACACAGATAATAACATGTATAAACAACCCTTTTCTATAAAGTAGTGATTTTAATTTTATAGTTTTACACGATATGCTTGACGTTGTGGTATACTGAAGTACAACACACGATTTGGTCAGACACTACATGTGAATGGATCAACATTTGTAAATTCGAGATCAAGAAAATCTGATAAGATTTCAGTAAGATCTCAAACTATATATCCTAGAATCGAGTGGCAAAAATGTCGTACTATTAGCCTAAGAACAATATACACACCTTAGCAAGGATAGAAAATCACAAGATAGGGAAAGTGGAAATAGAAAAATAGACTTTATACAGTTATAATAGCACTTAATAACAAATAGTAAACAATAAATATTTATAAGAATACTCTATATTATGGACATAATATCAAGTATAGAAAAACGAAAGCTAAAGTGTGGGTAAAGAAACAATAAAAGATGCACATTGACCTCTTTTCTTGGCAGAATTTTAACAAAAAATGTTTCATAAATATGTACATCGATGCCAAGGTGTATTACACTCGTAAGGGATATATACATTATAGTATAAATGACTGAAAACTCTAAGGCATCGAACTTTTGCAATCATATGACTATTTTATAATGCTACTATATCTATAGAAGCTTGAAAAGCTGGCGTCTCGGTCAAAGAGAGAATCAGTCTCCGCATCAACCTCACAGAGAGAATCAGTCTCCGCATCAACTTCACAGAGAGAATCAGTCTCCGCATCAACCTCACAGGGAGAATCAGTCTCCGCATCAACTTCACAGAGAGAATCAGTCTCCGCATCAACCTCACAGAGAGAATCAGTCTCCGCATCAACTTCACAGAGAGAATCAGTCTCCGTATCAACCTCACAGAGAGAATCAGTCTCCGCATCAACCTCACAGAGAGAATCAGTCTCCGCATCAACTTCACAGAGAGAATCAGTCTCCGTACCAACTTCATAGAGCGTTGAGTCAAATGGTTACTCAGTTTTTCAGAATTCTAAATAAGTGGAACATCTGTTATATTATTCTTCTATTCTTAAATTTTTGTTAATAGTTGACTCATATCTTGTTGACGGATACATTCCATATACTTTTATAAAATATATAGTGTTCACCATATTTGAAAAAAACCCACTAATGTAGTCAATGACTTCACATTTCTGAGGTTGTAAAAGATAAATAAAGGCAAGAAAGATATATGGGGAATAATATTTAAATAAAACGGCTAAAGGTTTAATCATTTTATCATTCAAAGCGTTTTTTCCTAATTGACGAATCACTGTAATTAGCCGACTAACAATTACCTTCTGACAAGTGTGAACAAAAATTATTTCTACGTACGAATCACAATGCTGACATAATCATTTCAGATGTTTTTGTCCTTAATTAAAATTTATTTTTACGACGTTATCTAAGTACAAAATGGCTGATAAATTGCTCTGCATAAGACGGAACATTCACTTTCGCGGTTGTGCTGTTCATTTCAATTAATGAAACAAATGATTAATGCTTATGTGACTTAAATTGATATGCACTAGAAAATGTGCGACATTAAAAGATATGCTTTTATACATCAAATGACTTTTGCTCGTAGTGTTAAATTAGATATGCTACAACTAAGACATCATGATAACAAAATACTTGGTGCATTTGAGTAAAATACATAAAAATCATGACAAAAGGTGTACCTTATTTTACATTGCTTCAGTTGCGATTTGTATAATGTTTCAATATTACCAAACGTACGAATTGATCACTCTACAATGTTTTTAGTATGAACTTAAATAACGTAAGACGACAGATGGATATTGGACCACTCACTAGATATACTTCATTTTACAGCACGTTTTGCCCTCGATAGATCAACCACGTTTACCAATAGACATGCAGACAGACTTATAAACATGAAAATAGTCTGTAGTGTCGTTTTCAAGACAATATGAACTCCACGGGTGGCATTAATCCATTTTACAAAACATTGCGTTTTCTAACTGGATGGCAAAATTAAATTGGTTTAGAAAAAACAGTGTCGTACAACTAAAATAGTAAATATATGAATTCGTTATATATTCATTTGCTAAATCAGTCTATTCAGTACATGTATGTTTGCAAAGCAAGCTTATTCATCAAACCCATATTTGAGAATCAATTTATTTGCAACATAACTTAATTTGCAGAGGAAGTCTATGCAGAAGATTTTAATTCAAAAGCATCTATTCAGCATATTCCTATAACCAAAATCAGTCAATTCAACATACCTATATTAGCAAAAACAGTCTATTCAACATACCTATACTAGCATAAACAGTCTATTCATCATACCTATATTAGAAAAAACAGTCTATTCATCATACCTATATTAGCAAAAACAGTCTATTCATCATATCTATATTAGCATAAACAGTCTATTCATCATACCTGTATTAGCAAAGTCAGTCTATTAAACATACATATATTAGCAAAATCAGTATATTCATCATAGTCTATTCAATATACCTACATTAGCAAAACCAGTCTATTCAACGTATTTCTATTAACAGAACCAGTCTATTCAACATACCTATATTAGCAAAATCAGTCTATTAAACATATCTCTATTAGCAAAACCAGTCTATTCAACATACATATAGTTCGAGACTGAGTTAAATAGGTGGTCAATAATAAAATATTTCTATGAATAGACAAAGTCACAAAAAAGTAAACATATTACATTGACATGACCTCACTGAATCGCTGCGGAAAAAAACCCCGAAAATTAAGAAAAAGATACATGAAACTTAATTTATTAAAACATGTTTAACAAAATGGTCGAATCATTTAAGTCAGTAATCAACTATTCGATTAAGGTTAATGTACTGAATTGGTGTCGATGACACAGCGAATCATTATAGAGAGACGAACAACTTGGTGGTTAGGCAAGGCAAGATGATAAAAAGCTGATGAGCCTAATCGACTTGAATATAACCAGATTTTCGGTTATAGTATTGTCTTGATGCTTTAAAATAAAACAAAATTTGTTTTTGACAATATAGACTATATAGAATATATATTGGTCGTCTTCCAGGCATATTATACTCTATGAACTTTTGGAATCGTCGAGAAGATAATTGTAGTAATCTTAACAAAAGTATTTCGATTGGCAAATGTGGCCTTAATCGTCTTGAAGGAACTAATAGCATTGGCTTAGACGGGCTGATATCCTTTAAGCTTTTCTGGTATTTGGTTGCATGCCTTATAATTGTGCCTGAAACCGTGAAGCAGGGAACCATGCACTAAGCTCATTTAGATTGTTCAGTGTTTTTGGCAGTTTTGATTAGAAATTCCTAACATATATCCGACCGCCCTTGGCCGTCCTAGATAGACAACAACAACGACTGTTATATCCACTAAAACATTCACACAACTACACATGGTGTTTTTAAGACAGGGAACTAGGTAGTAAGGGGTTAATTAGGAGTTAATTAGAATAATCAATTTCATCTTGGTAAGTAGTATACTTAATTAAACCGGGTATTGTATTAACTTTCTTATTATGGTCTTGCAATTGCTCTGCATGATCATGGTTTGAATATACTATCACAGAAGTTTAATTGTACGCTCCGTTCATCCCGCCAAGCAAAATAACTTGCGTTCGTTCCTTGTGACTGGCTGCAATGTGCCAACATGAATTATATGTATGCTGCTCAAGTATATTACTTATGTTACAACTTCAAAAAACACAGAATTTGAATACAATGGTAATTTGCAATGTAATTGTTTACAAATGTCGTTGGATGAATTATAATTCTTATGCATGTAAACGTATTTTTCCGTTGGCCAATTAATTACAAATACAATGATTGATTACATGCAATATGTAACAGTCAATTGTAGGAAAGTATTGGACATCGAAAGTACATTTGTATGATGGTTTGATTGTCAGACACGGACACTTGGGACGCTCATATTCAGCTTCATATATTTGCGTGATTTACATATATAATGTATGATTTAACGAATCGAATATTTTTGACATTGCGTAATATAATGTGTATACGTTGTTCTGAAATGAGACTTTACGTTTTAAGCGTGAAAGCAAGCGAAACAACTTGTCAGTGAATCGGGGAAAGTTGTTTTTATAATTGCTGGTATATCTACTCAACGTTCAAGAAATTGACTTAACTTTTGTCTTAATATTAACAATGATTTCTATAAATGTTGATATACATCACATACTTTTGTTTGTAATGTGTCCGTTGAATTCGGAGCTAATCGGAGTTTCTCTTTAAATAGTTTAGAAATAGCTGCCAAGGACGTCGGTAGCCTTTAAATATGTTATCAGCAATAGTCTTTGCTGAATATAAAGTATGAACTATTGTAACATGTGATGAAAGACTTAATTTAGGTCAAATACAACAATTGGTCAGTTTTAATCTTCCGATTTTGCAAATGTTCACCTAATTTTCATAATCATATATCATAAATATGTGTAGGTCTTTAGATAAGCCATGCATAGGAATTCGGTATGTCACGATCTTGTCGTGTTAAGCTGTCAAACTTGTTAATATAGTAAGTTATTATTAGAAACAAAAATTGAAATCTCGACTTTAATGGCTTAGATCTCGTTTTCAGATAACTTCCTCAAGTGAGATTTTACTCAATTCAAACTTATTTTCTTGTATAATGAAAGTCATGTAAAAAACAAAGTCTCCATTAAAGTATTTGAAGTGCCGGTAAATCTTAAGCTAATTGTCATTCAAGCTTTCTGATTGGCAATGTATTCTAACGATTAAAAGGCAAGTATGTACTTGACAATTTAAGTTTGAGATTGATCTCTTATTGGTAATTTGTTTCTTATAATAAGTCATTGCATTAAAACATTCCCTAACATTGTTTATCTATAAATCCGGCAATCAAAAGTGTCCCATGGATGAACCAGTCAGAACGACCAAAAGCATCAAAAAATACATAAGGATTTTCAATGCCATTTCAAAACACTGTCGATGGCAAAATCGAATATTCGATAATGTAATTTTATCCCAATTTACTTGGCTTAAAAATAAAAAATGGAAACAACAGATTGATTTAACAATCAATATACATCATTTCGAATTGCTTAAAATAATCCATCACACAATATGTCCATACCTAGCACGCCCTTAAATATATAAGTGTTAATGCTAATCAAATACACTCATTAAAAGTTATATCAAGTACTCCGATACAGCCATTATTGCTACATAACAGATCATATAATGCTTTTGCTTCTAGTTTGAAATATAACTATAAATAAGACAATGATATAATTTATATAAATTTGAATTTATTGACAACATAATCTTGCAAAAAGAACAAGTTTAAATATAAAAAAAATCAATAATTTTCATAATGCCGTTTTTATAGGCCTTATAACTTTTAATGAGTGGACTGTAGAAGAGGATATTTTGGCGAGTCCACAAAGTTCGCGAATTGGCGATTTCAGACATTCCCGAGCAACAATGTCCGGGAAACTGTAGGAAGAGTAATGTTTTATTTAATGCAAAGAATATAAATATATACTTCTGCGAACGCGGACAACGACACTGGGGGATATTTTTCGCGATATTCCTGAATTCGTCATAATCGCCTGCGAACCTTACCACTCACAAAGTTCTACAATCATGGAGGCGAAAATAACTATTTTCAGATCATTTCCGATGTCTGCCACTTCATAATGACTCCCACATCATCAGGACTTATCGGTATACCACGTGTTAACATCAATCATCACATCATAGCATTAATTACACATTTATTAATTGATTTGCAAAGCATATGATAAAATGATACAAATGTTATCACATTAAATTGCACACACAAAATTTGAATCGATTTGGTTGCAGTCGTTTTTTATCTAAACTAATGAAATCGTGTGCAGGATTCTCGATCTATCCTCACAAAACAGTCTTCCCTATCCGTGTGTCACAGAAACTTTCGCTAAGAATATTCTTCGGCGTAGCTGTAGTCTTCAAAAATAAACGCAAATGACATCAGTTATTTTTTACTCTCTTGGTAATTACAAATTCAGTTATATAAACGTGCACATCAATGTCGTTAGACAATTTATATTCAAGCCAGCGATCGCTACTTTATCAAAGTAACGAACATAACGGTCGAAATCCAAGTTGTAAAATCGCTTGAGTCCGCAATTCAGTCCAATGAAAATGCTAATATTTTGTAAATGCTAACATTGACTCTCAGATAAAAGTACATTTGATATCATTATATCTAGTGTCACTCCATTGCCATTTGTTGATTACAGAAGATTGTACAATTTCCCAAACATCAGCCCATCAGAGACTAAAATATCTCATCATTTATTCACGAATACCATTCACCGCAATGTAGGGAACTAGGCGACAAAACAACGATGCAACATTAACGTAGAAAATTAAATTAAGTCTAAATTACAGTGTGAACGTTTAGCCACGCTATGTTACAATTTCGATGGCACATACATTGTTAGAATATGTTGTAGCTCCTAGAATTACCCTCACCAGTTCACAGTAACAAGCGTATCAACTTGTCACACAGTATCAAAGTCTATTTTTAGCAGACTTACAACAAAGTTAAATCCTATGTCAGCCATAGTTTGGAATTTGATGAGATTATTGTCGGTACTTAAGATAAAGTCATGTCCGTTACTTAAGATGGTATGCTATGAAATGAGTTTAATTTCTAACATGTTTATGTCCAATACTAACTATACGAATTCAACACGTTGGATCAATTTATGTTTTGTTTTCTTATTAATGTTAACTTGAGAACACATAAAACGAGAAATAAATTTTGAGCATTCGGTTAGATCTCAAGATGTATGTTTCCGACACAATCACTACTGATTTATGAAAAGTATTTGATGAATACATTTGTTCTCGATTTTACAAACAAGTTTGTTTGTATAAACTTTCCAGTCAATTGGACGTTCAGAATACAGACAGTTAAAGAATTATATAAAGGGTACGGTATACCATACTTTACATTTAATTTAATTACCAATGAGTATAAGATGAAGTCAATATACGTTAAATAAGGTCTGAATAACATCCAGTAATTGACTCCTGTTTTGAGATCATCGTTTTCTTTCTCACGTTGAGGTGGAAGAAAATATAGCTTAATTATACACGCCCCGGGACGATTAAACAACTCATTAAATGACTGACGAAGACAAATTGAATGGTACATTTCTACGATATATTGATGAGCAAAAATAGATTGAACACAACGTATATGGCAGCTTACGAATCCAAATGTTGGTGTGATACAAAAAAGTAAATACGAGTAACAGAAATAATCTGTAGTAACAGAAAGAAGTATGCTAGCCGAAATGTACTATAGTAGCAGAAAGAATCTAGGAGAGAGTGATGACAAAATTTGAAGTCTGAACTTACGCATATGCGTCATTTCTTGACTTTAACGTATACTGTATGAAATACGCAATTAGTATGCGCAACGTTAATATGATATATTTGACAAAACAGTACTTTGCATTTCAAAGTGTATTTGTGAAAGCTGAAACAATGAAAAGCAGTTTTAATACGTGGAAACAGATGAAACTGCGATCGTTCAATTGCTGTGAGATTTTACTTTAGAATATTTAACATTTTTCTTGGTACGGACCAATGGTAAGTGAAGTCGTTGAATATCGAACAGAAGTTTATATTGTAATCACACAATCAAAGGAACGAGGGGTCATATATTCAATGAAATTATGTTTGAACTAACATTGAGTTGTTTTACATTCTAAGCAAATGAATATTTAGATTTTCTGAAAGTTTTGGCCTTTGCCAAGAGTAGCCCCATGCCATGGTATAAGTATTTGGCGTATGAATTGAAAAAAAGAAAATTGAACTCTTGAAATAACATGAAACTTGTCTAACAAAAGTCAGAATGACTTTGGAATTAATTAAATGTTTCAGTGGTAAAAAACGTATCAAAGATATCCGTACAAACTGTAAAATGGAGAATAGACACTTAAATCTTGGCCGAGTTAAAGAACGCTGAATCAGTAAATGATATGTATACCAAAGTCTTCAATGATTTTAATACGTTTACGTCAACAAACCTTTTGTGACCGACCTACAGAACAATTTACCGTGTGTATCCTTTTTTGTCAACTACTAAGGTACTGAAGACATCGAAAAGCGGGAACAAACGCAGGTTAAATCAATGAAAAAAATATATCGACAGTTCCAACACTTGACTTACATTTTTGATACAAACAGTTAATAATATCTGGATTGTAATGTTCTGTAGTCGTCGTATATAGTATTCACACAAATAGCAGATGTATTTAATGACATCTTGATTTATTCAGCTCAGGAGGAAAAAATGTATTGATAACAAACAAAATAAGCATAAACACTATACATAGCATACTGATAAAAACACAGGGCTTGTCAAAATTGACTGATCAGACTTGTATACGAATCATTCAATGGAGATTGGGGAACATAAAACAGCCAATAAATGAATTATTTTCAAGGCTCAGTCTGTGATATTGATCCCATTGAAAATAGATTCAAACGTGATAGCGGTCTAGAAATGGAAGCAGACCACGAACGAGAAAAAATAGATGTTAAAAAGGTTTCACAACACCACACTGTTGTTATTTCGCTGGAAGGGTATCGATTGTGTCCTATAAATGTCGTAAAATTGTATCCACATATTAATGGCATAATTCTTCCTATTTTTTCCACATACAACGAATTTCTGAAGACTCTATGTTAACAACACTATTAGTAGATTACAGATTGCGGACACATTCTGATATTGCCAGGTTCTGTGTAGGTTTTAATTACGTAAAGTCACTTGAGAATTCACACAAAACAACCATTTGCAATTTGCTTTGTCTGCGTAATTTAGCAAATGTCGTGAAACGAGATTAGGATAGAACTGGAGGAAATGTCAGAACGAGGCAACTTAATTCTTGAAGCACATTATATGAATTGATGATAAATATGCGTTGTAAAATGTTATCATCGAACAAAAATCACTGAAGAAAGTTCCTAATAGCTAATAGAACTGTTTTTATTAACATTTAATACGTTTACTGTCTGAAAATACGCAAATGTTTTCTTTATATCTAATAAACTGTTCTCAAAAGTACAAATATTTAGTGTCTTAAATTTCTTATTTATTTCCGTTTTGAGAAAATATTAACATGTTATCAGATGATCATTTGTCTGCCATGCAATATCTAGTAATGCTTAAAACCCTCGGAGTATTCAATGTCTCCATTTAGAACAAACAGATTTAAGTTAATTTGAAACATAACATATATAAATAACATACATTTTATATAAAGTACTTAATTCAATACAGAATAAAACAAGCCAAGAACTTGACATTTGAAAATAAACAAGAGACGAAGCTGAGCTCAACGCAGATGCCCGAATGTGTTCGAATGTATATGGCAGCCTAAAATATATAGCCGTTTATTTCGGAAGCGTTAGCCTTGAATACATCCAATGAAAACTAGAATGGTACTAGAATAGGCCAAGTTGAACTCAACTACGCATTTGAAAATAGTCCATGGCAAAAGTAAGTAAATCACAAGGAAATTACTTATTTAGGAAACCATAACAAGAATTTCTATAACAGAAACAAATCCAGCTAAATGTCATCTCTTGGGAAAATAATAATGAATAATAGAACATTTGTAGGTGCAATTGTGTGAGAACTACTTTCTGCACGGAATTCTTACGCCACAATTCATCAACGTACTCCAACACACGTGGGATGTGTCGAATTAAGCTTTCTACGTCCATTCGGACACGATCGCAATAAATCCGCTCTTTGCCCTTTGATTTATGAATAAAATCATCAGAAACTGTAGAAAAACACTGGGACTCCATTATCGCGTGAATCCTGTCCATTCTCGTATATTCCCAATGGATTGAAATGATAAATGGCGAAGCTAAAATTGAAGGTTTCCTGCGAAATAGCTAATGTCGCCAAGCGTAGAAACTTCCATTTTTGTTCAAGCGTCAATATCGCTACTTCCGGTACAGTCGAACTATCGACTGAATGAATGTAATATGAAATCGCAGGCATCATTATGTACATATACACAACTTCGAGATGTAAATGCGCATCAAAATAATCTCTGGTAGGCCACAACGCATTATTATTTTGTCTACATCTAATGCGCATCAGGCGGCAAAATAAATATTTTTTTCTATTTTTTTTTCACAAAAATAAATAAATATGTATTTTGAACAAATGATGATATTTTTAAACTTGTACATTCCACATTAACACAGATTTTAGATGGTTTTGTGTATGATTACCTAGACGGGTTTGTTTTGTTTTACCCAAGCGACACCGGAAATAAGTCTGTATCAGCACCAGAATTTGACTCAAGATCCGTGTCACGATTGTTTGATGATTCACTTCCGCTTGCGCTCGCGCTCGAGCTTGTCACACTTATCGTACTTCCGGCGTCACTCGTGAGTCCATCGCTCGAATTTAAAGCGTCTGCTTCTTCTTGTGAACACTCATAAATGTCGCTAAACACTGCTTTTTCTCCGCGAAGGTCACAAATCACATTTGTCAATGCCTTTATGTAATTTTTGGCGAGGGTTAATGTTTCTATTTTGGACAATTTCCTTTCCATATTTATATGAGGAATCACATCACGAAGCCCTTCAAAAGCATCATTTAATGAATGCATTCTTTGACGTTCTCGCTCGTTACTTTCTATTCTTCGCGTGTTCCTTTCTCGAGCACTGACGCCTTTTCGGCGCTTTGCAGATTTTTTGGGGCTCTTCATTTTTCTTTCACTAAAGTCTTCACTGTTTGAATTACCACCACCGGAATCAGAGGGAGACGGAGGCTCCTCGGTCCTTGAACTCTGACCTTTCTTAGCGCATCCCATTATAGATTTATATCCAGTGTAATCCCAAAAACTGTCGTCTGCGTGAATTTCTTCGGCCATTGGAAAGTCGACTTGTGATGTCATATCTTCTATATTGTCTTGGTTATGTCGCATGCTCTGTAAATGATAAAATAAAACCTCATTTAGAACGCCCGTGATAATTAGAGCAATAGTTCAATAATAAACGATACACACAAACTTGGAACAATAGTATGCCCATTTAGATTTAGATAAAGCAGTGTGGCGACGCTTCAATTATCTCTGGCGTAATCTTTCCGGAAGAAACTGAAAGCTTCATTTATTTTGTTAAACTAACAAGAGTTTTAGTCACAAACACACGTTTGAATTTATTGTAGATCATCGTGCAACGTAAACGTATTTTCAACCAAACACCAACACACATGGTATTGATAACCCGAGTCAGGAGATGCTGAATCGTTTTATGTTTAAACATCAGAAATTACACACGATATGGTTTTGTCCCAAACACGCTAACAAGAGAAAAACACGCTAAGTTTCTGATCGTGATCAGACCGCCTGACAAATTTGTTGACATTTGTTCAACAGTGACGCCATTGGAAACATCTGATAACGGTACAGATAAGGACTAAAATAGACGACATATTCCAAATACGCGATCTATAGTCGCGGAGGAATACCGCTCCAAGGAAACAGACGAGGACGAAAGATATCATACTTCCAGAGAAAAAAGATATATAGCCATTTCTGAAAGTCATCTACTTGAGTAGAACAGATATCAGAGTGTTTTATTTTATAGGATAGGACCGTTCTTGCATGATGACGTCATCGACGTCCCCACTGTCAGCCTGTGGCGCCAGAATTTATGTTCCCTTGATTTTAAGTAAGGCATAGATTTAACACAATATTCAGATGGCCCCAGATGCCACGAAGCATTTTTGCATTACGGTTCATTCCATTACATTTCATCCATTTTTTAGCGTTGTTATGCATGAATCGTGATAGCTAGGCGCATGGTGTTGTCAAATGGAGACAGAAAGCACAGAATGTATCCTAGTATTGTTTAGGCTACATTTTTGTATAAAACAGACCTCCAAAACCATTTTAAACAAACATGACATGTTTTAGCCTGATTGCGGGGAAAAGACAAAAATGCTGTTTACTTGTTAATGACACGCAAATTTACAATCCGGCTTCGTATTATGCATTCAAGAACATACATACCAAGAAACAAAACAGAGTTTAAATGCCATAGATATAATAAAAGTCAGACGATAAGTATAACAATCAGAGCCTGGACGTCTGGGATACCAGATAACTTATTTAAATACCAGTTGCTGTCTGACTCTTATATAATCGCGAAAACAGATTACGAGCTGATAAACCAGGCGACTGTATCTGTCCAATCACAAACGCTTTTATAACACGAGAATTGAAACTTGCCGGGTTATTTTTGTTGCGTGAGATCTAAATATATGCATCATCCACTAATTTGCACGAAGATGGCATTTGGTCCGTTGCAATGTATAAGCTAATACGAAACTTATTTCATATCCTGTCTACATTCTAAGACTCCATCTGTTTCTATGTTATAAATGTTTCCAAGACAACGTCTTTCTGTAACAGGAAATTTGTTCATTTCAAAGAAACTCCCGTGGCGAGAAGTGACATAAAAGGAAGTATTTATCGCTTAATTAATGACGTAATATGCAGACTGAGAGGGGGGTAACTAACAAGTCTAGAAAATATGTCTGAACAGTTTCTATATATGCACCCATTAAATCTTCGATACCGAGCACCGCTAAACAGAGATTTCCACCGGTTATAGACCACATACATTTACTGCTTACATTTTACTATTTATCTTTTAGTCAAAAACTTACAGAAAATCAGACACCATGTATGGCGATCATTGCCGACAATTTGTCAAAGTGTTTTTGCAAGAAATGGTTGAGCAAACAAACAATAAGTAGATGGCTGCAGCCTGTATATACCGTTGTTAAGTAAGAACTCACTTTTTATCAAAAATCTGGCATTTATATACTGTACAAGTTTAACTGTTCAAAGAACAGTCGAACATCGTTCATTCGAAAAAGTCTGATCCGAAATTTTGTTTCGAATAATAAATGGTTTCGAATAGCCCTGCACTTCACGCAGGGTTGAGTCGAACTTTTATTTCGAATAATAACTGCTTTCGAATAGCCATGGACTTCATGTAGGGCTGAGTGCAAAACTATTTAACTCAGCTAAGATCAGCAAACTCTTGTAATCGTGTTGCGCATAACTATTATATGATACTTATTCACAAAAGGCACATCTTAGAATGAATATGAAGTGAACCAGTTCGACCACATGAAACTATTTTGTGGACGAGGATATTGCAAATCTGTACCATCCGATCAGCCAGCAATTGATTCATGTAACTGGAAAACTGACATAAACTCCCGAGAGATATGTTACTGAATGGAAATGGTAGATATGATAGAACGCTACAGTAATAGACAAATATTCTCGTCTAGTAAGTCTAGAAGCCTATACATTGTACATAAGAAATATATCACGCATAAGTAGTATAGAGTTTGTAATCATTATCTCTATAAGTTACAACCACTTCATGTCGTTTTTTTTGTATTCTGAGACTAACATAAGTTTGACTGTCATTAAGTTTCGCGAAACACTTCAGTATACTATTAAATTTAGTTCGGGTTTTAGATAGGCAGCGCGCAGTGTCACAGATGCCAAAGGAAAATTAAGAAGGAACGAACGCAGGAGCGGTGGACAATTAATTAACACCGCCATGTGACACTTCAAGGCGAGTCCCTGGAAGTAAGGGATGTTCCAAGTTCCGAAGATATTCACGTAGGTGCGAGCATCAGTATACATAAAAGTCGATTTCACGAAAGGTATCTGTCATAAAGAAGAGGGTCCAACTCACACAGTGGATTCATGGGACGATACGAAGCCCACAGGCTTATCCACTCGATCAATTGAGCTTTATAAGGTGTTTGAAACTAACCCCTCAATAAAATCACAGACAACTCGCATGGTTGGTTATCTCAGAGTAAAGACAAACGATTAAAATGACATACGAGAACAATATTATTCTGATTTATAGAAACTCGGAGAGCAACCGATAAACCAGTCAATGTAGAACTATTAAATATCACAGATTCGAGATCATTTCTCTCACATATCGTTGTTCTATAGGACAACAAATTCGTATCGATTCATCATAATATCTGTAAATCAGTAACACCAATACTGAATGAAATTGTCGTAATACATCGCCAACAAAATAGGATATTTAATATCAATGTTTAGTTACCACAGCAACGTAGATATGTAGACGACAAAAAGATTCTTGTTAGCATTAAAAATAAAGGAAAACTAACTTGACCTATGAAATCTAAATAGTCCCATTATAATATATGTACACTACTTTAATCCAAATTAAAAACGCAAACGTTCGTCCGTTCATTTTCAAGGAAATAAACATATATCCTGATCATGTGGTTGACGTTATTTGATCTGACTATACTTAAAACAATTACTGCGGTTATATCATTTCTTGTCGGAACATGTAACGTCAATAGTGTATTTGTGTATTGGTCGTACACTTAGGTCGCAAAATACAAAACTCGTAAGACAATTAAACTAGAAGATAAAAGTGGTTTCATTGTTTGTTGAGCTTATGTATCTTAACTTGAAACAATATAAAGGTGATGTTATATTCACACAAACCTGTTGATTGATTGCCTATGCAGCACAGAGTGAGGGTTTTACTATCAGTGTAAATGATGATACGTCTATACCATTACTCTAAAGCTCACCTCATATATACCGTGAAATAAACTGCGTTTTAACACTAGTTAGCTAACAACCCTATTGTATATACATGTGTATTTATATACCATATCATCCTGATCCTGTGGTGTTCATGTGGTATATGTGCATGTGTACACCACGTCATTGTGTTGCTGTGGTATATGTGCATGTATACACCACCTCATTGTGTTTCTGTGGTATATGTGCATGTATAGACCACTTCATTGTGTTTCTGTGGTATATGTGCATGTATACACCACTTCACTGTGTTTATGTGGTATATGTACATGTATACACCACTCCATTGTGTTGCTGTGGTATATGTGCATGTATACACCACTTCACTGTGTTTCTGTGGTATATGTGCATGTATACACCACTGCATTGTGTTGCTGTGGTATATGTGCAGGTATACACCACTTCACAGTGTTTATGTGGTATATGTGCATGTATACACCACTTCATTGTGTTTCTGTGGTATATGTGCATGTATACACCACTTCATTGTGTTTCTGTGGTATATGTGCATGTATACACCACTTCACTGTGTTTCTGTGGTATATGTGCATGTATACACCACTTCACTGTGTTTCTGTGGTATATGTGGATGTCTACACCACTTCACTGTGTTTCTGTGGTATATGTGCATGTATACACCACTGCACTGTGTTTCTGTGGTATATGTGCATGTATACACCACTTCACTGTGTTTCTGTGGTATATGTGCATGTATACACCACTTCATTGTGTTTATGTGGTATATGTGCAGGTATACACCACTTCACAGTGTTTATTTGGTAGATGTGCATGTATACATATACACCACTTCAATGTGTTGCTGTGGTATATGTGCATGCATACACCACATCACTAAGTTTCTGTGATAGATGTGCATGTATACATCACTTCATTGCATTCCTGTGGTATATGTGCATGTCAAAACCACGTCACTGTGTTCATGTGGTATATTTGCATGTATATACCACTTCACTATGTTTCTGTGGTATATGTGGACGTATACACCACTTCACTGTGTTCATGTGGTATATGTGCATGTATACACCACTTCACTATGTTTCTTAGGTATATGTGCACGTATACACCATTTCATTGTGTTCCTGTGGTATATGTGCATGTATTCATCACTTCACTGTGTTCATGTGGTATATGTGCATGTATACACCACTTCACTGTTTTCCTGTAGCATATATGCACGTATACACCGCTTCACTTTGTTTCTGAGGTATAAGTACATGTATACACCGCTTCACTGAGTTCCTGTGGTAAATGTGCATGTATAACCACTTAACTGTGTTGATGTGGTATATGTGCATGTATACACCACTTCACTGTGTTCGTGTGGTATATGTGCATGTATACACCACTTCACTGTGTGCATGTGGTATATGTGCATGTATACACCACTTCACTGTGTTCCTGTGGTATATGTGCATGTATACACCGCTTCACTATGTATCTGTGGTATATGTGCATGTATACACCTATTAACTGTGTTGCTGTGGTATATGTGCATGTATACACCACTTCACTGTGTTTGTGAGGTATAAGTGCATGTATACACCGCGTCACTGTGTTCCTGTGGTAAATGTGCATGTATACACCACTGAACTGTGTTGCTGTGGTATATATGCATGTATACACCACTTCACTGTTTGTGAGGTATATGTGCATGTATACACCGCTTCACTCTGTTCCTGTGGTATATGTGCATGTATACACCAATTCCCTACAGTGACTCACGTTTTTATCAAAACAAATCTTGGAGCGTTATGCAATAGAACTTTAAGTCACATAAAGAGCCAGGTCATGTAGTGACATTTCCAACGGTAAGGGTAGCTAGCATGATTTTTGGAACTGGTGGGCACCTGGGTAGGACATCCACCTTCTGTAAGCCAGCTTGATAGCCATATCACATAGAATTTCTACATCCATGGAGAGATTCGTACCCGAAGCGGTGAGGAGCATATGGTTTTCATTGCGTTTGAAATAATAAATTTGTCAAATGTGTCAACCAAGGACATTTCTACACTACACCACAAGTAACGACTTCCGGGGAATTTATTGAATATGAAATTGGTATACTTCGAAGTTCAGGGCAACTAGTTGGAAAGGATATTGTAATATAGGTTTTGACATAATGAAACGTTATTCCACAGCCAACTGTGTTCGTTTGTACCACAACTAGTTGCATAACTATAAACAATACAATTACGTTCTATTTTAGTTCGAGACGGCTTATACATATACTTCTAATAGCTACAAGATTATTTTATGAGAAACATAAAATAATAATCATTACAGCAGACAATATTCTCGCGTTCATGGATGTAGTAAATTCGGTTCTCTTGCTCAGAATATCTATAAAATGACGTAAATCACTAATATGGTTTTATGGCATTTCTGCCACGCTCATTATGACGATGTAAAAGCTAAATATTTCTGGGACACGGAATTGTACTCTAAGTCATGGATAGAATCATTGAATTAAGTTACTTTGAATGAGCCACGTGGACTAGATATACAGCTAAGTTGTAATCCCCTTACTTATTAATCCTTCGTTGTAAGCGAATGTTACCATTGCATTATATATGGAAAATAGAGGCCGGAACTATTTTTCTGAATATAGACGATACGTGTAAAAGGTTTGACATTTGCTTAAGAAATATTCATGAATTACATAGCAATATACTGCGAGTAGTAGTGCACTACAAAGCTACAGAATTTACAATTCATACGCTGCATCACTGTGCTGTGAGTGCGCAGTTATTCTCCCCGTTTCTGTGCTTTACGCGTATTTATAACTAAATTATTGTGTTTCGTGACAGCATTTGTACTTACAAATTAAAGCAATGCTGTAAAATGTTAAGCATTTAACATTCCACATAGAAAGTTAATCAAATGAAATGAGAAGAAAAACAACATTTTGGTTATTCAATTTTTTGAGAAATTTTCTGCAGTGAACAATCTGACATGACCGTACGTGCCTTAAATTATCATGACATTAAGTCTAAGCCAGGCTGTCGTGATATTATTTATTCACCGTTTACATTACAATTCATAAAGTATGACAAATTTGCATGCATTTGCATAGCAGACCTTTATGAGCGGTAATATGCTGATTCGATGAAAATACTGAAAAATATGATCGGTCGGATATTGCCCTCTGATTTAACTCGCAGATTTTCATTAACGTAAATGTACAATGTATGATACCTCAGTGGGTACTAATTACATAGACAGGGCACACTTACTTTTCGGTCAATAGGGCTGTTGTTATCTCCCATTATGACAATTGCTAAGTCTGTGGTACATTGGATGTTGGGGTAGAAAATTTTCACTTACAGTAATGGGGAGGCTTTAACTCACCCACTGTTGCGGTAAATAGACCGAAGTCATCGAATCTATAGTGTATTAGAAATGGAATCTCCTACCACCATAACATTTTTCAGTATGGCCAACTATTATACTGACGCATCTTCCAGTAATAAGTATATACACTCTGATTCTTAACGACATTAACTCTGTCATTCTTCAATATGTTTATTTCATCTTTGTGTGCGTTTATTTGTGAGGGAAGGCCAAATTATCATGTAATCTGATATTGAGTAATATGACTGTAATGGTTTTGTGAAGAATTAAACTGTCTGAAGCTATTCCGATTTGTTTTCAAGACCAACTTATAGTTCTCCAGATAACTCCAAAGAATTAATCAGAAAAAATACTTTCTGTTTTACCAAATGAATATGTCGTCATCACGAACTACACCAAATATATCGTCATTAATGTCCACAATATCACACTAGCTTTGGTTTAGTATGACCATGGATAACCCTAGTATATGTTATCGTCCATGTCCACAACATTTAAACTACCCCGGGTTAAGTCAGCGATATACTAAAACTCACATTATTATTCCTGCGGTCCTTGTTTTTTTCGGCCCAGCCGTACTAACATGGTTTTGCTATTTGCATATCTGAGTTGTGTACACCAATCAAATATTACGTTAACCACCAATGCAATTTCTCTTCAACTGAACAACGTTTGTAACATTGACGCGAATTGGGTAACCTTCGATAAAGGGTACGTTACCTTACGATTTCGAATTTCGATGCATTACCAAAATGTATGATCTTGAGTGACCAGTAATCGTAACATTTCAGCATTTTTTTATGTTGCGCAACAAATCTTAAAATCCAAATTGCGCCGACCATCTTTGACAAAATATTTCTTGTTTATATTATGCGTACTGTTATATGGACGCTTTGATGACTTTTCTTCATAAGAAGGATACGCAAACAGCAGGCTGGTACCCAGGCCACGCACACGGTAGGCTAAGCGGGTGTAAATCAGTGGTTTGCTATTCTTTATAACGATATAATACCATCGTCTTTCACTATATGTAAGTACTAGATATCAAACATGAATCGCAGGATGAATATCGTCGATTGAACCAAGGCTATTGTTCAACTTATAATATCATCATAAGACATTTCAATTGTTTTATATACATGTATACCAATTTATCTAAAGTCCCGCTTCTCAATGTCCCGGATATGCGCCTCGTTGTTCCGGCTCGATATCCGGCAGATCGTCCCGGATGTTTTAAAATGTTAAATACAACCGGGAGACACCGGGAGAAATATACAGAACCGGCGTGTTTCGGGCATGTCCGGCGCAATGCCGGTATACGCCGGTGCAGGACCGGGTCTCTACCGCGACTCTACCGTGATAGTCCGTGGTAATCTTGGGGTGATCGGGAGTACTCCATGCACGGTAGACATACGGGGGTCTACAGGGTGCCACTGGGGCTCCACCGGCGCATGACCGGGGCTATATCGGGTTAAGCCGGCGGCCACCGGGACACGACCTAGGTCACACCGGGTTATACCGGCATGGACCGGGAAACACGCCGGCGTGACACCGTAAATGAACCGGGCCAAACCGGGAAATAACCGGGATAAGGTGGGATCAAACGGGGACATCCGGCTTCTAAACCGGGGGGCACTCCGGGACTACGACGGGAATGTGAGAATTGCTTTTACGGCAAAAATGTCCCGGATCATCCGCTCATCAGAACCGGGACAGTGAGAATGGGGCTTAAGATCCGTTGTGATCAAAGCATAATGCCTATGTATGTGGTTCACTCTCATGTCCACTCATCTGAAAACCAGACATGGGGAGGTTTGGTTGCGGCGTTTGTTGGATTCGAGCTCAGAACCTCCAGGCTGAGCGACCAACATATAACCCACTACACTACTGTTCTCGTTTTACACATTAGCACACTTAATTGCACTACATACATCGGACACTGCACTACAGGACTATTTTACATTAAGTATTTCTTAACGCACGTAACGACTTCAGATTTATGCAAACAAAGCACAATTTAAACGCACTATGAATGATAATACAGACATTAAATCTTTAGAAACAAATATAACGAAAGATAGTATGACAGAATGAAAAGTGTACTTATTACTATGGTAATTACATACATACTCTAGTTGCTCTCAGAAGTTGAAGTTCAATTTAAGTAATCCACACAAAACACTCAATACATCACAATTATAATATTTCAAACACCACGTGTATACACGTCATATCATTTATATTTTAAGTACATTTGATTATTAAATTATTTTTTTACAAAAGTCCACGTACGCATCCCGTTTGTTGCCTGTTATACGAGAACACATTACCAAGCGATGTACATCAACTTACATCTTACATTCCCTTGACCTTCAGTTCTTGTTTTCGTGTTAAACAATTTAGATGTTAACCTGTAGATCCCGTTTTTGCGGTCACTGAAAACCCTGTTGTAGTAATCATGTCAAGCTCCGGTTACGCCACTTAAAGTCAACTGCATAAGTTGTTGTTGTCGTTTCTCAACCAGGATCCTTAACGCTTAATTAGTTCGATATGTTCGTTTAATATTAGACTGTCTGTTAAATAAACGTGTGTGTATAAACACCATTGAACTACATAATTTTCATTTCATTATCTTACCCTCTCCCTCTCTGGACTGGTTCAAAAATATAAAGTTAAAACGCGTAGAAATAGAACAGCTTCCCCACATAGTCTCCCCATCTCTTCAGTTCCATGAAAAGGCATGTGATAGTGTCAAAAACATAATTCTGTTACGAAACAACAAGTATACAAATATGACCATTCAATTAAATGCCAATTTATTTTGTTCCATTTGTGTAACTTATTAATATATTCGCTGAAATGTACTCCTCAAGGCCACTAAAGTTAATACTGCGGGTCTCAACTAATATGCAAAATTGAATCACACGATGCAGGAGAGTAATCGGGAAGTAAATGTGCTCAGAAAGTAGGTGTCTCATAAGTCAGAAATGACTGGCCTTTTAAATAGGGGTGACACTACAATAAAATAAACACTTCACATTTGTTATTTTATATAAATATGATAATCACATCATACTTAAATAGCCAAGCTAGTAACAAAATCCTGGTTTCTTGCTTTGAGCAAGATCTCAACTGTGGCTAGTCTCAATCTAAACTGTTCAACAGCTAGTTTGACTACATTCATAAAAAACATAGTATTCAAATGAATATTTATATTCAGAATACATAAAGGCCTGGTCGAGAGTTAACAATTTTCTCGACTGAGAATTTCCTATACCTGAAACAGAAAAAGGCGACTTAAAATTCCGGTAGCAGAATGTTATTCAATACAGCAATTGGGAAAATCAAGATCACCTTTGCACAGCGATACATATTAATGAAGAGACATGATGATGTATAGCCTTACTCGTATAATTACAGTAATTTTAAACGTGCATTAGTTTGCATTTTAAGCCATCAGTATCTTAACGGGCTGTCTTAAATTGGTGTCTTAATAAACGAATAAGTAACAGCATTTCAGCTTTAGTTTAAAAAGTTATAAATCTGATTTTGAATATAAGTCTGAGAATGCAGTAGTTTAGTTGCAGCAAGTGACCGATTAGGAAGTTTTGTTCAGTGTATAAACGAATGATCAAGGAATATTTTTACTCAAGTTAACGTATAAAATAGCCAGCATTATCAGTATTATTAGTTTATATATGGGTTACAATGCACTTTTTGTTTGTGCTTATAATATGTTTTATTCATTATAAGAAATAGTGGGTAATAGCAAAAACAGTGTACGTGGGTTCTAGGAAACGTATTTATATCGTCTTGTCGACTTGTAAGCCGTAATTTAAACAATGATATCACTAACTTGTCTTTCTTCATTTTACCAGGATGCAGGAAAATAAAATACTTTTGTTTTAATTATCAGAAAACAATCTTTCGAGCGCAAGATGTTTACATGAGCTGAAGTTGTCACGAATATCGCTATCTCGCCATCATAACTCTACACACATCACTGAAGCACACGGAAATATGCGGAAATAATCTCTAGTTTTGAACCGAGTCATTAAATCACTTTAATAATCTCGTTTGCCCGTTATTGATCAGCTGGTTCATACGATAACATCTGTATTCAGCCACACAATAACGTGCTTACTGAAATGTTAGATATTAATTATGTTTATACATCGTTAATATCCGTGATCTGGTTGGAAAATTAGAGACAGTGTCATCATTTTAACATTTGCAATATCAAATTTCATTCGTCGAGAATGTGATTTGACGTAGTATGCCCCATAACGACTTTACTGGTTGTTACTCACTTACGTATTAGTTTTAATAACCATGATGATGGTAAATATAGAACTAACTGACGTAAATGTTGTAGATAATTCACAAGGTATGTTTATACAAGCGGTCGTGACAATACAAGCGTGAAATTACCACCTACAATACAAACATAACAAAAGGAATAAACTGTTATAGTAAGTATTGGTAGAGTTTACCTCACTTATTTAACTGAATGCTGTTATAGCATATTAGAGGGTTAAGAAATGTCGTAAATGTGAACAAATGCTTGTCACGATCGCTCTCAAAATAGCCGAGATAATAATACGTTCAAATATACACACATGGTAGGAATTTGAAAGAAAACGTGCTTTCGTGTCATGTTTTAGACCAAATACAATAATTCGGTTCTCACGTTAAATATTGTGGAGCAAATAAATCGTTTAGTAGCTCCGAATGATTAATATGTGACATTTTCGTATTTCGTAATTCTGAAAATATGACCATTAAAAGTACCATTAGAATGGGGTTTCTTGATTTAAGCAACAGAATGCATATTAAGTAGAATCATAGCTAGTGTCAATTCCTTATTTCTATTTTGTAATCATATACATGTATTCTATTCTAGAATGTTATGTACAAGCTATCACTAAAAGTTCCTTAACCCAACAATCGTCAGTTCTGTACAGTCCTATTATATTATTATAGTACAGAGATTACACTAAGTACTTCAACATTTAAGATTAGATTTTGTTATTGGACTTTATGTGGACACCTGGATAGAACCGCTGACAAACCGTAAGCCGTCTATATAGTATCCCCACATACATATTCAACATTCTGGGTAGGATTCGAACTCGCAGCGGTGAGGGGCAAGTGATTTGATTTCAGAGCGACCGTAATTACATGGCCACGGAGCCCCCCCCCCCCTTCCCCCCCTTACTTATATAATTAAGTTTCAATTAATGGTAATGACATCTACCTGAATTATTTCAATATATGCATACATTCGTTCCTCCTAATACAAGAATACAGTTCTTACAAATAGCCTGTCTATCTACTTTGCCTAATCTAAAAAATGCAGAACGTTCAATTCTAAATAGCACCGTCACTGTTCTTCAGATTTTTGTCAAAACCACTAAATCGTCATAAAACTAGTCAGTAGCTGTTCGTGTTGAAATATTCAAACCAGTAGATTGGGGGAGAAAATTCCTGCAATAGGGAACAAATGTGAATCTTTGCAAATGTATAGGAAATCTATGGAGTCCTTAAAGGGCCAATAACATACTTACTTATATTTCGTTCATATTGCGAAACATTTATATGTAAAAATTTAGTTTCGATTCGTTATAATGAGTTGTAATAAATTTCGTTTTAACGAATTTGAGACAGATATTGAGCATGTCACAGTGTCTTCGTAACATTCCGTATCCCGTTAGGAGTATTTTATACAACAAAGTTTTTGCTATATTTACGTAATTGCTCCTGGGAAGCAACTCAAGTTTAATCATATTATGGCATTCAATCCACTGTATACTATACTTGAATGTTTTTATTTTACGACATTCTAGGGTTGTGTCGATTTCTGGCACCTTTATACACAAATGCGTCTTATTTATAAGAGTTATAACAAAAAATAATCGTTGCTTGATTTCGTCACCAACGATTCTACTCGTATATTGGTTCGACTGAATTATTAACAAAGCAGCGAGTTGATTTTACCGACGAGTTATACAACACAACATAAACTATTACGACACAGTATAAAATCGTATAACTATTGTTCTATTCAATATCATTTCATTGCTGGCTGCTGGCTGTATTAATCAAAATAGAATAATCAATTTATATCTTGAGTATTATAAGCATTGCAATCAAACCCACGCGGCGTTCCATAGCCGTCATTGTCAAATATCGTCTGCTTGTTTAATTGTATTTGGTATTTCGCTCAGGTTATTATATAGAAAACACCTGTACATACCAATGTAGACAAAGTAGTAAAGCCGTAGAGTAATTAGCATCAATAAATGATGTGTTTGAACAGAAAAATGTACAATAAAACCCATGTACAGACATTGTTTTTAAGTAAACAGATAACTATACGTTTATTTAGAAACCCACAGCAATAAACATGTTCTAAGCGACGTTTCACTCACGGTAATGTTTATGGTCAGAAGCAATGGTACATTTTACCACATACTATAATGCACCTACACGTTTTGTCAGTCCAAAACATTTTAAATAAATTTTATTTAAAATGATGTTAAGCATAAATGTATTAAATATGCATGCCAAACTAGAACTATTTAATCGGACATTAACACAATATAAAACTTAAATATCTTTAGCAATTGCATAATGGCATTTTAATCATCAGTTAGGTAGACAATTATTTAAGCTTAGTTTTGTGTTCATTAACAACGTTAACAGGTATCAACGCACGTCAAAAACCACGCGATATCTAAAACCGAAAGTAAATGAGAATCGAGGCTAAAATACAGTTTCCGGACCTACACGTAGTTTGCATTTTCAACAGGAATAATATTCTAAAAAAATTAATAAAGCGATTCTGCAAATACATATGAAATGAATATTTTGTTTAAAATATTTTAAATTTAAACCAAGTAATGTACATGAAATTCACAAAATGATATATACCTTCGCACAAATAAGTCCTTTTCTGTCACAACAAATTCCTTGCAATAATCACTGACACTCAGAATAACTGACTAGATATCCAGTATTCCCAGACAGATATGTTGTTTGACAGTATAGTAAATTAACAGCGTTATGATCTGAAGATAAGAAAACTCCAAATCCCGATTTAGAATCGTTTCACATCCAAATTCTATTCACCAGTGACGTATAAAGGCGTTTATTCTGTGTTTAGTGGACGTCATAGTACGCCCGCGCTACGGAAAACTCTTCGCTGGATTCTCATCAGTATTCCGACCCAATAACAAGAATATTCTCTACTAGAGTCTTTCTATCACACGAATGTCACCGTTTCTATCATGCGACAGTATTTTTGTAGAGTCAATACTGAGAAATACTATCGATTTTTGCCTGTAAGTGTAGGATGCATTAATGTAGTAATTAATAACTACATTCATGTAGCGTTTAATAATATTCAACAGCACACGATGAGTTAACCCGGTCGCTCCGCAAACAGTCCGTGTTACGTTTATGCTTGCTCAAAATATACTGATTTAAACTATACAGTGTTGTGCATGATTAAATTTGACGGTAGAGGGATGTGTTTTGTGATGTATCGACATTGAATGCCTTAGGGCAAGAAATAGAAAACTCGTTTGCGCATTTACTTTGACTTAACTGGTTTCCTTGTATATCCCCTGTCAATTCTGATTGACAGCGAGGGAGTTTTAGATCCCCTCGGGAAAGAAGGGAACTTGCGTAGCAAAAGGGACTTTTGTTGTCAAAATTACATAACATATTACGTTTTATCAACCGCATTGACATCAAAAAGGCAGTGATATATTTGATTAAGATAAGGTTGGTGCTTCGCGAAACGTTAATTGTTTTGACATATTTAGCTGACAACTCGATTTGTACAAACAAACGTTTCAGTTCACATCGTTCACAGATAAAGAACAGTTCAAAGTTGTTTATATCAAAACTGCATTATGATCATTTAAGTCATTATCGTTGATATAATATTTTTAATTCACAACATTTGGACGCACAAACGGTCAATAACTATCGGCAGACCGAGTTAAAACAATTAATAATACAGTGACTTTGAAGTTATGAGTCGCTTTTGAATTCGAGATATTTCTAGTTTTTTCCCCATATATAAATGCCTTTAATACTTGATGAAAACTTATATCAAGAAACCATGGTGTACAGAGAAATCTATTGATATTGATTGACCCTATTTTAAACGTTCACTCAAAGCATTCTTTACTTAATTGTGAAATAGTATTGTATTAGTATTGAGTGTAACTTGATCTAACTTCTCCTATTTCTGTATACATTGGTTTAACATAAAAATGAAGCTTATCCGAATATTAACACCTTGGAGATGAAACAACAACCGGTAATGTTACACATTTACGAACACAAGTCAACAACTTGTTAAACGAGTATACTCTGACGAGTTAAAAACTTAAGCCCGGAAACTGGCTTGTCTGGTTGTGCAAGCTTATCATAATTTAATGGGTTTTTAAGTTAAAGAGCAATACATGTCAAAGGGGATGCATCACCCAGGGTAGACGAGAGATAGAAGCCCGAACCCCGGACACTAAGGACGTAGGTTCGACTACCATCACTTTTACATTTTTACTATACAATTAGCTACTGATCCTCAGTTTTACCTTGTACATATTGTTGAATCGAATGAGATATTCATTTATACTATGATAATAGTCTCTTATAATTCTATACAGAATGGCTATGTACTTTTGTGCAGTTAATAATTAATATATTGTTTTTATTATGTTGAACTGTGCATAGATGAAACTGAAATAAAATAAAGAATATAAATGGATCTGGTGATATATTTCCGCGGTCTTTGCAGTCCCCGAAATTGACCTAGGAAGAGGCAACCGAGAGTGATTAATATAAGTTGTAAAAACGTTTACACGATCTATAGAAGATAAATAAACCCAAAAGTTAAATAAAGGTCATATATACACACTGAAACGTTACCCAAGTAAATCTAGCATTCATGTAGAACATTAGCTATAGGTAAGGCGAGGATAATACGTTACCATTATCACTTTTATTTTAAGTGTCCATGTATTTAAAATACAAATTGGATTAACCACTATTTACACACTAGCAGGCGCGTGCTACACGTACGCAAACTACGACATTGCGGGCACATGGTTATCAAAAATAGAAAAATATGCAATAACCAACAGTTGAGCATTTGTATGCAGTTTGGGATATAAATTTACTGAATATATAACGCTTCAAATTTTACTGTATTGCTTGTGAATATGTTAGCTAGCAGATTGCTCCACGAACGTTCTAGAAAACGGTTTATCAGGGTAGACCCCCCTAGATTATGTGCAAACACATTCTACCAGCTCTCGCTACGCCCCTGACTAGAATGACGAGCCTAACGTTCAGTTACAGCTAACGCAAGCCGCTCGAAGTTCGCGTCACAAATAAGTGAATTGACCGCCTCGTTTTTATTCTGATTCCCTGCCTCAAAAACAGTAAAGACAGGGAACCAGCCTTGCATTCATTTTGCAATTTGGTTCCATGGGTGCAGTCATTGTGATACGGTGGGCCAGGGATACAAAACAAAACATGAGTGACTGTTCGCCATAACTGAACGCAGTGTTAGGCTCAAATATTCGCGTGCTACCTCCGAGTTGCGATAGCGAGTGATATGGAACGTTTTTCGCTTTCACACCGGTCAATAGCAAAACTCGCACGCTGTTTCGTAACGTTTTGGTTTGATAGCTTTTACTGAACGCAAGGCAGATATATGTATAATACATAGATTTCACCAAAGCCTTTGAATCAACAGAAAGGATATTATGCAGTTTAGATAGAATAACATTTATCGGTGATAAGTATATAAATATTATTTTCCACAGAACTTAATATATATATAAACGTAATAGTGTATAAAACGGTAGTAAAACAAGGGATACTATTGCGACGCACAAATAGCTCAATCTGCTGAAGAGCATTGTGTAAAAACAATCTGTCTCCATTAAAAATCCGTCCATTTCAAATTAAGAGCTCACCAGTTTACGTTGTACATAAATTAGAATTTAACGGCGCAAATTTAACTTGAAGGTATCTTAACACTGTAGCTGATTTATGATAATGATATTCCAGTGTTTAGTAGCTGACACGACAGAATATTTAAGAGATCATTAACAGTACAAACACGGTGAATACCGTAATAAAAGTACAACATGCGATTCACTAACCACTTTGCTCGTGTTCTTCAAAACATTGATCGATACCTAAGCCAGACTTAAAAATGTTTGTTTAAGGAACCCTGACGAAACCAGTGAACTTTAACGAGGACGCACGTTTTAGGTTCTTCATTGTGGATCTTTTCGGGTAGGCCTAATAAAACCCGTTCGTATCAGACGTATACACAAATAAGATATGGAAATCATAATCAAACTACCGAGACTGACCGTAACAGAATGCAGGTACGGACACCGCAAAATATTTCTTTATGAAGTGCCTGAGAAGTTTTTTTAATAAAATATCTCATCTTACTCTTTTCAACACCTATCGAAAGAACGTAAAGCTGAAACTGTACCATACGGTATCGGCACGAAACAATATCGGACCCAAACTCATTTGAATATTATTGACTCTTAATCGGAATCTTTCTTTAAAAGTACTTGTATCAGCTATTGTATATTTTGTTTAAATCATGTTTATTCACTAGCATAAGAAAGGGAATGTCCAAACTATTCTTATACAGAGTATATGTTTTTGCAGTTCTGGCGTTTATTTGTGACTACGTTTCGAATGAGATTTTTTGTATATGAGTTGATTTTTTTATCCGCATATTCGTAAAACTGGCATAGGAAGCGGTGAACAGACAGAGCCAGTCTCATTTCATTACGGAAACAATTGACTATCAATATATATCTTCTAACGTTTGCAAGATAGCACAATGATTTAATACAGACGAGAGGTATTAAGCCACCTGCGCCACATACAGTTGTTTATTAGATTTACTTTAACAAGAATAGCTTTTTTAGCTTGCGACATTCTGTGAAAATTCCTATACTGCAAAAGACAGGTTCATGAGCAAAGTTTTGCAAGCTATTTGAATGGTGAGAAATATGATTAGTGAGCATAGTGAATATATAAGGTATGGGATATCTACACTCCGCTCTCAAATACTGTCATTAGTCTTTTAGTGGCAATTTGAGTGTGGAGATCAAATGAGCGTTTAGTATTCTTTTTGGTCCATTTTTCCATTTTTCCTTGGGATTTTAATGCAATTATGAGATTAGGGAGTAATTATTGGGTTTAAGTGCCACACTCCACACTCAGACTTAATAATTACTCCCTGATCTCATAATACAATCACATCTCTTAGAAGAATATCCAGCACTCATCTAACATCATCGTACACTTCTTCACTCGAGGAAATTATGTGACTTGTGATTTGAGTGTAAGTATCTGTTATAATCCCGGCCCTTAAAGTACGAAATGGCGGATACGCCCCTTTGACTAGCGTTATTATCATGCAAAAATAAACATCTGGTTATCAATTATTAGAAGTCATCAAAAGCTTACCGTTTTGAGGATGAAGTTGTTTAAATATAAGCAACGTTCCTTCATATACTTAGCTTGGAAACTACTAACATGAGTAAAGTTGGAATCTTGCGATAACCAATGGTAATCTTATGCTCAAGAATATATAACCTAACATTTGGGACCTGTTTTATAGTACAGCCTTGCCATTGGCCATTTTTTAGACCGAACTCAGAATCAACCAATAAGAAGATTGAGATTTAAGACTGATATACAAAACAAAGATTAATATATCAGATCACAGAATATCACAGTATAGTACAACCTGGAAAAAAATATCTCTTTGTGCTGAAATAGTGCGTTAAATAAGCACGGTCTATTGCAGACTTATTGTTCGGTTATTGACGTAGCAGTAGCTTTTATATCAAAATCACAGCCCTTGAACCAGTTCCTTAAATGACTGTAACGCTATTCTAAGCAACCATGGCACTTGGGCACCCCAACTAACCATGTTTTAGTTAAATTGGTGAATTTGTCTTTTATTTTTCTCTATCTTTAGTCTCAGGCAAACATCTTTAACTGACGCCGAGATATCTTTGAGATGATGTTTAAAACTGTTTTCACTTTCTTTAAATCTCGTATTTATCGACCAAACAAAATATCCAGACATATTATTAATATTCTGTTAGTAGGTTTTCGTCAAATAAACAACAAAAAACCGACATGAACAAATTGAAGCACATTTGAGGCTTCGACAATTTGTATGTTGCAATTTTCCGATGACAAGTCAATCGGAGAAAAAAACCAGAAATCGGTGAAACAGACAATCACTGTAATCGTTGTGAGGGTCATTTATAATAAAAAACGTGTCCATGGCAACAGCTAATCACAGACGTCAATAAACAGGATAATGTGATGTGTTTTGTGGTTTTAGACACGGCCTTGAACAGTTTGAAATAGCTGGTGAAAGTAAAAGCTAATTAAAAAATCAAAGGCGCATTTAAGGGATGGCGACATACTATGGGGACAATATCCTATAAGACAAATGGAAAATTGTATCTTGTCGTTTCTATGGAAACTCTTAAATATAACATTGCTATAAAATGAAAATCAACATGATCATCATACAGTCATCATCAATACAGTACACGTAATGAGCAAAAGACAATACATTTGGACCTCGTTTATTCGAATTCATCTGGTCCTTTAATTTATTTCGAATAATACATAGTTTAAGTTCGGCTTGCCTAAGAATAAACATCGGGACCTGATATTTATTTCGGACGATACCAAGTATTCGGATAGAAAGTTGTCGAGTAAACGAGGTCTGACTGTATGTCGATGCTTTAACTTCAAATAATAATGCAAATACAATCATATTTAAACACCATTCTAAAACAAATTTAATTTGTCAATTTTTAGATTCGGACGATCATGGATTTTAAATCAAAAATACAAGTTTACACGTTTTTAATTCAAATATTCAGAAGGTCATAGACCCTTGTGGTACATATAAAATATGTAAACAAGGTGACTGTAAGCATAAAATATTCATTGAGATAACAAATTAAAAAGGAGAGTAATTATAATGAATTTCATACATAAATTATCAATACTTCATCTATATATCATATTGATGTACTCACATTATTCAAATTGTTGAGTTCATCCGTGATAAGCACGTTGTTATCTAATTTGTGTTCAAAACTGGCTGAGAATGTAGAACAATTCAGATTGCCATATTTACAACAATTGCCGGTCATTACAATACTCAGGAGGCGTCCTTGAGTTTTATAATAATAAATAAAAAGTAACAAGTATGACATTAAACCGGAAGTGAATGAGTGTTCTCTGCGCGCGCATACCAAACAATACTCAGGGGGCGTCCTTGAGTTTTATAATAATAAATAAAAAGTAACAAGTATGACATTAAACCGGAAGTGAATGAGTGTTCTCTGCGCGCGCATACCAAACCAGAACAGTACATCTACGAACCCACTTGTTCATGAGTCAAGTGACAATTAAACTAACTCAGTAAATGAATAGATACTTGTATCTCTGGGTGACGTCAATAATTTGTCCAAACTCATACACATCACTGCTATGTAAATCAATTTACGAACAATCAGCCAATAGACGGAAGAGCCCTTAATTCAATAATATAGTGACAATTTTACCCCTGAGTCAATCAATTGTCGTTTCATTAATACGGGTGATATTAAAATTGTCATTAAGTTGCTTAACTCGCTAACGTATTATCATTCAATGAATATAGCAGGGATGCAACTTCATCAAATTAATAAACGTATTTCATTTAGTAATGCCAGGATTGTAGAGGATTATGCTAAATACACTGATGTAAAAGACAGCATGGGGAGTTATATTGACCAGTAACATGAAAAGAACAAGGAGGGGTCCAAGGAGAACGCTCCCCGGAAAAAACCAAATGAATGAGCTATTCCGTGCGTTTTAATTCCGAAAAATCGAGGATGTTTTACGACGGCGAAGTACCTCGTGACGCGTCTATGTGATATCTAAAATCTAATAAAGACAGAATCGGAATTTCTTTATTTAATGTACGCATTCATAACAAGTTGGAAATTCACCGTGTATATAAATGAAGATTATAACAAATTCTGCTCATTTATCGTCAGTAGTTATGATATATACGGTCACACTTAAGCCAGACACGATAAATCTCTCTTGGGACAAGAAGAACATGTCGGAATAATATAAATCTCTCGTCGAAATTCTCATCATCGTGCTCAGAATTTGCCAGTAAGATTTTGTCATAGCGCAGACGAAACTCTAGAGGACGTCTGGTTGCCACCTCCATGTGTCGATTTGGGACCCAACTATTCATCCAACGTACATGTCAATATTATGCTTGGATATGTCAACATACGATGTTTATACTTAAATTGCTTTGAGTATGCTTTGCAATAATTTTCAATACAGAAAAAATGTCAATTTAGTCATGATACGTATTGTCACATGGCCTTCCTAAAAATCTAATTTAACCAATCACAATTCTTTTTTTTTTAATTTAACACTGCCACAACCAATCAGATACTTCGGCCGGCTTTATGTGAGGAGGAAACTGCGATCTGATATATGGTTCCGAACCACACTTTCGCTCACAAAATATATAAAATCCACACATATGCACATCCTACAAAACATATGCATTCTACATGTATCCGTGAAATCTACTGGAAGCAGGAAGTAGATGAATAACGTAATGATGCCACGATGAGGATTATTATGTGACGGATGCAAATAAGCATACATTGCATGCACCGTAATTGTAACATTTAAAACCACAGAAATTTATTTAATCAAATCAACGTAGCATGCACCGTGATTGTGAACCAAAGGATAATGAACCAAACCGGGTTAAGTACTGATAGGAAATGTCGCTTTTTGTCAACAGTTCGGATATCTGTACCTGTTAGTCTTTGATAATTTAACATTGAACTTAGCTCCACCCTCTTGAGACGTAGCATTACACAAGATCAAAGGAAACTTACAAAGCTATGATACAAATCGTATACGAGCACCAATTAACAACACTGAATGTAAAACAGTATAAGTGGGAGGGAGGCGAATTGTAGAGCCCCTGGTCGATATATAGAGCCCTAACCCCTAACGTTGTGGGTTCGAATCCCGTCAAGGAATTGTTTGAACCTCCAACTTCCCAATCCTTAATTTGGCGTGAGCAGTAGTGATCGAGAGCGATTAATACAAGTTGTAGTAACCTGTTCGTACCCGATATCAAATAGATAGGTTTGAATTGAAATTAAGTATAAGTGGGAAACTGTGAATCATTTCATTTAACATCATCCATCTGCAATTTGTGAGCACTGAATTGTATATAATCGAGAAATTTGAGACTCAATCAAACATTTCATAGTGCTAGGAACGCCAGTAAAATTCCCAATTGGGCTGTTTTGAGAATTGTAAATCAGCTTCCCATTCACATAGATGTAAATGAGGTTCTCAGCCTCATTTGTGACAGACAATCTCTTGAACACTTATAATAAATATATATATCACGTACTGACCAGTTGCTCCCAATATGCGTTTAGATGCCATTGACACTGGATGTTCTGTATTTACTGTACATACAGTCCAACCTCGTTCATTCGACAACCTTATATCCGAATACTTGTTATCATCCGAAATAATATCATGTCCCAATGTATCTTATGCACATCGATTTGAAATGGGCTATTTGAAACCATGTATTATTTGAAACAAAATTTCGGTCAGGGTGAATTCGAATGAACGAGGTCCGACTGTATATAATCAAATGAGTTCGAAAATAATGAAACAGATTTTTGCAACTTGTGCAGCTTTCTGGGATAAATATCAAGAATGATCTCCCTTGATTATCGGCTTTGTTTAAGCCATTTCCTCTAGCTTGGACTGTCTCCCTTCCCCACACAGAAACATAATATTTGCATCACGATAAAGTATAGAAACTTAAGTGTTACGTTTGTTTGCGTACGAAAGTTGATTTATCACGGTTTGAAAAGATTTTCCCTTCATAATTCAATAATTAAAATGATTCAATAATAATTATATTCCGCCGTGACAAGAACGGATCTAAATCATATAACATTATTTATAATATTTAAAACGAGAATAATGAAAGAAAATCGAGACTTTTTTAGTACATTACTAACTTTAACAAAGAATGGAAGCAAGAAGCTATTTAAAATTATAAAAACACCATGATATTATTCAATTAATCAAGAAAACAGACATAACTGCTAAAATGTTTCCACTTATTGGAAAATATGATTTATTAGCCCCTAAACTTTTGGAAATGGAAAATTGTACTGATTTTTAGTCAATGTTCTATGTAATGATAGGTGATATTTAAAATCAAATTGGAAGCAAAAAGTTGTTTAGTTAAAATAAATATTTTTACACTAAATGAAAGAGAATAAATTGAAGAATATTGTCATAACTGCTAAAATATTCTAGTATTAAGATAAAGTGTTAAAATTTACGTATGAAAATAATTTCCCTCTATAATCTATTGATCAAAACTGGTAGAGCTGGGAACTCGATATCGATTTCGGGTCATTTTTAAGGGAGGCAATCCACTGCGATAAGCCAGCTAAAAGGCACAGAAAGCTGCGTATGAATGTTATGTCCTACGTGATAAAAAAACAAACATCTCGGTACATTGCGACATTTTTGTGACACAATGAAAATATACAGATGACGGTACAATCGTTAAGTACTTAGTATTCATCGAACTGCCATGTTAAACGTTGGTTATGGTTACTTTGTCAACGGAAAAAATGATTCAACCGGAAAAATAAACAAGAACTATCTTGCAAAAGATGCTAGGCACAATTTCAAGGTTAAGATTTGTTGTGTAACACAAAAAATGCGGAGATGTTACGATTGCTGATCACTCCAGATCCAAAATGGATTTCGGTAAATTCACCAAAATTCAGTGGATTTCGGTAAAGTAAAAACCCTTTATCGAAAGATTAACCAATCCGAGTCAAGGTTACAAACGATGTTCGGTTGAAGAGAAATTGCCTTGGTGGTTTACGTAATATTTGATTGGTTTACACAACACTGCAGATATGCAAATAGCAAAACCATGTGTACGGCTAGGTCGAAAAAAACGTTAAAATCTGTTCATGAGCGATTTTATTACAAATACATTATATTAACATGTTTTCGATTTTTCTACTAAATTTCTCGTAATTTGGAAACAACCCTCAATTGTACAAGCAGAATTAGTCTACGACATTTTGAGAATGTGTGAATACGTGTCTTCTACGCAATATTGACCGGTAAGGCGATTAAATTACTGACCAAAGGAACAGAAACGACTCGAACAATCTCGTTTGTAAATACATAAATTCTCTTGAGACAGCGCTTCCATTTATAACATCAGCGACACTGAAATTGTCCACTAATGAGCCTGGAATGGCCATTTGTGGCGGAAGTTGATAACGACAATTTTCTATCAAGCTTGCAGAGACATTACCGTTCAAATCATTGGTTGCCATCGACACCTTAGTTTAACAAAAATAGATACGTCATTTATATAAAATTACCCCACTGTAATAGGATAGTTCGGATAGTTATAAGTATAATTGTAGCCGGGCCAATCCTGTAAGCGGGACATGATTTATAGCTTTCATTTCAAAGCATATATTTTTCCAACCGACAGTCATTGCCTTCCACTAAATACATCCTAGGCGTCATTTTTCAAGCTTTTTGTCAATAGCACTCGAACTACCAGACAAGTATGAATTCTAAGAATAAGTTTTCTGTATCATAAAAGTAATTTATAGTTTCCACTAATATGTAGGAAATTATCATTTTCTTAAAATAAGTGTTCGTACTTTTGAGAAGAAATGAAATAGGAAATAAGGTAATTAGACATTCGATAATTAGATAGACCCCAACCCATACTTCTAGAAGATTCACTACAAAATAAGAAGACCCCACCTGATAGTTTAGAAACTTCAATCCCCGTCAGGTGGTCGAAGCACATGTTCCTCGTGACAATTTGTCCTTCATCTCTGATTCATGTGGGGAAGTTGCCAGTTGCTTGCGGAAGACCAGGCTAATACTTATTTGACAAGCTAGATGCACTTGTCAGGACAAATGTAAATACGGCATGAAAGGATAAGACAAGCGAACAAGCGAACATTGGAAGCCCTGTATAATGAAAGTTTAATAGCTCCAAAGCGTTCACGACAGTAGGTGGCGCAGAGGCAAGTTCTATTATATCAAGCCTGTAATTGCTTCTAGTCAACTAAACTTGGACGACCGTATTAATACCAGGTGGTAGCACTAGATTAAACAACCGTTAATGGAATATATCTAACACATACTGTTATTGGAACCATTTATATTGTTGTTAAGACCAACTTTTGTCTATTCGCCTGTAAGGGAGAAGTCAAAGTTTTATTACTCACATAACCAATGTTTTTTATAGATTTGTGAAGCATTTTATTAATTCCCTGGAAATATTTGGGTTGTCAAATTGAAATTTATAGTTGGTAGATTTTGTATCGCTGTCTTTTTATCGGTCCTACTGACAACAAATTATGAGAATTTTATAGCAATAACATAGAAAAATTGATAAAATGTAAAAACAACGAAGGCTGTGCTTGAAATCCCGAATCAAAATACAAGATACATCCACTTTTCTCCTCCATTATTCGGGAAATTTCAGGAATTGGAAATTTAAGAAATATTGTCGTTTGAGTTTCCACACTGTGTCATTAAGCTTGGTTTTGACTTTCGATGTTTGGGATATTCTAAATTTCTAATCATAGTATTTACCGTGCTACGTATAAATAATCATATCATATGATACAGGGATTGTGGTGTTGCATTGCAATATTATGCAATCTATTGGCTCAGAAAATGCAATTATGCTAATAGAAAGAGATTAAATACCGCATCTGTTTTCGGTCATTTCCTAAAAAAATATTACACCATCCTAGATGTATTAAGCATTATGCCCACATGGCATTCCGTTAAAGCAAAATGACTCCATTCATAGGGGCACTTTTGTGATAAAACCTAAGCTGCTGAAGAGAAGCACGTTTCGGGAAAGGAAAATGTGTATGAGGGAATATAAGACACTTTAATTTGTGCTATCATGGGAAAGAACAAGGTGTCTTTGACCACTATATTGCTCTGTAACCACTTGCAATTTAGCCAAAAACGTAATGACCTTAGTCACGATTGACCACCAAGAAAGAACGTGTGAAATGACAAGCTAGAAATGTATTCTGTCAAAAATGATTAACTGTTTGATATCTTTTACCCAATCAAGAGACGTTGCTCAAACAAACGAGGGATGTAATTAAAAATCTGGTCGCGAAATGAAAAACGATGACAGTATTGCGTGTGTCCATTCCGGTTAATTCAAATTGCGTTTTCGTCAGAGAGCGTAATTAATGTCGCTGCTCCAAACTCATGAGCTGTTTTGATTTAATGTAACCGACCGATTTTTCGCTTCCAGCACCAATGTCGAAACAACCTTACTGTATTCGTAATACTATCACATCTTGTCAACTCTCGTAGGCGGAGCGATCTGTCAACGACAGCTTTGTCTTGTAAGTCGGACGTTAATATTGTATTAACTTTTCCGAGTACTGTCGAGCGGTTGCCACAATGTATATACAGAAACTTATTTATCCTGAAATTCTGCAGGGGACTGCAATATTGGCATTTCCTATTTGAGAAGGGGGATAGAGGCAAACACAGACATCGAGGAGGATGCTCTGTGGCACGGGTATCCCTGTAGGCAAGATAAACTGTCATTTGGACCTAGCTAAAGGTGACCATCATCCAACTTGCTAAAGAGAGAGGAGGAGAGCTTGAAGCCTACGACTGACAAATAATGACTGATCACCACACTGTAACCGCCGCCTGTATGAGATTATTATATGACGGAATGATCGAAACACGTGCGGATGGGCGGTTCCCGGGTGATGATGCCAGTATGTTCGCGGTAAACTACAGTACGATAAAATACACGATAAATTACACAAATTGCGTTCGACTGTTTCCTCCATAAAGATAGTTCATAGATGCCTAGTGTTTTCGAACTTAAAACTACGATTGATGTTTAAACCTTTTCTCCAGACAGTTTAGGAATTCAACAAGTTATTTTTCGTCTCGATGATAAGTTATCGTTTATTTTATACACTTGAACATACTTTCTATGGAATCATTTATGACGACCATAAAGGTGCGACCTTCCCGATGTCAATGCCCACGACCATCAGTTTGAGGGGACAATCCACTGTACTATCGCTGCTACTACAACAAAATGCTCTTTAGTTGAGCGAAGAAAGATAAAAATATCATATAACCTATAGATCTGTATAACACCATACGGCAATAATACAATCACCACTTCCAAAGTGAGATCATTGATACAGTTTACAATTGTGATAAAACTTTTTTCCAAGTCTTTTCATTCCTAGGGAGTTTAGTATTACATCAAGCGTTGCTTTGATGTTCTTTAAAATCATTTAAAGTACCCTTTCTTTATTCAAATGATTGCTTTTCCCAAGAAATATAAAAAAAAACACTTCTCATTAGTCATTTTATCGAAAGGGACAATGCCACTGTAAATATTTTATTTCGATAATGCATTCATTTCCTCCAACTTTAAGGCGTAAAGAAATTAATTCGACCTAATGTTTAATTCATTTTTCTAATCTTCTTATGTAAATAATATGAATTGAAACAAGACACTGGTTTGCTAAGCAAATTTGCTTAACTCTAAAATTTTACACTAGCTAATTTTATCTAACTTCGTAGGCAAATTTGTATAATAGAGCTGTATGGATTTCTGAACAAAACCTTTTCGGTCTGCAAGGCGCAAACAGTCTTATTGTTCGCGTGATCTTATTAACACAAAATGCAAAAGTTAAAATAGTGCCCCATGTATGCATAATTAAAGTAACATAATTTAAGAATATTTTAATTAAGTTAATTAGAAATAGATTCGAATAAATAACATTTTGTGAATAAATGTATAAATTGTAATTCAGTCTATTCCTAAAAATAGTTTGTTTGCGGTGTCACTTGCCACGATGTCTGCGCGAGTCGTCATGTTAATTATTTCAGATTTTCTTTCTTGGCAAACCAAAATCCTGAATCGATGCAAATCTAGGAGGGTCGACCGGGGTACCGTCTAATATGTACTTTAAGATGGTCTCATTTTGATGAAAGATTTTAAATCCCTATTATATCAAAATGTCATATGTATAATTACAACTACATGTAATTGAACACAGCTCATGACGCATAGTCATTTATGTATTTTTTTCTCAAACATAGCATCAGCGATACAATGTACAACTTCCATCCCTGACCTGAGAATGTATACGTACATGTAATCGAAAGTAATAAACTCCATTATTAAGAGAGAAATATAACAGTTCACAAAACAAAAAGTTGGATGATGGTTTTATTACTAAAACAATTTGAATGAAAAATGAATGAC
The DNA here is from genome assembly GCA_032209605.1 of Mactromeris polynyma. NCBI lineage: Eukaryota > Metazoa > Mollusca > Bivalvia > Venerida > Mactridae > Mactromeris > Mactromeris polynyma. Next base: position 36,682,126 of record JASFXZ010000003.1, read on the forward strand.
AATTCTAGTGCAAAATGAAACCACTAATAAACTACTGAAACTAAACTTGACGACCCTTTTGTTGATTCTCAATTTACAGTATACAATTACCATCTCTGGGGGCCGACCGCAACGACCGAGGCGAATGAATGGCAGCATACCTAAGATCGGTCAAGCCGAGGACCATAATACTGACTTTGATATTAGTGCCACGGAATCAATTGCTATAGAGGTGAATGTAAATAAAACTAAATGGATTGGTTTATTATAAATCACCATCTGTAAAGGATGACACATTCAAAAGCCGCGGCCGTGGTCCAGTGGTTAGTGCGCTGGACTTGTAACCCGGCGATCCGGGTTCGATTCCCGGTCGCGGCAGGTCATACCCTTCCATGAAAATTTGATAAAAATGTCGGTTTTCCTCCACATGTGGAGAAGTTGCCGGCTCCTTGTGGAAGGGTAAGTTAGTACTTGTAAGAATTCAGTCCTGGAAAAACTGGTTAGGTGAACCGGCCGCCGTATATAACTGAAATATCGTTGAGAAACGGCGTTAAACCCGATGAAACAAACAAGACACATTCAAAAACGATTGTTGTAAAACTATAAACGGAACAAGCTCCAAATACAAGAGCTATACTGTGTTAGGGGATTTAAACTGTGATGTTCTAGACCAGAAAAAAGGGCATGTCTTCGATACAATATGTGATATATTTGATCTTAGCAATACTGTTAAAAATCCTACATGTTTTACTTCTGCAATACACCTGCTCTTATTGATGTAATCTGAACAAATGACAATACTGTGATAGATAAAACTTTTAATTTCAATAGTGGTCTTAGTGATGTATATAATGTAATAGGTTTTCAGCTCAATGCACAAGTACTAATTTTTAAAAGGAAATGACTCTCTTATAGAAGTTTTAAGCACTTTGATGTACACAGTTTTAATGATGACCCGGAATAGGAATTGTATGGTTTTACCTCTGATTGTGTTGATTTAAATGATTTTATATAAATTTTAATAACATATTTCAGAAATATATGATAAACATGAACCTATGAAGAAAAAGAAGGCAATTCCTAAACCAGTTCCATACATGAATCAAACTTTAAAGCAGGCAGTGAATAAAAATGAAATGTTATTTAATAAGTTCCAGTAAAAGGAAAACAACAAAAAGTTGGGAAAGCCATAGAAAGCAAAGAAATTTAGTTACTTGGTAGAAAATCAATTAACAAGTATTTTATAGACAGATGTGTAGGTGGTTGCAAATCTAGTGATTTTTGGCCAACCGTAAAACCGTTTTTAACTAATAAAGGAAATATTGTAGACAAAAACACAGTTCTTTGTGAAGATGATAGATTAATTATTGATCAGAATAAAATATGTGATATTGTTAATAACTTTTGTGTTGATGTAGCCAAGGATATTGGCCAATGTGATATTCTAGTAGATGAAAACCACCCAAGTATTGCAAGCATCTCTTCCAACAGAAGCAATGTCACACCTCTTGTTTTTAATAACATTGATGAACATTTTATTGGTAAACAAATTGACAAACTCAGTGTTAAAAAAGCAATAGGACATGATGGAAGTTCAGGTAAATTGATTAAATGTGCTAAACCAGTCATTGTTAAACCTATAAAAACCTATAGTAAACATGTCTCTGACTACATCCACTTTTCCAGATACTCTCAAAATAGCCCATGTTGTTCCTATACATAAAAATAATAGTATGCAAGATAAAAGTTATAACAGACCTGTTAGTATTTTACCAGTCAAGATCCATAAACAGTCAGATCACTGAATTTTTAACTGCACATTTTAACGTATATCATTCAGCATTTGGATCTGGCTATGGCTGCCAGTCTACTCTATTGAAAAGTATTGAAGATTGGAAAAAGCACATGATGATAACAAATATGTGGCTGTGATATTGATGGATCTCTCGAAGGCGCTTGACTGCCTGCCGCATCATTTACTTATACTTAAAATATTATGGAATATCAGACTCTGCTCTAGATCTTTGTAACCGGAAACATTGTGTCAAAAATGGATGTGTGTGGAAGTTCTTTTAAAAACATATACAAGGGTGTTCAATTTTAGGACTAATACATTTTAATATTTTCATCAATGATATTTTTTATTTTTGTCCAAGGCAGCAGTCTTTATAACTATGCTGATGAAAACGCTCTGTATTGCTCTGATTATAACTGTGATACTAATGTACAAAGTGATGGTCAATGCCTTGTAAATTGGAAGCAACTATCCTGATAAATGCTAAGCAATTAGTATAGGCAAAAAGACTAACAGGAAAATATATATTTTAACTTTGGAAATTGTAGTATTCAATGTGATGACAATGTCAAGCTTCTTGGTGTATCAATTGATTGTTTTATTAAATGTGATAGTCATGTATTCAAAGTGTGTAGAAAGGCATCTCGCCAGTTAAATGCACTTAAGCGAATAGGAAAGTATCTATGTAAGCTTGGAAGATTAACAATTGATCATTCATTCATTTTATCTAATTTAAGCTATTGTCCACTAACATGGCGGCATTTTTGTGGTGAAATAATGACGGCTAAGATGGAAAAGATACAAGAAAGGGTTTTACGTTTTGTTTTTAGAGACTACACATCATCATCCAACCTGTTACTTGTAAAGTCAAAACTGCCATCTTTAAAACTTAGAAGAATCAGAACAATGGCTTTAGAAACTTACAAAATTGTGAACAAAGATACTCCTGTTTACCTTCATGATCTTGTTTAATTAAAAGACAATTAATCATATTCTTTCAGATACACTAACACTGCAGAGTTACCAATGGTTAGAACAACATGGTATGGGATCAGCTCTTTCCGATACAGTGCACAAACACTACGGAATTTCCTCCCACAACATTTTAGAGACACAGACAATTTCAACCATTTTAAGAGTATTTTATCAGCCTGGGATAGTGAGAGCTGCTCCTGTACCTCGTGTTTGTGTGTGCACCCTGTATTGTTCCTGCTTATTTGAATCAATGTTCTGTGTGTGGATAGTTATTGCTTCTTATTTTGATTTGTATACTGCATGTATGTTCATATTTTTATTTATTTTGTTCTGCTGATTTAAAACACTGTCACTTTTGCTATTTGTCTTGTATCATGCTTTATAATATTGTGTGCCTTTTTACCTATGCAACATAACAAAAACAGTGTGATTTTTTTCTCTTGTGCTTCTAATCCTTATGTTAGTATATTATATTTAAAGTCCCTTTACTTAGTTACTACGCTCAATCTTTACAGGTCTCACTCATTTAAACAAACTGTTTTAATCTAATGATTTATGTGCATTAGTACTTTATATATACTTCTACTTATATTTACTATAACCTTTAATATGTAACTATATGTATAGAGATAATCTAAGATGTGCTTGTTAAATGTTTAATAATCTGTTATCCAATATATATTTATTAGTATTGTCTTTAAATTATTATTGCATTTAGTTGCTTCTAATGAGTTATTTAACTATATTTATGTATGTCGGTAAATACTAAATACTAAATAGTTAACTATAGCTAATACTATTTGTTTTGTAAACTGTCCGACAATAAATAAAGTTTGACTTCCCTTGACAGCCCCGGACTAAAGACTGGAAAGGATAGATGGGGTTGTTGATAAAATACCATATAAAACAACATTATCATACCAACGCAGATTATAATAGGCGGCACAACGTTTGTGGGAAAATGTCCAATATATAAGACTCGTCATGTGATTTATGTTCATTTCAAGACGTGCATCAAGCATGGAAATTCTTTTAAACAACAATTTAACAGCAGCTTCTCAAAATCTGACAGTTTCAATTTCTTGTCTGATGCTTTTGGTTATCAATAGTGTCTCTCCATATGTTCTCATTACATTTAGTCATGTCAATCTTGGAGATTTTAGATTCAATATATCAGCATTATCCTGAAGATTCACATATTTAAGTTTACCTTAAAACGTCCTACTTAAATTTCACAAGAGTCAATTTCATTGCAAAAAGTAGTTATTTTTTAACTTGTCGACCGGTTAATTTAACCTAGTTTCTCGCGTTTTTGTTTACACTCGCTGTATACTGATGCTCCGGCTGATTGCATCAGACAGGTGCACATAAATCGATGACGTCTCGTCACGTGATAGCAATTTCAAATATGAGTTGTCGTTATTGTATAATCTAGTTGAGTTTTTTTGTTATCAATAGGCCTACATGTGTTCGGGTGGATATTTATATCGTATACGGAAAGTCATTGAAGCACATCGGCAATTTACGGAAATCGCAACAATGTCAATCATGGCGTAGTTTGTAAATAATAGTGTGTCTGTCATAGGGCGTTTGAGATTTGTGTATCCATAGAAGCTGTTATGATATCAAAATAATGGTTTCAACCTGAAAAAAAATATATGAGGTTAACAAATAGATTAAAACGATGTCAGCGCTTAACTTCATAATGGTGATAACATTTCAGCAACAAAGCATCCGGGGTTATATAAAAGTTAAGATTGGGTTCCGAACTAAAAATATGCGATTAAACATTTCTCAGATAACCTGTAAGATTATGAATTAACCATAGTGTAAGCTATATGAGACATAGCTTATCTGACTGCTAACTAAATATATTACAAAAGGACATATTCGTCCCAATTAAGTAGAGAATGAACATATAAATTGAGGATGGAAACTCTGCTCAAGATATATAACCTCAAACATTGGTGGCATGATATTATTGCATACATATGTTTGTTCTCTATCGCATGTATGTGTTATTACGTAGTCATAGCAGTATGTTCTTAAACTGTAACCTTATAAAAGAGAGAGAATAAGTCTGAATATGTGTTATAGTAATCCTTCTCTGTCTCATAGATGTAAGTTTGTATATGTGTAGATATTTGTTTGTCCTTATGGGCTATATGGCTTACTGGACTTAAAATGAAATATGATAAGAACAGATGGTTGCTTACGTATGTAGCATGTATAAAGAAAATGGTTTAGTCAAATCTGAACTGTATGCGTTACATTGCGCTGAACTATATTTTGTCTGCCGTATGTTTGAGGTATAGGCGCTGTTTGTTTACTTCATCGTTTCCCCCTAAGTTGCTTATTGTCCTTGAATAATGGCAGTCTGCATTTTTTCTGTCTCATATGCTCTCGTTTATAAAATTATTTGAAATGTCAATGAGACAAGGTATTGTGTGGCATTTGTAAAAACGGTGTTTCACTAGTAATTTGATCTTAAGCGCCAAGCTTTTATGTCTTAAATGTTATATGCCTAGCGATCACAAGTCTTGAACATTAGTGTTTTTTGTCAGATCTGCAATAAGAACAAAACGATAAGGCGTAGTTACAAAAGGTTAGTCTGCGTTATTCTCTTTGGAATCAAAGCATCAATTAAAAAAGTTTGAATTTCATATATGCCAGGTCTGCAGTTAATTTAAGCATATTAGTATTGTATTGATTGTTAAACAAGCAATTACACTTTATACAAATGTCATTAGATGACTGCTTCCCTGGTATATTCCACCATGAACGAGATTATTCCGCGCCTTCCACAACTCCTGAATGAGAAATTCTAATTCTATGCTACTATTTTCAAAGTATAGTGAACGAACGAGTAGATTACTTTTATATATTTCTAGACAAATTAAAAAAATGAATATTCATTACAGCGACGCTGACAAGTCGCAGGTGTCTGTAACAGAAGTACTTAATTCCCAGGCTATAAAACTAATTAACAAGCGAAATATACAAGACAGAGAGTCAACGAAAAAGTTCAGCTGCTGGGAATAAATTTAATTGATTTTTCTAATACAGATAGTGACAAGACTTTGGTATTAACTGAATTGTAATGAAGTATCGTTTTACAATAAATGACGATGACCTAACGTAGCTCTCTCCCGTGATTGAGTGGTGAAAATCATCAATCTTTCGAGCGGGAGGCCGAATGTTTGAATCCCTGCATGAATGAAAATTGTGAAATAAATAGACTTTTTTACTTTTAGGACAACCCCAGTGTACCCTTAACTTTGCTACTTAGACAATCCACGTTGATACATGGCTGATCGCGATTCAATAGTACGAGTTGTTTTTATTTATAACTTTATCTCCCCCACATACACGGAGAGTATCCACATTCACGGAGAGTATCCACATACACGGAGAGTATAACATGTATACAAGATAATACAGTACATACAATATATAGTCATTACAAACTGTTAAACTTAACAAACTAACATGAATAGAATACACATTAGTGAATTATTTATTCATCATACAAATATTTCAAATTAGAATGCACGAGTCGTGTTATCATAATTCTATCAAGAATCGCAACAATGCAAAAAGCCAAACGTATTAATTAATGCATCAATTATGTACCGCTAATTAAGCCTTGCATGGCCGAGCAATGAACTGTATTTAATCAATAAAATTATAAAAAAGTGGTAATTACAAAGTCGTTGAACTTTTTCAACACCCACAATGCTAGAAAAGTGTCTCTGCAATAAAATGTAATCGTTCGTACCAATTAACAAAGTGTGAGCTCATATAAAAGTGATTGCTCATCGCAGTACATTAACAATATTACAATAACGATGCAATTCACAAATGCAGTCATGTTTCTGTGATGCAGAATCGATTAAATGATATCATTTACTGATAATACTCAGATGTTTGCCGATTTGATTGTACAAACTAATTAGTTAATTCAGTCAATACAGCTCTGATTTCTTCCCTGAATGCCAAGTGTAGCAATATCTAAATTGAGACTGTGTCATCATTGTCCAAGTTCAAACTGCGTCTGACTGTTTACGTACATAGGATATGTAGACAAATACTGACATGCCCGTGTTCCTTTACTGTTACAATATCATTTAAGTAACTCTCAAGTAAAGACACATAATCTAATATAAAACGTAGAATACAAAACCTTGTGGTTAATTGAAGGTTAGTATTTCTTTGTTTTATATGCACGAATATATCTGCAATAATGTGTTAATAAATTCCCTGTGCCAAACATAGCCATTTGGAACGTGTATATTACACAACATTGCATATAGTTGCTTCTAGCGAATAAAAAGGCACGACTATATATTGACCACACAGAAAAATATCGCAAAGTTAATGATTTTGACAACTATTTCACGATTGAGAAGTTCATGACTTTACAGTTCACGATACAGTAAAACCACACTTAAAGACCACCTCAATAATAAGCCCATCTCACAATTATTTAAGACCACAATTTGCAAGTCCATTTTAACTGTTTTGCACATTATTTAACATCAATATAAAGACAACAACAATAAGAAGACCAGTTTTCAAGGGTCCCAAGGGTGGTCTTATTATTGCGGTTTACTGTATAACGTGTGTAGCATATAATGCATCAATGAGTGAGAATCAATAGTTCTTCCGATCCTACACTTACATGTCTCTATAATATATCTTGCTTTATTGTCGAGGTGTTGAGATGTTGAGATGTCGATTGACCACAGACGCACATGATATATTTTGCTACTTATTATTTATTTGGGAGAGTATAACGATACGTAAAGAGGTCAATTCAAATTGACTGCGATTGTAAATCAGTACGTGTTCGAGGAACGTTTTACTGTGTTCAGGGGCGTAGTGTACGCAAACAATAATGGGGGTCTAAGGACATGATACCACTGGAAAACACGTTTTCTAGAACGTTATATGTGCAATCTGGAAACATTTTCACCGTGAAGCAATGCGTTAAATTTTGAAGCGTTTTATATTCAAAAGATATATACCGTAAGCTGCATACAAATGTTCAACTGTTGGTTATTGCACATGTTGCTATTTTTTGATAATCATGAATACGCAACGGTGTATTTTGCGTACCGGTAGCTACGCGCCTGGTGTTCATTCCCGTATATATTCTAATCTGTTCTACGGCCATGGAACGGCATAGCTACCGATCTTTCAGTTAACATGATACTCAAGAATTTAGTACGATTGTGTTTCCTGAATCGTACATGTCAATAAAAGAATTCCCGAACGTAACATTACATGGAAGGCAGAGACAATCAGCGCTTTATAACAACAGAGCAAATATTCCACTAAAGGTTAAACAAATAAAAGGAAGTCTGTAGATCGCGTTGGTTTCAAGATTACGATAGATAAGAAAATAATGTTGAAACGTTTTTTATCCATTTAGACAATAGAACTGATTATCGCGAATAATGAAGAGAACGATCGTGAATGGCTTTGACTTTTATGTCACACATTGGGAGTGTTCTGAAATTTACTTGAAAACAAATTGCGCAACGATTAGCACTTTTAAGATTGGGTGAAATGAAAACATTACATGCTTAGATAGCAATATTAAGAAACTGGAACTCAAAAGGTATGGCCACTTTACACCATTGGAAATCAACTTTAACTAATCTTAACCGTAAACATTGAATGGCCATCGTTTACGTAATAAATGCTAGGCTGAATTATGGCGTATAACAGATCTCTGAGGAAGCTACTACCAAAGACAGAAAATCATTCCAATATATAATCCTTGACATATTTAGTCTGGTTTGCTGTACATAATGGGTAACAAAGTCATCGTTTACTTTCTAACAAAGTCTTGTTACATCATCCAATGCTTTTATTAAGTTAAAACATTACAAAATGTCACACCAATTGACTCTAATAAAAACCATTCTCTCAGACAAATTGCCAACTTTTACGCTGGTCCTTAATTAGATTGTAATAAATTTAAATAAGTAAGAAAATGGTCACGATATATGTCAAGTACGATTATTCCCAGTGCATTGAATCCAGGGAGAAAACGACTGCATGGTCATATCAAAAATCATCATTTTATGTAACTCTTCATGTTCATACAACATAGCGAATAATATTTGTATATACATTTTTAGGAACACAACATTTCATAACAAAATCATGCATGTTTGACTGAAGTACAAAGATTGGTAACAAATTTTAATATTTTGCTGGCTTCTATTAACACTACTTGTTAAATGGTTGTTGAATGTAAATTGGAAATATATATTAAATCATTGTAAGGTTTACATAAAAATACAGTACACGAGTAGTAACAAAGAAACAATAGCAAAAAATATACGAATACATGTTTACAGTATGCCAATGCTTATGGACAAATGTAAAAAAATACAATAGATTTGTTACGGAAATGTAAAGATCGTCATTATATTACATCCCTCGGATGAATACAGACGATTCGATATCTGTTTGACTATACCAAAAATGTTTTAATAATATGGGATGGGAAAGAGTGGAATTGTTTTTAACATATTTTAAGTTAACTATACATCTTTCTTTGAAGTTGTCGATAACTTACAGCCCATGCCCTGTGTTCACAAAAAATCAGTTTTTCAGGATCAAGGTCAAATATAGTATCTTACAAACTTTGTAAACATTGTTATGCAAAGCTAAATCTTTTTACATAATGTGACAGTTATGAACATCTTGCAAACTTTTAAGACATTACATTCAACTGTAATGCTATTAAGAAAGAGATTGCAATTAATAAGTTATGACCGATTTTGGAAAATTGATCCTGATTTGATCCAGGCTAGTTTCTGTCATAAATATAATGAATGAATTTCTAAACATCATGGTGAAGTATTTGTGTGTATGTTGATGAGAAGTACTGGACAGGGTGCTTCATTAAACTGGCAAATAGATTTATGGATCGACTTGATCAGTTGATCCTTTGAGAACATGAGGCCTGGAGTTTAAGGTTCAATTAAAGACATTAATGGTATGGAAGGTTTCATGCATGGCGACATTGTCGCTAACAGGTTTTATCTTGTAAAGTGTACTAGTGTATTACATGTATTGTGAAATGCCGCTCAATGTGGTTTTTTTCGCCGTAAGTTTATTTCTATATAGAGTCCAGATCGATTTGTTTTAAATTCTCAGATATAATCTGAACATAATTGAAGAAACATTTTTCACAACCAATATACCAGAAACGTATTACAGAATTCTTTTTTTGTATCTCACGGATAATTTAACAGTTTGTCCCAAAAGTTCAAGAACATAATATACAATCAATTTCGGAAGTAGAAAACGGAAGGCTGTGTGAAACAACAATACCCGCTAATCCAGCAGAGACGAAAATGGAATCAAATTTAGCACGTGACATTTCTAAACGGCTTAAAAGTATCAACAGATCGACTTAAAGTCCATATAACAGTCACACATAAATTGTTTTGGTAATCTCAAGGCATTATGAGGATATCCAGCCGTAATACACAACGCGTAGGCGACTTCTTGAACGGGGGATATTATCTTGAAGAAATTCTGACGTTTTGTAAGCAATATGTTGTGACAGGCGAACACTATTGCGACAATAATACCCGCGGTCAACATGAAAATCAATATACAGTGAAATACTGGATGGCCGTGTGAATACGTTGGGCAAATGAATGCTCACTGCGATGATTAGTCTAGAGAGTACGCAAACTTAGTTTTGTCATCTACAGCTGTTATGTTCGAACCACTTTTATTAATTAAATGTTGACAGTTATTGCAGCTATTGTACAATGCTTACAGAGCTGGAAAAAAAGGTATCAAATCACACAAGGAAGCATTATTTATTTATTTTTATTGATGTATACTACATGTACATTGAATGGGCTTGCGTACATGTAATAATTATGGCATGGGTCGAAACATGTCGAGGTATGAATACTATGTTTCTTTAATTATATGAGTATATATTCCTTTTCAATTATAATTATCACATCTATATTCATTCTTCCTCCAACTCATGATGTGTGCGAAAGCTGTCCGTTGCTTGTAGAATGTCATGTTTTAGCTGGTTGGAAACCCAAGAACACGGTTTATGTCAACTGATCGACCTTTATAAATATAAACGGACAAAACCGCTGATCAAGCTAATAACATTACTGATAATGTTATGAACATAATTCGCATAAGCTCATAATGGAAACCTAAGATTTAGAACTACAATTAAAGGAAAAGTAACGATGGTGACTAAAATAATGGTAATAGATATGATATTAAAAGTAATTGTGATATTGAAATCGAAGCTTCACGAAAACCTTGGACAGAGGTTTTAAATCTTAGTTAGGATAATTGTCTCAAAACGCAACACTATGATTGGTTGTTCGAAGTTATAGGCTTAAAAATATACCAATAGCAAGGCTGCATTCTAAAGCCTAAGGCACAATGGAACCACGACAGGAATACGCAGATTCACGACGAAAATTGGGGGATTTCGTTGCTTGTCTTGCGATGTACAACATCACACACACAGTCGAAGGAAAACGTGGGTGTCTTGAGACGAAACATCTGTCGATGCTTTAAATTCGGACAACCCTATTTTATGCCTTGACTGAATCATCGCTTTTTGTCTTACTGGTGTCGTGTTAATATCGTACGACATTCAAACGAAAAATGACATGTCGTGGATGCCAAATAAATTGGTGTAATTCTTGCTACAATCTCACAACAATCGCACGACATTCTCGTTATATAAGCGTGCGAAACTCGTACGAAATCAACTAATTCGTGCGAAGATTCGCTGAAATGTTCTGCCTTCTCTGTCTGTTCCTGTCGTGAAGCGTCTAAAAATAGACCACTTCCACATCTATGTTCATGTCGTTCGAAATTTAACCACGACAGAAAATTGTATATTTCGTACGACAAAATTATCGTGAGTTTCATTGTGTCCTAGGCTTCAGTCTGGTATTCAAACTTTGTATTCGATCTTGTGTCCTGCTATACAGCTCTTGAATATACAGTAAATCCTCACCTTAAGACCACCTCAATAATAAGACCACCTCGAAATTAAGACCACAAATTTCAAGTCCATTTAATTGCTATGTTCTTTATTCAACCCCAGTAATAAGACCATCTCAATATGAAGACCAGTTTTCAAAAGTCTAAAGGGTGGTCTTATTATCGAGGTTTTGCTGTATTCAACCATCAATAGCTCGAATGACCCAATATCTCGAACAAGTGCATAAACATCATCGAGGAGTTGGATTTACTACGAAACATGTTCGAGCAGATCCAATCTATGAAATAAATAGAAACTTTTAACGCAAGTCTAAAAATCGTATTACGGCATTGAAATAATCGAGTAAAATCTCCTAATTCGTTCCACCTAATTCATGCGATGTATTCATCTACATGAATCGAACAACTTAATGCGCAACAAATCACATTTTTGTAAACGACAATTCTTGTACGAAATCTGATTGATACTATTAAACGCATGACCGGACCGTGTGATACGTCATGTAATTGTTGTACGGAGCAAATTGACAAGTGCTGTTAACATGGAATTGTGTCTGGTAATCACCGATTAGAATATTTCATTCGTAATAATGCGTAAATGAGCATGGATTTGAAAATTGAGAATTATCTTCTTTGCAAGAATTTGAGTGATTTAACGTCTCTGGAGCGTACTGCTTTGTCTATGGCTCCAGTAATACGACAGACCCGTGGTGGTGCATCCCTCCATATCGTCAAATCGACTGATTCGGCATTCGAATATTCGATAAAATATTTGTTTTCAATATAAAATTCGAATACATGTGTATAAAGTTTTAATGATGGGCATTAACGCATTGAATGACGTTTTACGCGTGAAAATAATATCTACATGACATGTCAAGTTTTATGTTTGGGGGCAAGGCAGATATAACACTCTGGTGATGACACTTAGGCCCTGAAAATATTGGTAATCGCGGGTAAGTAGGTCGAATGTTCGAATATTCGAAAAGGGTTTGATTGAATGGGGGAGTGGTTTACCGTGTTCACACCCTTTAAGTTATATACAGTGGTAATTTAGAATGTCAAAATAAAGCCTGTCGACTGAAATCGTTGAAATATAATATACATTATTTTCATAACACAAGTTTGATTACTTAATAACACATGGGCAATGAGCATTGTGTATGTTTTTTATCTCATCACCTCGGGATCTTATCAAACATGTTGGGCCAAATTGGTACCCAGCCAAATTTGTTATAAACACAAGGTTATATTCCGCGGTTTATCTAATGCCTTAAGAATAGTGATTGCATCAGTCATCAACGTATTTATATATACTTTGTTTCTTTGAAATGGTTCTATAACAAGTCTTGAGAAATTATTTAACCAAGTATGTAATAGTAATAAACTAGAAATGTGTCCATAGGACACAGATGCCCCCACTTGCAGCCTTTGTCACAAAAGCAAATGCTATTATTCTGCTCATAGTTTGTGAATGGGTATCAGCATTACCAAGTGAACAACTCTACTGATTATGGTGATAAGTCAAGGGCCATAACTTTGCACTTACTTGGCGTAACGATACATGAAACCCCAGGTGCACAACTACACAGGTTGGTGAACATTCCTGTAAAATCTTATGACTCTGGCTCAAATACGTTGAGAGATATGCGTGACACATGATTGCATACTCTGTACGCTATATGTTAAGTAAGTCATGGGCCATAAAAAAAGCATAGTCATATTAATAGTTTATCTAGAACATTGTTGATGTAAAGAGACTTTGCTTTTAAACTAAGTTCAATTTGGATAATCCGTGCAATGAGTTCATTTTCTCGTATTTATAATAAATTCGCTGTTCGATACTTGCAGGTTTTGTGCGGTTTTCATTTATATTCCCGCCTTGGGGTAACACTAAATGTCACAATGTCGTCTAATGTCGTAACCAAGGTGATGCATATAGCGGCAATTCAGCGTAACCACAATCGTCATTCTTATGTGTACATTAAAGTATGAGTCCAACCATCACGACTTTGGGTGGCGAATGGGTACGAATGTAGAAATCATGGACATTCATCATAATTCTTACAGCGTTCTTGTTGGAGTCCTGGTGATTCTGGGCAGTTCTCCTCTATTTGCGGGAAGGCCACGACAGTTTTGAAAAGTTCAAAACATTCATGTTCAAGTCACGATTTAAGTGTGTTCGTACTGCATTCTAACTGCGTTCGTACTGGTTCGTATTGGTGCGTACTGGCATTCTTCCCCTATCACAGCGATTCGTGATGGTGGCTGTCAACCATTTTCTCACCCGGCCATGCGCATCCTTGTCCCCCAGCTCTTGGAGTAGACGCTCGTACTGACCAAGGATTGGCCTCCGCAACACACAGGGCCTCGTCCAGTATCTTCTTCCGACCTGTCTCCATTCGTCTATGAGTCTTGCAATGACCACCGCATTCCGTACCATGTCCCCGGCAATTAGAACAAGATGTTTAGCAGCCGCAATCTTCTAAAATCCATTTTGTACTTGTGCTGACTGTCCGGGACGATGTGGACCCTTCAAGCGCTGAGTCAGAAATGATAAACTGGCTTTGGAAGCACCAGTCAAACAAACACAATGGAAAGACATTGTTCATTTCGAAAACGTCTGAACGGTATTCTTGGGAATTCGCCTGTATTCGTATCACTTTCGTGACGAGGTGGTTCGCAGTGGTTCGTGGTGGTTCGTAATGATTCGTGGACATTCTTACCACATACTTACTGTGATCGTAGTGAGTTCGTGTGGGTTCGTACTGGTTCTTCTTGTTCTTACTGCTGTTTCACTGCATTATTTGTGGCATTCGTACCGATGCGTAGAATATGCGTACGGCATAAGTAGGGAACTCTCTCTAGGGTCAGTACATGGCGAACCACTACGATTCGTTCATCCTTCCCTATACGCCGGCATTCGTGCCCAAAGTCGTGACAGTGAGACTGGGGCTTAAGGATTTGTGAGTGGATATACTGTTTTGTTAATGGGCCCTTCAATGTTTTACGTCTTCTTACCTTTACGAAGACAGAAAAAAATAGACATACCACATCATGTGTCATAAACTGTGCAATCCGTATATAACCTGACTGATACAAGCGACTTTATTTATCATATTTGAATAAGTAGTTTTCATTAAATAGACAATGTATAAGTGATTGTTTCACTCGCCTCCTTTTCTGTGTTTTGTGTGTCCTTAGACCTGTACTTAAGTCATACGGACACAATTAAAGTCTCCTGCATGTGTGGTTGAGGAAGACACCGCATGCCCCTGTGGGCCGTATTGCAGCCTCTGATGGACTCTCAAATTAGTTAATATCTTCTTTCAATGCCCAGAGGTGCATAGTTACTGGATTTAATCGGGAAACCAGGCCCTCATTCATATATCTATATCCATTCATGATCACTTGGATCTTAATGAATACCAGAAATGGTAGTTAAAAGTACTTCAATGACCTCTCAATATTACATTCACCCAGACGCTTGCATACATATTACTTATAATGAGCGCTTACTGTCGTCTGCTAGACTTCCAATACACTAGACGACGATAACTTATAGATTATTCTTGCAAAATATTTGGGAAACGGCGAATGGTATTAACATTAGGATATTGATATACCAAGCAATAATTAGGGCCAAATGAGTCTTTACACTAGTATAATCATGTACTGTTTACATGGCAGCATTTATATCCGAAATATCATGAGATCTCGTTGCCAAAAAAGATGGCACATCATCGGATGATGGAATAGGTTAACTTGCCATATTCGTCTTATTTCTTGCTTCTAAAGTTTTTGACAGAAGTATATTGGAATCTGATTTTGAGTCTTATTTACTTGAAGACAATGAAGACACCGAGTCATTGACAATGTACTGTGAAACAAGCTTCTACAAGCGTCGTATATTCGTAATTTTTTAATTTAAGCCTATCTATTTTCCATCAATAGACAAATCCGGAATTCGCTAAAAATGGGTTTTTACCAGCGGTACAAACCAAATTTAATTGCGGATCCATTGAAATTCAGCCAAACGTTAAATCCTGTTTTTGTTTCCATTGCGATTCGAGCACGATGTTAACGGCAGACTGTTTGTTTGTACCGCAGGATTAGACAGAAATACCCACACTTATACCATTCCAGAGTATATATATTATGGAACCAGCTTACACCATATAATAATCGCTTAATCGGTTACTTCTACCTTGGTAACTAAACAGTACACGTGTCTAACTTAAGAATTATGAAGATCTTGAGGATTCAGCAATTTACTTCAGTTCCTGGTAAGCGGGTCTAAGCCAGCATTTGTGGAGGAATATGGGACAACCTCTTGATCTAGGATAAGATATGGACAACCCTATTTTGCAAAATCTCAGGGTCAGGACTCCCGGTCCCCCGATGGTTCGACTTTGAGGATTCGAACTCGTGATCACCGGATCAGAAACCAGGAGCTCTACCCCCCCCCCCCCCCCGACCACTACACCTGTATTCCTTTTTATATGCAACTTGAATTGAAACCGCTTTGACTGAATATATTCCTAACAGAAAACCTGTATTAATACATAAATATGTCTGTCATTGACAACTACATACCATTTCGCACAAGCCATCTAATTCCCTTGACGGAATAATGAGAATAAAGGAAATGCTTGAGACTACTATGTCTAATTTCCTCGTTCAATAATGTCTTGCATTTGTTCATCGAAATTAGCCGCATATTATGTGCTGTTTCAGCTATGGATTATTGCAAAATTTCAGACCCCAATCCCCAGAATCAGTTTTAATTCAAGGGTATAGGACACCCATCTTCCCACACAAATAGTAATAACATATATAGTGTCTGACTTTCGCCCACATCCCGCCTACTTTAATATCTACACACAATCAATAATAAAATGTATTGTTTTTAATTGGATTTTTCGTCAATGATTAGGGCATTTATCTATTGCGAGTCTCCTTTACTAGAAAGACGAGCGGCTAATTCTATCAAATATGTATTTATTATGATACTTGCCAGTTCGATAATTATAGACTTAATCAAAAAAGCTTTCTAATGTAGTCACTTCAAAGACGAACCGTAGACATTAAATAAACATGCCTACGGATAAATGTCCAATTTATCGAATTTTAGGATATTTAAGCATGTGTTAGACATTTTAGTACATTCTATGTGTTGGGACTTTAAATATTTGATAAGTGCATGCAAAAATATATTTTATACAGAAAATTACAGATACATTTGTAGTTTTCTGAGAAGAAATGTTCTATGGAAATTAGTTGAAATCACAATCCATTATGAAAGTCTTATATATATATATTTATTTTTTTTTAAATAATACGTCTATGGTCTTTTTCAGGGGCAATTTTACTAGTCATGTTATATAAAGATTTGAGATATGTTGGTATTGATATAGAAATTATTTAAGAAATTTAATCACACGAAAAGTCAATGATTAAGAACGGGCTGAGTAATGGATTCGCATTCCAAGAAAAGAAAATTGACATCACCTGCAAACAGATATACCGATTGGTATAAATATGGTGATTCCCTCTAATCCTGCGGTACGATACTACAATATACCGTTAAGATCGTGCTCGAATCACAATGAAAACAAAGACTGAAAAAATGTTTTATTATATATATATATATTTATTTTAACCCATTTTAAGAGATTTCCTGACTCCTTCTATTGTCATTTGATCGTTGAGGACATCACCTTCCGGCATTCTTTAAAATATTTACAATGTTTGTTGTGTTGATAACGTAACTATGAGCTCTGATATTCGATTTACAGCCTCTATGGTAAGTGACGTCATTTCAAGAAAACGCAACATGTGATGCAAGCAGGAAACAGTATTTACTCCATATGGTCACTTCGTTTTCATATTGCCATATAAGAAAATATTGCTTACTGTCAGTACATTGTGACGTCACATATGACGTTTTCTGGAAATGACGTCACTTCAAGAAGAGGTTGGAAACGTTCTACTTAAAATAGTATGCTAATTCTAATAAATTTACAACACTTAGAGCATAATTATGAATGGTTCGAGGTTGAGTAATAGCTAGCTTCACTCACCTAAAGTTAATTTTGAGCAAACAATGCTTACTGCCAATACATGGTGACGTCACACCTGACGTTTTCTGGAAACGACGCCACTTAAAGAAGAGGTTTGAAATCGTACAGAGGCGCTCATATATTGTTTTCTCATAATAAAGACTGTTTTTTATCTGAACTAATATTTGAGAGAAAAGTAGAATTAGCAAAAAATATTTTTTTTAGATGAATGTACTTTACTGTATAAGGGAACCAAAAATGAAGCATGAAGATGTATTCTTATATTTCGTAATTCATTACTTTAATGGGAAAAACTGTATACATATTCACAATTGAATAAATACCATGTGTACTAACTCCGTTGAACAGGTGGTTTTTCTTAAAGTTTATTATTAATGGTTAAGCATTAATTATTCAATGATCGTTTTATCATCTTGAATAATCTTCCCGAATCTCCATCTCTCTTGTACTTGAATAAAGTGTGTACTTTACATTTATGTTTTTTTTTTTGCTTAATTCATTTAACCAAATACGTGACTAAAATTACTGACACAAAATCGACAAATCGCTTTGTCAGAACATCTTTTTAAATAATTAAATAATCAATGAGGATGCAAAACAATTAACCATATGTTATATATCATAAGTATTCGGTGATTTAATAAATTATACGCATTTCGTGATATGCGCTACAAATGAATCGCTAATTAGGAAACACTGATGGTGAAATCTCGATTCATCATGTCAAGTCCTAATATGTGAATCAAGAACTTGTAAAATAAGGAGTTTCACTATTTACTAGTTCATAATTAAGTGATTTCATCCAAAACCATGAAAACGCGAATGGTGAAACTGTGAAGCTCTTAATTTCAACTTTATTCAAAACAACGTGAACATTTACTGCGCAATCACCGATTTCTTGATTTCACGAATTCTGATTTCACGTTTTGCGGATATCCAAAGATGAATCGAGAAGTCAATGACGGTCATGTGCAGACAAATGATTCAACTAAAAATGCATCACCATTATGATAAAGCAGTATTGAATATGTCACCAAACGCATCCTTCTAGGAAAGACAGTATGGGTTAACACATACGATATTTGAAGGCTTTATCGGACTATTTTTTAAGCAATGCATGTCTAGCGTAGATGATAATAAATGCACGCAAGACTTTGATAACATACTATAATGTATAGCATGTGAATATAGTTTGTACCGTGTACGTGTGGTTGTTTCAATCGAGTTGTCGTTCTATTTCAACAATTTTCATATATACTCGTATATATACGGCGTTCAATTGGCCGTACCGGTTTTCCAGGAATTAATGAACACTCTATACTAACTTGCCCTTCCGTAAGCAGCTGACAACCTTTCCACATAAATCAGAGACCGTAGCTAATGTCACGGAAGGACGTTACGTGTCTAGTCCGGGAATCGAGCTCGGACCTCTCTGATATATTGGCTACTCGTTGCAACAGGTCTCTAGTAAACAAAATCGAAATATTATACTCACTTTCAACATCCATATTGAAACCACAATGGAAGCGGTATTGGGACATTTCTAACACATAACGCGAATGGTGTGGTGACAATGAATGCCCAGTATGCTGGATATGTCACAGGAAATAGCCATTCCGGGTGAAACATTTAAATGGTAATATCTTGTTTCACAATCACTGTAACAAAGATAGGTTTAAAACTAACAACAACAATATATAATCTCCTATTATAAACAGCCTAATTGATTTTAAATTGGAGCACTTTGTGGGTTCTACTTATCACTGTCGTTATCTGTATAAGCCAGTAGTAAGTTGACGTAGTTACTCAAGGTCCATGGTGATAATTGTTGATGTCATAGACAACATAATTAGCTTTAAATCGCATCTCTACAAAGCCCTGTAGCATTGGTCTACATTTAAGTTTAATACATTAAATAAATACACCATCATTAGTGAATCTATGCACGTAGGTAATGAGATTCCCTTAGTAACATGGGACACGCGTAAGGCTGTTTCAATCCCAATAGCAAGTTCGTTTGTTCAATTATTTACTTTACATTAGAGTGATCTCTGTATACAAACATGTAATTGGGATACGTATTGCCATTAAATTGCACCGCTTGAACCTGACTAAATACTTCCTGCCCATCTCGACCGATCGGTATTACGAAATAATGTTTGAAAACAACAAAAACACTGAATCAAGTACTTTGATTTGCAAGAGAGTTTTTACCTACACAGACTGAGAAGGAACAAATTACCCGGAAACGAGCAAATGTGTCAGCTGCTTTCGGCATTGGTGGAATGCATGCAGCTGCATGCAGAGTTTTATAAGTAGATTACTAGTCAATGTAATGCTACATTAAATCAAAATCAGGGTAGTCTCAATATAATTTACTAGTCAATGTAATTCTACATTAAATCAAAATCAGGGTAGTCTCAATATAATTTACTAGTCAATGTAATTCTACATTAAATCAAAATCAGGGTAGTCTCAATATAATTTACTAGTCAATGTAATTCTACATTAAATCAAAATCAGGGTAGACTCAATATAATTTACTAGTCAATGTAATTTGACTTTAATTCTTAATCAGGGTAGACTCAATATAATTCACTAGTCAATGTAATTCTACATTAAATCAAAATCAGGGTAGACTCAATATAATTTACTAGTCAATGTAATTCTACTTTAAATCTAAATCAGGGTAGACTCAATATAATTTACTAGTCAATGTAATTCTACATTAAATCAAAATCAGGGTAGACTCAATATAATTTACTAGTCAATGTAATTCTACATTAAATCAAAATCAGGGTAGACTCAATATAATTTACTAGTCAATGTAATTCTACATTAAATCAAAATCAGGGTAGACTCAATATAATTTACTAGTCAATGTAATTCGACTTTAATTCTTAATCAGGGTAGACTCAATATAATTTACTAGTCAATGTAATTCTACTTTAAATCTAAATCAGGGTAGACTCAATATAATTTACTAGTCAATGTAACTCTACTTTAAATCTAAATCAGGGTAGATTTTCATGAAGCTCTTTATTAATAATATGATATGTTCATATTTTGATGTTCTCCATATTTATATTTATATCTGTTTGTATACTGATTAGCCACATGGGTCTGTGACCTTCTGGTTTTAAACGAAATAAACTTTGAAACTTTGAAAACTTTATATACTTTCCAAACACTAGTTGATCCCCCTGCTGGTCGCCATGTTTTATATGTCCTCACATCCTTCATTCTCGATTATGGTGAATAAAAAACATACCAATGACTGACTAGCTTTTACACATAGCTAACTTAGTAAAGACTAACATCTCTGGTTTGAGCGATTTCATAGCTTCTAACAGTTGCAAGTATTTAACCAGTGGTCATTCGACAAAGGATTAACACCCTATTGATAGAAAGTCTGAATAATGGTAACTTTTGTAGGCATCGAAAACATTGAAGACTGCCATGTAACGCAACCGTTGAATATTGCGGACTGTCCCTAAAACAAAATGGCTGCGTCTCAGTGCAAATCTGGAAGGTTCTGTACATTACAGCACAGTTTCATTGCAATGCAATAAACGTCTTAACTCCGATAATATTACTGACAGATACATTTTAGCTTCTTAGAAACAAATCCAGAAAAGACAATTTTAAAATGTCATTTCAAGCGCTTGAGAAACAATTTCCGTCAGAAACCTGATCACGATTGTCTAGACGCTTAATGACGTCTATAAATAGAACGTATGAAGGAATACTAGGAAAATAACATGACACGTTATTATCTGATTGATTACGCCATGAAACTATTTATAATCGTAGGCGCATTATTCTTCAGGGAATTACTGACCAGTTTAATTAATACCTAGCACAAACAATTCGAGGGTGTGCCGATAATTCGGTCGATTTTGTTCTGTTTATTTCACGGAAAAATCAATTTTATGAAAATACAGACAGATGTATTAACCTAGCCTCTGTTAGTACTAAAAGTAGCATTTGAAGTCATTTAGTTGTAAGCTGAGTGTAACAATTTCCGGAACATTTTACAGTCGATTCTTTGATAGAATTGAACATGATAGAGCGACAGACAGACGCAGTGTGGGAGTACCTTTGTCGCATAGTGCGCATTAAATGACGTACATCTGTAAAATAAATGTGTCAATGAAGGGACACCGTAGTTTAAGTATGTGAAATGTTTCCGGGACTATAAAAAACAGTGGTAGTAAATTCCAACACAATAAATTCCGTTTATCTTTCGAAGTAGAAATAAGACGTCTAAGTCATGTCAGGTGCAAATACTGGTAAAACAAGCAAGTCATGTCAGGTGCAAATACTGGTAAAACAAGCAAGGCAACTGTTATAAATCTTCCTATATTAATTTGCTCTTATAATTAAAACATATCGACCATTTTAATGGTGAAATAGTCATTTAAGGGCCTTTAGCAATGTATATGTCCTGATGCAAAATATACAAAATTGTAAATTACTCATGCATAAGTAGCAACCGAAGCTTGTGGATCCATGGTGTAGTGGGTGTGCTCTTCAACCCCCCCCCCCCGGAAGATCAATCCGCTAAACCCCAAGAAAGTCCCCGCACTGTTTGATCCCCCCACCCACACACACACACACTATACCAGTAACAAAAAGTGTTATCAATAAAATATAAATCAGTCTACTTCAATGTAGTTTCAAAAGTTCAAATTCTGCAGGCATCAATTTCTCATTTGTCGGTAAAACGGATAAAGACATGATTATTTCACTGTTCAATAAAACTTCTCTAGGTTTATTTGGTATCAAAATCAAGAAACAATTTAATTTTGACATGTAATTTCATTCTTTAGACATTTCTAAACTATTTTCGTAGACTGAGAATATCATATTAAACTGAATTCTAGAATGTAACCAAATATTGGGAGTGCTGGAAGATTACACTGTATTAAATGGAAAGCAAAACATTATCTTGCACGCATTACAGACGCCATTTAAAGCATTTCCAAGCTATGTTTAGAACAAAAACCTTACATAACAACATTGCATTTGTATCCTAAAATATCATTGTTACGAAATCATTCATAAAACGTCTTTGTTTTATATGCATAACAGTAATAATGCGACATTGCAAACAAGATTTGGTTTTGACATAAACACAAGACTTCTGTAAAATGTACAGTTCCGTCTAATAATTTACGATAGAATAGCAAAACAGATGTCCATTGAACAGAAATCAGGAATGCGTAACATTAAACACAAGTTTGGTGTTCATTACGAGTATAGTTAATCCAGCGTTTTATGTTACCATTGCACGAGAAGTACATTATTTACAGAAGTTATATAATCAAACTGCGAAAGACCCGTGGTGACATTCACTCTTCATTACTTTCCTCGTAGCAAATATTGCATACTTGGAGCTGAAATCGTTAAATAAGTATATTCATGATTTCAACTTCAAGAATCCATTATCTTGAACACAAATCACGATTTCAACTTCAAGAATTCAACATCTTGAACAAGAATTCATGATTTCAACTTCAAGAATTCAATTTATTGAACACGAATTCACGATTTCATCTTCAAGAATTCAATATCGCCTAGGAGAGATAATGAAATGAGAATGTTAACCCCGGTCTTTCATCCTAATCATTCATTTTAATTTTAGCTGTTTCTCATCTATTTATGACTAATCCGTTTAAGCATGCCTTTGATACACTTGATTTTGACTTTATAGAGAATGGCATTGTTACTACAATCTCTACGATCAAGCACTATTACAGGCGCACATGTCACCTTTCAGCACCTACGTACATTGTGTATAAACATAGAACAGAACATAACTTGTATTTTGGATTTAAGCGAGAGTCCTCGTCCATACAACATGAGTACAACATTTTGTCAAAGTATGAAGCAAATTAGGATAGTAATGATAAAAGAGAGAAAATAAGTTGCTATAGGGAATGCCACATATAAAAGATAGTGCCTCCCCACATATACCTCCAAGAAAACAATAATCCATAAACTATAAGGCATTTGAGGAGGTACAAAGTTACATGCGTAAGGGAACATGGGCGCAAGGAATGGCATAGCCGACTGTAATGAATGACTAGGAGAATCAAAGAGGACAAACAGGGGGGGGGGGGGTTAATGGATGGAAAAGATCACAGGACAAGTCAAGACAGCTGGCAACAATAGGCCGAAACTGGGGAGAACATGCATGAATCATAATGATACACATTTTTGTATTGTGTGTGAGTGTAACTTAGTCAGTTAAATATAAAAAAAATATCATATATAAATTAGGGATTGATCACACTAAAGAGTCGCTAAATGCAGTATCGTGCAATTAGATCTGACATCATTTTGTTATTTGATATCAAATAGCGGCTCTGCTAATGATTATGACTACCAATTACATGTTTTCTCTTGCAGAATATAATATAAAGCCATGAAGTGATTAATATTCTGTAAATGGCATTTGGACAAAACAACTCGACTCGATTGTGTAATTTGTCATACAGTGTACTGATCATACAAGGTAGATTGTCTCATGTTTACATGTACGAATTGCCTAAGGTCATTGCACTTGTATATTTTGTGTATAACAACATTTTTAACAAAACGTATGATCGATATTCTGCAGTGTACATTGTGTAGTGTCATCATGAAAAAAACCCATATCATTATCAGACAAGTTGGCTGTACACGATCCATTTGTTCGCTTAAAACTCTGATTCAGTCTAGACGCAGCTGTTACTACGTCAAATACATGTACCTTACAATATTAATACATACATGATTATATTTACAGATAAAATTGTCGAGTCAGCTATTATATTACATTAAAACGAGTTTACGATTATATTACCTTTATACAAGGACATGTCATTGAGATAAATTAGTGTATTTTAACCGCACTCGTGTCACAACAATATGGCGTTAGCTTTCAAGTTTGGGAAAGCAACATTTGTTGCCAACACGAACAACAGAATAACCATAATTAATATGTCATTTAATGGTTCAAATGTGTTATAAATAACAGAAAATGAAGCTTACAGTAAGACCTACGGCCCAATTTATGAAATTATTTATGGTCTGTGTAGCGCCAGCTTGATTGTTGCCTTTATACTAGCATGATTTCCCCAGTATTGCGAATACATCGGCGGATTTTAAGAACTTTGCCTTTCAGCTACTGTATCAATCATATACATCCCGGGGCTTGTGCCCCGTCATATCAACATACACAGTAAATTAGAACCTTAATTATTTGATCAATTCAACAATAGCAATCATTTAAAACGATGATTGTTCATTACTGGGAGAACTCTCAGTACAGCAAAGTCATACTTAAATTTTGAGTGCACTGTTTGTGTTTGCTTGACTTCTATACGGGGACTGGTCACAATTTGATCATACATACGTTAATACAGCCAAACCAATCATTTTGAGGATGGTATGTTTTTTATACATTTATTCATATCTTAGTACGACAATCATATGTATATAAAGTTTCACTGTTAACATAGCATCAAGCGTGTCAGCAAGTCAATTTATCAATTAAAACCAAAAATAACTCGAATTCAAATATTGCATTTTACAGCATCATAGTTATGCAACCTTAATTGCCATAATAACACGTCCTCTCGTTATCTCTACAGCTATTGATTCTCTCAATTACTTGTATTTTGACAGATGGATAAAACACATTTTATCTTGATTTTCGGTTCCCGATACAAACGCCTTAAGTACTGTTATAGTACAGGATAAGCACGTCCCTACATCAGCATTGTACTTATAAATGTAAATCAGTCGATTTAAGCCATTTTCCCAACAGCTCTACATTTTGTAATTCACTATTTCAATTGGCTACTTTTCTGCATTAAACATAGATTCAGTACTTTGGAGAAATATGGTATTATAAATTCCTGTTTTCTGTTTACTACACAATCATATACAATTACTACCCCTTAAATCTCAGATTAAAATATCAAGGCTCAACACTTGAACATGTACTCTGAAGTTAAAATCATATAATCTTTTGAAGATGAAAGGTAAAGCTACGCTCGTATTGAACATATAGCAGATTAAATAATATAAATCAATTTAGTTTTAGGCATAACACTGTGTCTGATACATAGCACATACGGTCAATTCTACACAGCTTATGGACAACCATTTGCCCCACAGTTAAAATTGTTTGTGTGTAATACAGTTTATAAAATATAGAATCTAATGATTTGTTTTAACTGGACTTTACGGCGAAAGAACGATGTGGTATTTTGGGGGAACCCTGCACCGAATATCCTCATGGCATAAACGTCTATAAGAACGAAGGCGTTTTAAAACCTTAATCTAAAATCCGCATCAAATATTAATGTAACGACAAATTCATATCTTGAGGGTATTTTTGTAATGCACGAGACTAAACTAAGAACGGAAGTTGTTGGTCTCAAAACAGGATTGAAAAATTCTTAGGTCCTCAGGCAACCATTTTACTTCAAATTTGCGACGAATATTAAATTTGCTCAATTAATTAAAAACCATTTTATACACCAACCCATGAGATATTTGTAACTCTGATTGCACTGACACCTTATCATAAGAGGACCGGCACTATCAATCACCACAGTATCTCTCAACTGTCAATGTAATTACGTAAAACGCCATTGTTTCCCGATGTGCACATAATGTCAATCACTGCGCATGTCAAAGAGACATCACACCCCATTACTTCCGCCAACATTTCCTCGAGGCTATATACAACAATTAATACCCATTAACTAGTGTTGCTGGCTAACAGTTTCTAATTGATTTAATGGTGTTATGTAGTTTTATCTCTTCAATATCTTTTTAACTACCCCGTTTTGTGTTCCGGGCAATATCAAGGATAAATAAACGTAATCAGACAAAACACCCCACTATCCATATGCTGACACTTGTCAGTACGCGCAACACGTCATATAGACGTATTCTCTGAAATCTTGCTTGATTGGTTATAAAAACGTATCTCAAAATAAACACTGCTAACTTGATAAAGACATGTCTAATTGCACTGTGGATTACATACCCTAGTGTTTTTATGTCGGGTTATCTGGCCGGAAGTTTGATTATAGACCGACGGCAATAGCAAGACTATTTACGTCATCTAATACTTGGAATACGATCGGTAATTGGACTCCGCAAATAGCAATTCCTTGATTACATGAATAATTATCGCCTACTACAGGAAATTGTTTAATATTACAATTCTTGCTAATGCAACAGTATCGGAGAGAATGGTAGATCAAACTATACACTGAAAAACCACGAAACCAAAGGGTTAAAACTTATACAAATATGGTATATTTTTGAAGTAGCAAATACATATGCTTATTTGTATCAGCAATAAATACATTATGCCTTTCAGTAAATAAAGGGGATCAAAAGGGGACAATCTGTGTGAACAGGGCAGTTCACACGCCTCTTAAGATAATTAAATTTGTTCACCAAATGTCAGCATTAAATATTTAAATATTTAGACTTAAGATCTTAATTAATTATATTACCTCATTGTGTGTGAAATACTATATATCACATGTTAGCTAACGAAAGGTTGGTTCATAGACTCAAACATCGTTCAAACAAGTCAATAGGTTTCAACAATGTGAATGTTCGGACCTATTTGATCCGTCACATATATAACTACATGTACAACTAAGAATATACATGATTTTATGTTCACGATAGACTAGTCATATTTCATTGCATGAAGGTAGTTCAAAAAATTTAAGCTCAATTTTGAGGAAAACACTTTTTATTTTATCTGAATTCCTCTCTAGTCCGCCACCTTGAAAACCCGTGTTGATTTTTTAATGTGATTTCGAACCCACAACCTGCTGATTGAGCGGCCGACATCTTATCCTCTACTTAACTATTGCTATTGCGAGCGATATTCCCAACAGGTAACATCAGAATATACACTGCCAATGTGACTCGAATGTTTGTCCTTCATTCAGCTGATGCTTAAATGAGATTACGACAGATGCTAAGTGCGCTAGTTTTCATGTCAGTAGTTAAATTGGAATTTCTACTTACATATAATGGAGAAAACTTGTAGGACTCGCAATAAACTGTTATTAAGCAGAGTACTACCAATTAAAGGCAATGTTACGATTAATAAACTAATGTTTGTCATAATGAGTTCATAAACATAGCATGCCCAGCCACCTGCATATAAAGCCTTTAATCTTATAATTTGCTCTTGTGTCTCATATGCTAGCTGCATATAGGTCGTCACTGTATATAATTAACGTTCTAAACGGATTTCTATTTAAGACCAACGTGTATACAACATAGATGTGCTATACGGCAGTCACTGGACTCTCCTTACATGGAGGTGGTGAGTTTGACCCCGGGCGAGGCGTATATACTCCTTGTTGACTTGAGTAAACTGGTTATACACTTAATGATATTCGTCTTTGACCTCCTGGTCGTAAGTGGGTAGGCTGCCAGTTGTTGGCTTAGAAACATGATGGAATTTATTAGAACCTCGATTAAATGAACCATTATTCCACTGTACCAAGCTAAAATACTGAATGAACGGTTTTAAACCTTAATACAGTAAAACCTCAATAATACGATCACCATTGGGACCCTTAAAACTGGTCTTCTTATTGAGGTGGTCTTCATATTGAGGTTGAATAAAGAGCAAAAATGTAAAAATGGACTTGAAAATGGCGTTCTTAATTTTGAGGTGGTCTTATTATTGAGGTTGCCTTCAAGTGAGGTTTTACTGTAATATGACTTCAGTTTAAGTTCATTTCACTCTTACGATGTATACATGCGAACATCGGATAAAACTAAGTGTACGCTGTTTGATATACACGGCGGATGTCTTCACATCTTGTGTTGTTAGGCACGAAAATATGCACTCAACATCATCTTTGAGTCGCTGTTTCAATGAACACTTAAACAATTGACGTAGTAGTTTGATAAAACTCTGTATAAATTTGCTTACATTTTGCGGAAGGAAGACGTTTAAACTCAACTAATTTATTACGTAAGATTCGGTTACATCTTTTCAAAAAAGTGCTATTTTAACTCTACATACAATTAATCTGCTATAGATACGTTTAATTAATTTCGCTTCTTAAAGCATTATACAAAATAATGGTTTACAAAATGTGGTGGAGTCGCTAAAGTTGTATTAAACGTAAAAGCTTTGTGTGAACAGGTCCGTGTGTCTGCTTAACTGTTAAATGTGTGCATATGTACTTTGGACCCAGCTTTGCTTGTTGATAACTATGTTATGTTCATACAGGCCAGAAGATTTCGACATATATTAGAAACATATTGGTTATGTTCTCTATGTACAGTAAAACCTCATTAATAAGACCACCATTGGGACCCTTGCAAACCGGTCATCTTATTGAGTTGGTCTTAATATTGAGGTTGAATAAAGAGCGAAACAGTGAAAATGGACTTGAAAAATGTGTTCTTAATGTTGAGGTCATCTTATTATTGAGGTGGTCTTATTTATGAGGTTGTCTTTAAGTGAGGTTTTACTGTATTGTATATATTAAACTGGAGTATGCAAACCACATGAGCATCACTATCACAATGAACGCACCGAAATGAAGACTATCAGTTTAATAAACGCAAAATTTCACGAAGAACTAATACACCGACAGTTTTACATATATAATACTAATCTACATTTGTTTTGGTGATAAGTGAATGTATTTAAA
This sequence comes from Mactromeris polynyma, assembly GCA_032209605.1. Lineage (NCBI taxonomy): Eukaryota > Metazoa > Mollusca > Bivalvia > Venerida > Mactridae > Mactromeris > Mactromeris polynyma. The sequence continues at coordinate 36,711,690 of JASFXZ010000003.1, forward strand.
TCGTTCGTTAAGATGATACGGTCGAACTTGTATATCTTATCAACATGGACAGGTGGTGTAGTTTCCATCAGCAAACGTCTGCAATTATTTGTAAACATTTACTAAATGTCCTGGAAAATAACTTTAGAGTAGCTAATATTCAAATGAAACTTCCAAAATAGTGTACACGATAGAAGATAAAAGAACACTAGGACAATGCGTAATGTCTCACAGCGAATATCTCTATAAGGATTTAATTGATAAAGTATAATAAACGTATCAAAGTACGTAGATGTAGATGACATTTTGCTGAGTAATTACGTATTCTCTCCGACAAACTATTCGATGTTGAACAGGATATAGAGCGGATAAAATAGTAATTTCCGCTGAATTGCAGACACTGCAAGCTACTTTTATGTACGAATATACAAATAACCAGGTTTCTGGGAGTTGTAATCTTAAGTTAATACCACATATATATCACGTGCATAAAAGTCGTAGTTAACTAAAACTCTACACGATTACAGCCTTTCGTTACCTTAAATATATCTCAAAATTTGTAGTCGTTTTTCATAGAATATGCTTTTAAAATAAGGAGTGTTTCTTGCAATGTATAAGATGATTAAATGTACAATAATCGTTTACCATGAACCGAGTGACTCATATCGCTTCAGCATTGTTAACCCTTCTGCGTGAATATAAATGCACAATTTAAAGTAGATCAATTGAACCAAAATGAGAAATTTGCATGCACTGTCGGTGGGCTTTTACAAACTTAGTTAAAAGTTATTAAAACGAAAGTTTGTATTCAATCATCTTCTATTGTACGAGCAAAACGTCTAACCAGGATGTTGTTTTAATAGTAAATACAATTATTGTAATAGTCAACGTATTATATAAGAATTAATAGAGACATGCATTACTGTATTTTGTCTGTGAAAAAAAAAATTAAATAGGAATGCCATAATTCCTTAGGCTTATATAGGATTGAAACATTCACGAATAGCAATAAGTTGATAGAAAATATCATACATACCTCATGCAACCGAAATGAATATTCGTATCAGCCGTTGTTAATTAGTTGATCCGTTCTGCTATATTCATCAGGCTAAATTGTTTATTAACGATGGACTATCGTGAATAAACGTATTAAGTCCAAACCAATTTTTCACTCAGTCGCGATATATTACAATCCTTGCAGGAAAATCCAAGAGTAGAGACAATTATGGCGCACTTTGCTTCACATATAATCTGAAATTGGATCAATACAGAGATAATTATGGGCCAACCGAATGTCGTGTTACGTATGGTCAGTGCTATGTACTGTCATACGCAGAGCACACTATACCGAACGAAAAGATTACAGCTATAACTCAACGTCAAAGCCCTCGGCGCTGTTCAGAATATTGTTTTCCCCAGCTGCTACACGACACAGCCTGGAGTTACAATAAAACAGACTGGTCTGTACTCAGGAACGTGACAGCGCTAATTTGTTCTCTCTAGCGTATGGAGGGGCATTTAGTAAACATGCAACAGTAGAAGCTGAGTTCATTAACAGAAAAAAGGTCGCATGTATAAATGTATGGCAATGTCGCATAAATATTTGTATTGATCCGTCATGTGACCCTTTAGGAAAATATTGAAAAGTTCATTTATGCAAATGCTTGTAAATGGGGTTAATATTTATGTCTTTGCGCGCTTTATACACATTCGCTGTGCATTCCATGAAAACGTTTTTGCGACAAAATTCTTAGGAGATGTGAATGGTGCAAAAAGAGGTGAAAGCGTTTTTGCACCATAGATGAAATACATTATGCTAACACGATAACTGCTAATTTGTTATATTCACACTCTATTTTTTTAACCTGGATTATCCCGAAAAGTTTCGATCATTTCACAGCAATATCAAAATGGGTTAAGTTGATATTTTTTCTTAATTTCTAAATGTACCGAACTTTAATGAAAAAAAAACGACTTCCGCTTAAATTAATTGAATATTATTATTTTTTGTCGATCTTATTTTTAGTTTAAATTTAAGTATACCTTAACATTGAATCTGAATCAATATCATACATCTTATATGTATTACTCCAAATGGTTGTTACCTTCTTTCCTGACTAATAGTCGCCTCTAATTTTTGGATTGTGAAGACCACCTAAGAGTCTCGGGATTCGAACCTTGGCCACAATCCGGCGCTCAAGCCAGAGTCCACTAAGCATGCATTGTGCATTTAAGTATTTGCTATTAGTGACATGCCAATCATATTGTTTTGAAATTTTGATAGATCAAGTGGCTCTAAATTGCTTTGGTAGCAGATCATTTATGTACTATAGATTCAAAATTAGTTGAGAATGCCGTCATTATGTACACAAAGTTGATTGGTCAATCGTCTGGAAAACATCTGTTCATTGGCTGTTCACCTTAAAGTTTGTTGACAATTCAAGTTAAAATAAACGGACATTAGTTTAAATGTGTGTACTGTTATATTACATCCTAATGACATATGTCAGAAAATAGGGTATTTTAAAGCCTGTCACAAGAGTCCTGTGCATTCTATGTTTACTTAGGCAATTTTTGGAAGATATTTATACGGAAGGTTCATTCGTGTTGGAGTTTAAATACATTGGCTCATTAGATTCAGAGATAATATCATTTTCAGGTACGACTCACGGACGGTCGGGCGGACAAACTGTAGGATTATCAGATGAACTTAGGCCCAGTTCCTTTATCAAAACCACATTCTCGTGGATTTGAAATCAACTGGAAGTATGAGTTAATCTGAGTTTATTGATATAAATGAGAGTTTGGAAAACAGTCTCGTAACTCCAGCCTATGATTGGTTGATTCTGAACGAATTCTTATAATTGATCAATTGCATACATGCATTCTTAGGCTAGGGACTTAAACGTTCTCCATATAGTACAAAATACCGATTCAGAACACATTGGTATTCAATAGAATATCATCTGCGGAACACATGTGCGAAACTGTTTCTTCATTTAAGATTGGCCACTATACTGGTATCTTGTGTATTGATCCTTCACGGAACTGCCCAGAAATCTTGAGATCTTAATGAAGTAAGAGAATGTGTGGGTTTGATTCCCACCTGCGACATACCAAACTCATAAGTTTACTACGTGTAGTTTCCATTATAACGTTTGGTATTATAAGAGTGGTTCCAGGGTCGGTTAACCTAGTGTTAGGTTAATATGACTTGGGATGTCAGGTTAATATGACTTGGGATGTCAGGTTAATATGACTTGGGATGTCAGGTTAATATGGCTGACCCTGATATCGTACCAGTGTCTATGGCTTGATATCACAGTGGGGCGGTACTGTATCTGTTACATATAAACACCGTTTCCGAATGACTAATATCTGAGTTTATTGGACGTAAAAAACAACAAACTCACATATCGAGGGCTAAACACAACACTGACGTTACTTCTATGTATTTATATAGGAGTTACGACAGTGTTGAGTTGAGCCCTCGATCTACGCATCATAAAAATACACAATTTTACACGAGTGCAAGTCATTCAACTGAAAAATGTCTATCTTGAGACTATTTCTTTGAAACTCACAGGAATTGTTAAACATCACCTAGAGATATTCACCCACCACGACTGATTCATGTGACAAGAGGAGGTTGGGCAGCGTATATGGACTTACAGATTAGTTCGGATTGGAAATTTAGTAAAATGGTCTGCATGCGCTGCCGGTATTGACCAGATTATGAATAATTTAGGACAACCCGCGGAAGCAAAGCTCTTTTCACTTAGCTTACGCATTGCCGGAGAAATTACTTCATGGACTTTTAACTACACGACGACGGCGTTTGATACTCTCACCCTATCTTCATATATTCACAAGTGAATGACATGTCTTAATTTGCCAAATAACATATTTAAAGCATATTTTATCAAACCACTGATTCAACTTTATGCAGTATTTTGTCTTTTGATAGAACAACCAGAGGGATGAAATGACAAGCGAAACTTATTTAACATCTTATGCTATACATGCACTTAAATTCTTCAACAGTAAAACCTAAATTCCGTAAGGAGGCGATCGGGAAAATAAAAAAAATGTATTTTTTTTTATAATTTCCCAATTGCGTCTAACGCTATTTAAAATTTTGGAGGTAGAACTCCTAGCGGACATGTTCATGTCCTATTTTACAAAAATCTTTCAAATTTACGATAAGTTTAAATCTATTATTCTTTTTTGACACTTCAGTTGAGGCTACAATTACCAAGACGATTGTAGCAACATAAAGTTGACAACCGTTCGCCATCAATGATTAGATAAAGTGTAGCTTTTGAGTTTGTAATATTTCAGCATTTAAATGTGAAGTAAAACAATGGAAACATTAACAATCAAAGGACTGAAGGTCCTGGGAGGCGCTGCCAATGCAAGATTGCACGTTTTCCATATAGTATCGTATTAGAAATTAAAACGCGACTATTCGGGTAAACTCATTCGCCAAAAATGACACAAATAAGTCAGAAAAGCCGTTTATATCAAGACTCCCGCCATTACATAATTGATATATCCCTGACAAATCAACCATTACACTCACCACATCTATAATAAAAACATGTTCATTTTTTGCACCCGAGTTTGCATATACAGAAACAAAAGAGGTCAATTGAATGTACACTAAATTCAGGTAAACGAAATTGAATACTATTTCAAAATCGCCATTCAAGCAGACTTGATTTGTTTTGCGACTGAAGGATTTACTATCAACGTTAGTGTGTAAACCGTTGACATGCCTACCGAAAGTACAACTATTGTCCATATAAAGACAGCGCCAGATTGTACAGCATTAATAAAAAGAAATTGCGCAATATCCGTTCTATAGGAAGTCGAGTACTAATCTGTTTCCTGTTTTTTATACTCGTACACAAAAGTAAACGACAACCTACATCTAGCGACTATAGCTAACATTATGCAGGTGATACATTCACTCAGTAGTTGTACTGAATACATAAAGTAAAACCTCAATAAGACCACCCTTGGGTTCCTTGAAACCTGGTCTTAATTTTGAGGTGGTCTTATTATTTAAGTGATTTTTAAGTGCCCCTGCATTCATTGTTCTTGTACTTCACTGTGGGATTTGTGTTCGTGACTATTATGTATCAAACAGTCGAGATATATCAATGCTTGTCTTGGGACAACAAGCATGTACCTTTTAAGATGGGCCTTAAAACACCTGTTGTCAATATACTATGTTCATGAACTTACCAAATTCATCACGTGTAATTTATTATAGAAAACATCTTGTGCTTTGCAATTGTATGTATTTGTTGATTGATATGGTTTGTGTGTTGATATTTCCTACTACCTTATATCATCTTACGTTTGGCTCCGTCCATTTTCTTAACCCTGACTTTAGCTGTGATAGGAAATATTAATATGTGACTTGTTTAAGCCATATCTATCTTAAAATTGAGGTTCATCGTTGAGGTGAAGAAGCATATTGACTGCGCTTACAATTCTGAATAGGTGACCATATTCACTCAAACTATTGATAAAAAGTAACTACATATACAATTATCAAATTCAAAAGCATTGTAATTAATCAATATTGCCTTTGTTGCCAAACAAAACATTATTCCTTTGTTATATACTTATAAATCATTCTGTTCTGTTCTGTTCTGTAAGCAACACATTCATCTTCAGAACACGTCACCACTTACATAATGTATACTGATAAATTGAACAACTAGACCGAAACTAAATGTCGTCCTATTACACTGTATGAAGGGTTCGGACGAAGTTCAAGGTTAATATATTTCATGTTAAATACACCCCTTGAATTCAAAGAGATTAGTATTAGTCATTAAGTTATCAAATATGAAAAAATGAACCATCTGTTGTTTAAGTCGCGTGTCAACCCTACTTAAGATACTGACATACAGCTTTCTAAGATAACGTCGACAAAATTCGACCAATACATAAAATTTACGACCTCGGGAGAAGTGTGTCCATTGTTTTACATTATATTGATCTTTACCATCACGTATTTGTATTGTTTTAAGTGAATACGTCTTCGTTTTACCTTCATGATGAGCAATAAAGTAATCAATTAAGATAAAAGTATCAAAAATTGTTGACAATTTAAATTTTGCAAAACATGAATTGACTGATCCGCTATGGTTATAGTAAAAAGCTTGAGCACCTATGTTTCATTCTGTTATTAATATTCAAATTTCCTCTTTGTGGTTTCTGAATAATGCAATAGATTCATCTTGTTGATTAAGTATCGATATCAGAAAGTAATGAAATAATAATGGTTGCATTTTAATTGATGACGACGCAACTTTTCAAATTATAGCTCTATCACTTCTTCCATTCATATTGACGCCGAGTTTACAGTAAACGTTCCGTCGTTGATAAGAATGACAATGAACCGAGAGCGATTATTTTAGGTGTTCCCGTTGCTAGGTTTCAGTCCAATCTAGCCTATATTCCAGTTTGCCGTTTTTTCCATATCTCCTTACGTCATACGTTACGTCATCTTTTGACGTCAAAACAATAGGCATTTTGCTAGAGCTGCATAAATATTGTTATGAAGAAGCAGACAGCAGGAAAACAGACAAAGCAATGTATATTGTCGACCGAAACCAGGTTTGCATTCGACCCCAGTTTATACTCATTAGGCATACTGAGTTTATATCGATTTGACGAAATAAGGTGACATATCAGCTTAAATTTAATAGGCCTACTCTTTGGTTCTGTATCGGACATCTGCACGTGTTTTCATCCACGCAACCACTGGTATATTGTACAGATACGGTATATGTCATAGCATTGTATCATATATTCTAGGGGATAATATTTTTCACAGAAGAATCACTGTCATTATGGTTTGCTTGAACTTAATTTTAAAAGTACAACGCGACGTTAACGAGATTTTATAAGAAAGTTCAATTCCGGAGGCAAAAAATCACTGTTTTCAATGTTTTTTCTGAATTCTCATCTGAATTGTTATTCCTTCAGTGAAAGGAGAGTAACCATAACGAAAACTTGTTACTTCGTATTGACGTTTCTGTGCATCTTAAGTTAAAACTGGTAATAGTCTTGGTAATAGAAGACGCCTAGATTTCTAAACATTAAGTTAACATCTAAAAGCGTTCTAGGAAACATCGGCATACTGCTTTATTCAGTAACATATTGCCTAGACTTGTCGATCTTAAAAGAGCAAAAAATGAACGTGGTGCATAATAAATCAACGTTGCCATGAAATATTTGCCTCTTATTTTGCTCTGGTGTTTTATGAATATGTATGGCTCTACATATGTACCCGAGACTGAAGTACTAATACATGAATATAGAATAAACGTGTGTAGCACTGAAATCCTGGTTCGAAACAATTATGAATCTTTGAACAAATCAAAAAAAAGTATTTAGTCATATCTGAAAGTTGAAATTCAAACAACATTTGTTTAATTCAGATGTAGTATTTATTCGATATACACACTTTTAGAGTAACACGCATGGACAACAAACAACATAATTATTCGGAATGTTTATTTAAACAAATGTACACAGAATAGTTTCGGTTTACTAGTGTCCAAACTTTTGTTCACTGTCCGAGAATTAAATACAGTCTATCGGACCATTCCTCGTGTAAGACTACTCGACCGGTAAAAGCACTCCGCGCATAAGACCATTCCGTTCATAAGACCACACCGCGTATAAGACCACTCCGCTAATAATATCTCTCCGCTTATCAGACCACTCCAAGAGCTCTCTCTCCGCGTGTAAGACATCTCCGCTATTAAGGACACTCAGTATATAAGGTAACGCCGATAACAATACCAGTCCGCTAATAAGATCAATCCACTAACAACACCATTCCGCTTATAAAACCACTCCGCTAAAAAGACCTCTCCGCGTATAAGTCCACTGCGCTTGTAAGACCAAACATAATGAATAAAGAAAAACAATAAAACGACATTTTATGGGGAACAATATATTATATTATTCAAAGGACTAGATTCTGTTAAAATACTTTGTCATAATTCAAGCACGATAGATCGACTGACGTATTATGAAATGATAGAGACGGAAGTCAGTCCGTATACTTTCTTTTCAGTTCAGAAAAACGAAAAGCATACATCATCGTCAACTGATTATAAAACAACTGTTTAGCATTCTATAAATAAGCTGGTAAAATGTCAAAAGTGATTAATTAAAAAATATGCATATTTTGCTGTTGCATTAATGAGTAGAGACTTTGTCCTTTATTTAGGCTACGCATATTTTTACATCCAATTTTATTTTCAATTCGACCACTTCATAACATAAGTCTATTAGACTGTCCTTGGGAACATGATAAATATGGACAAATTTATGATCAATCAATGTTGTGATAAAGTGGGGGAAAAAACGAACAATGATCAGCGAATGAACGACCCAAAGCATGCAGGTCAGCAGTTTAGGTTTATTACAACAACAACAACCAGATATCATGACTTAAGGTCATTGCGTTATAACAAAAATATGCGTACAAGCTTACATACGAGGGTTGTCCGTGAATTTCGTAGACACATGCTGTCACAGGCTTAATAATCGTTTGAAAAAGAAGAAACACCATTCTAGGTATAAACGCATGTATTATGCATGGATATGCAAACATCGACCATTTTCTTTTTGCGTTATTTCTGACTGCAACATGGGTACACTTGAATAAAATATAGATATGTACGCACAGCAATGTCAGGCAAAGTGCGCTACATTCATATACAAAATATACACCAATTACTGTAAATAAAGTTTAATTTATTAAATATATACGTGTAAAGGGTATATTTGCTCTTACATGTATCTAAAAAAATTCTGGTCAAAAGAGCCAACACGAGTTTTTTGAAATATTTTTCATCGACTTATTTTCAATAACGCAATTCTTTTAAATCAAATATCCGTTAAAATTTATTGCAATTAAAATCAACATGTGATGTATGCAGGAGATATTTGAAAACATTTCTGTATGGTTATTTTATCTATTAGTGTTTTAGATGTACAAATGTATGTTAAATTTCCCTTTCCCCATGTGCAATTCTTTCACTTGATAGAGTGTTCCATTCGGTCTGTTGTTGCCAGCTGTCTTGATTTGTCCAGTGATGTGTTCCATCCATTCAATCCACCCGTTTGTCCTCAATAATTCTCATTAATTCTCCTAAGTTGTCGCATATGGACAGTCGGTCAGGCCATTCCCTGCGCCCCTGTTCCTCTGCGTATTTACCCTTGAACCTCCTCAAATGCCTGATGTTTTATGGACTGTTTTTTCTCGGAGGTCTGTTCGGAGAGGCATTGTCTTATTTTAGAAGATAGGACAGGTGAACATGGAAATGTAATTTAAATGTCAAATGAAGGTACAGGTGCATGGGCGACAGTAAAACAATAATAGCACTATCTAGTTACAATAATTGTATGAAACACAATGTGGGACAACAAGGCATCATCTTTATATAAAGGTAAAGATAGAAATTTAAAAACAATCATGAGAATGAATGACCATGGCACGCACGCGAACACCAGGCATCACACAAAGAGCGAACTTTTATGTCATGATGGTCCTTAAGAAGGTGACATGACTTAAGCAATTAATATATCACATTGTTTCAAATAATGTCACATGCATAGTTCACAGTGTATGAAATGCATTGCAATCACTATCACAGTGTCTATCGTAAAATATCAGAGGCAAGACAAGTATCTTGTTGTCGAAACATCCCAGAAAGGGGATCAATGTAACGTGTGGTGTACAATTCCACTCGAGCTCAATATTTCGGCCAAAGATTGCTTTTTTCAAGAGCAAAGAACACAAATTTACACAATATCAATACACAATAGGCTTGTAAGCGTATTCATCAAATGCAAAACATCATATATGCTGTATTTACGCTATTCACTGTGATAACATACAATGTATACCATGCATGTAACAAGTATATTTCGTATGAAAGATATCCGCTACATCAAACTCCATTCCATGTAGATTCAGTAAGGAGAAAAATACCGCAGTGTTATGTAAATATAACAGTGTATTTTGCTGAATATGCACAAACAAGAATGTTAACATACTCCGTGTCCTCAATGCATGTTACAGCTATGTATAAAACATAGATCATAGTGCATTAAAACACGAACTGTGACAAAGGTCGCCTAGTAATGAAATGTATTATCTTAAAGTAAGCCTTTAATCTACAAAGAAAAAATAACCATAAAATACGTTACAAGATAAAATCCACATGGTATCCATTATAAATATTGATGACTTTATTGAAAAAGTTCCGCCTACGGTTATTAAATCCTTTGAGATTTCGCCAATATCTTTAGACATCGTACAAGGATTGTCCTATCTTTTGTGTAAAGCGTCTTTTCAAATTACACTTAATGGAATTTGATTACTAATTTCACACAGGAACTCACACATGAAGTTCGCTTAGCAACCAGTTTCAATCATTGTTAAATGTCTCGCCTTACAACATCAAGACTTAGAGAAGAAGTTATATTATTCTGAATAGGTGCATTGGCATTTGTATACTGGTCACTGGTGAGGGCAACGACATCCGTGAATATGCACTGTCAAAAGTACATTGATTCGCTTTCTCTGTATTTGTCGAAAAAGAAGTTTGTATTATAAATAAATAAAAAAAATGTCCACTTTTTTAATGAGTAGATTTTTAAAAAAAATTATCCGTGCATAACATGAATTTTGAATCAATATTACACCGCAATTATTTATTCGGCACAGTCGTACTAAAATGGTTTTGCTATTTGCATATCAGTGTTGTGTAAACCAATCAAATCTTACGTTAACCATAAAGGCAATTTCTCTTCAACCGAACAACGTTTGTAACCTTGACGCCGATTGGTTAACCTTTCGATAAAGGGTACGTTACCTTTCCGACGTCAACTGAATTTCGGTGAATTTACCGAAACCCATTTTGGATCTGGAGTGACCAGCAATCGTAACATCTCGGCATTTGTTTATGTTGCACACAAATCTTATAACCTTCAAATTGCGCCGACCATCGTTTTCAAGATATTTAAGATGTAGCAACGACACAGGATGAAGCTTGTTAAAATGTTTCACATTCAGATTGGCGAGGTACATATTTCATCATAATGATAGTACAGGATTCCTTCCACATTTAAAGAAAACATGTACAATGAACGTACACGTGATAAAGGTGTATATCGGTACAGGAATAAGTTTTACTTTTCATTCAGACAATCGGTTCGCCTCAAGTAAGACAGACTGTTATATTATAATGGCACGGGGTTATTATGAGACTACGTGGAAGTTTTATTACACCCACCAGGTACAAAGTGTCATCCACTAGACAATATTGCTTGAAGTGTACCCTGGCACCGTATGTGATTTTAACTAGCATAGAGGATAAAAACGACTTTAATATAATTATCAATACACTAAAGTACATCGCATGTTACAATGTACTGGTAACTTTTGAACTGTGTAAAATAGTCAGCAAGTGAAAAGTAAGTACACAAGAATGTCATCGCCCGTATGATATCTTATTGTATCTACATCATTGAACTATCAGAATTGCTGATATGATTAGTTTTTTTCTGATTGGTCAAATACGTTAAGGCTACAACTTGACCAATACGTAATAACTAGTATCCCCGACTCGTTTTCCTATTAGGTGACCCAGTAGTACGGGTTTGATCCCGTGTCTAGCTTGGTAAAATCAGAAATCCTTTTCAATGGTTCCCACCTTGCAAAGTTCTGGTATGTAACCAGGAACGTACTGGTTAGACTCCAGGAAAGTTACAGTTAGATGCCAGGAAAACTGTAACTGTACGATGGGTCTCATAGGCACTGTGCATTGACCGTCTTTGGGTTCAAAAGTATTTGTTTGGCGTTCCCTGTACCAACGTATTCCTTCTCTTCTATACTCCTAACTGGCAGGTAAATTCACACATTCGGCTTCAAAAAGTCCCTCTGTGGTGTGCGGGTGACTGAGGGTCGACCGAAATACCATAAAGTGCATTAGAAAAATTGAAACTTGCTTTTTTCGACTATCTGTCCACTACATTCTACTTCTATATCACCTTTATCCCTCTAGATGTCGAAACATACATGTATGGAATGGAATGGTTAAATAGTAAAGTGTTCTTATATATTTTGACAATAACTGACAAAACACAATAGGGTATAGACTAGAAAAACAAATACTTGTTTAACAATCCTGTTCGCACGTTATTCCGCTCAGTGTATGTGTGAAAGTCGACAATTAATTCATGATTAAAAACAAATGTTTAACCTATAGAATTAATTTATAAGTGTAAAGTTTAATTACAAATTCTCCATCAATCAAGCATCCGCGAAAATAAATGACAGAAATTCAAGCTGCGATATTTCAAAATTGGCTAAAACGCCTTAAGGCGACATTACATATATTTTGTTTAATTACTGTATGCAAAAATCTTTTTACAGATTTGATAAAGAAAGATCTTCTGGCCGACGAAAATATTTCTATTTGAAATAATTTGCAATAGATAAGACATTTAACTCCTGACTTTCTTCTAAGAAATTTCGCTGTCGGTAAAACCTTTAGGCGTTCACTCACGTTTGAATGAGACAATTTCTGAAATCTAAGTACATATGAAAAACATGTTTGACGTAGTGAGACCCAATGTCATTCAATGTACGTTATGAAAACCCTACATTAGAAAATCCTCTCAGATTTGCCCTGAACGATTTGATGACTAAAATTAGCTGTTTTCTGTTTAGATCCATGTTAATATCAAGCAAACAGAAGGTTATTTTTGTTAAATGAAATTAAATTTTGGTGAATTGAAACAACTGTATAATAGAGCTGTCATCGATAGTTCTAAACGATATCAAAGTATCATTGATATTTTTCCGTGGATCGAATATCGATACACGTTTTTCAAAAATCGATAATTATGAAAAATAAACGACGAAAATTCACCAAAAACAAAAATGAAACGTGAACTGCAAGCATGTAAATGGCACTTTAGTAAACGATACTTGATATATATATGTATCGATATTTCTCGTACGAGTTATCGTCGATATGCATATTGCCGTATTAATGACAGCTCTACTGTTCTGCCAGCCATCTCATTCATTCAAAACTGTAGACATTGTTATAACCTAAAGATCAAATAAAATATGATTCAACTTTAAAAAACGACCCGCTCTACGTGATGTCATATTAATAAGTAAAGAAAGACACTTGCTACATATCTATAAATTGTATTTCGTTCATGGGATAAATTAATTTAGAAAAAGAAGAAAAACTAAGTAAAACGTTGTTTTCTTCTCTTTAACATTAACGTTAGTTAAAAGCGGTACGCATATCAACCATGTTAGTGCGTAATGATACAAATTTGATAATGTGGGTTTTCTTATTATTAATATAATGATATACTCAGTACATCTTAAACCGCAAAATGTAAGATTTCTCATATGTCATGAACTTACCTAGGGATGCAAGAAAACAACTTAACATGATATTGTTTCATTTTACGCAACGATAAACGCTAAGTATTATTTCAATCAACGGGTATTTATATATCAAAATGAGTTTAAAACACGCTAAAAAGACATTTAAAAGACATATCACAGGTTCAAAAACGTGCGTGTTTAAATGCAAAATGTATTAATAGAATATCAAGGGGTTAGAGCCAGAATCTCCCATCTCCTTAATACATTTATTATAAATATGAAGATAGCTTGTTATGGCTCCAACACCTCGATATATTATTATTATTGTTCATATCAAAACCCCATAGAGTAGCGTTTTGTAATAATTCAAAGAACTGGTTACTTCACCGTTTTAATTAGAGATAAATTACGTCAAAATTAGCATTCCAAATGCAAGGTAGCAACACCGCCCTTAAATGATGTATTTTCTTAATCTAGACGAATGTTGTTAAGGATTACATCAGCCTTAAAATCTTTTATTCTCGCTGGTTAATCTTAATAGAGCATTTATTGGATTGTAAAAATATCTCCCAAGAATCTTTTTTTAACACATTACAATCATGACAAATTGAGATCCGACAAACTTCGACAGACATCTAAATTTCAGATATACGCTTTGTCTCTAGCATGTGATGTTTAAGACATGGTAAATGCTTGGTGATCATATTGTATGATTTTACCATTTTCATTCATTCGTTTGTCCGTTCATTTGTTTTAGCGGGTATTCGCTGTTTGTCGATAAATTTCAGTTATTATTTGAAAATAATAGAACTTTATGTCATTTTCGTATTCCACTTTAAACATTCAACTTCTGTCATTTACTTATTCAATTTTCAACATTAATCATTCACATTGCGTCCCACTTTCCGTCATGTACTTGTTCAATTTTTAACACTCATCTATATCCCATTTACTTATTCGATTTTCAACATTCAACTTTCCACTTCTGTCATTTATCGATTTAATTTTCCCCCAATTTACTTATTCAATTTTCAACTATAGGTGTGTGAAGCTAGCTACTTACTCAACCATTCATAATTATACTCTAAGTGTTGTAAGTTTATTAGAATTGTTAATATTAGCATACCATTATAAGTAGTAGCCTACGTTTCATAAATGAGCACCGCTGTACGATTTCCAACCACTTCTTGAAGTGACGTCATATGTGACGTCACAATGTACTGACAGTAAGCAATATAAATGAAGTGACCATATGGAGTAAATATTGTGTTCTGCTTGCAAATAATGTCATCACATGCTGCGGTTTCTTGAAATGACGTCACAAGATGTTGTAAATCCCATAGCAGCGCTCAAATATTTTGTTCAGGCTTCAGTGAGATGAGAGCTACGGATGTTCCGGGTCCGTAAGACTAAGGGAGCCGTACAGGCCTAAAGTCCGTATGAACTATTCTACGAGGTTGTGCTCACATACAACGAACTCGTACGTTACACGCACGGGTTCTTGAGATAACCTGTGCAATATGACAGCACACCTAAAACGGAATACCATTTCCTCTTAGTGTGTCCTTTCCACGAGAATTAAAACGAAAGTCTTTGTCTATACCATTGCTTCTAACTATGTTATGTTATAAAGTAACCAAATCAAAATGTCTACAAATGTACTAGACAAAACTATTTCAATTTCGCTGAGATATTTGAACACCAATAGTATCTGTATCAAAGACTTTTACAGACACACACCATTTATTTCAGAACATAATTTAGTGATTTATATCAGAAAGAAATATTATTTCATATTTGTTATTGTGAGTTTGAACAAATATGAAACAAATGATACACACGCAGTTGCAAAATCGCCGTATGCTTCCCTCAAGAAAGACACCATTTCTTATAAAATCTTAATCTAAGCACAAATGTCACAGCAAGTATTGGTTTATCTTCAATTTGCATGATTTGTAATACCCAACAATGAAAGAGAGAGAATACGTTGCTACAGGGAACGCCGTATACAGAAGCCAATGTCTCTCCACACAGACCTCCGAGAAAACAACAGTCCATAAAACATAAGGCATTTGAGGAGGCGCAATGGTAAATACGTAAAGTAATGTAGCGGATTCGTAATCCAGTGGTAACGCGCTGGACTAGTAATCCAGGGATCGCTGGTTCGATTCCCCGCTCCATCACTGACAGTACTAACAGTCTTTCGGACGAGACTTTAAAAACCGAGGTCCCGTGTATGATGCTTAACATCGAGCACGTTAAAGGACCAGGGGTGCTTCTGGAACTGGGGCATCTTCTGTATCATGCACTATCCTCCAAAAATCTAAAATGACTAACAATCTTCCGGAGGCGTCGCCCATGTGGGAAACCGGTGGCGACGATAAATAAACGCAAATACAAAAAAAGGAATAGCTAGGCCGACCATAAGGGATAACTAAATAGAGAACATATAGGTTGCTACAGGGAACGCCACATACATAAGACAGTGCCTCCCCATACAGACCACCGGGAAAACAACAATCCATAAAACATAACGCATTTGAGGAGGCTCAATGGTACATAAGGGAACAGAGGCACAAGGACTGACCATAAGGAATAACTAAGAGAATCAAAAGAGGACAAACAGGAGGGATTTAATGGATTTAATACATCTCAGGACAAGTCAAGACAGCTGGCAAACAAAAGTCCGAAAGTGAGGAGAAAATAACTTGAACACTACAAAGTGACCATAACAAGGGGAACCTCTAGGTCTTCCTCCTCACAGAGTGTCTACTTATTTTGCGTATGGTTAGTTCGACTTATCATCATAACATTTATGTACAGAAAAATGATAGATAACCCCACTGGTTGCGGAAATAAAGACACTTTGTGACCAGCGTAATTTTCTGGCCGCTTGTCGCATTTCCGAAAATCGCTCAGAATTGAAATAAATAAAGTGTACATTGTTCATAAATGTGCTAATTCCTACCGGCAGAATCGTTATATATGTCTCATAAATGTAGTTGACGTATGCAAGTTATAAATACAAAGATAACAAACAGTAACAAGTCTATTTTTCTCATAAATAACAGTACATTTGTATTAGAAGCACAATCAGACCATTTTTGCGTCTATAACAAGCTTCTGCTATTCTCGTAAGGCTGAATTAATACGTGTATCAAATCATACACAATATAGTTTTGACCGTTAAATAACCTCATGAATACTAACTGCTTTACATCTGTTCTACTAAAATTAGCTTGACATTTTTAATAACAGAGACAGAAAGTTGCGTGTTGAAAATTGAATACATGTAAATGAATAACGAAAAATTTAATAAATAACTGACGATAGTTGAAAAGGGTTAATGAAATGACGAAAGTTGAAAGTTGAATATGTCAATTGAATAAGTTAATGGCGAAATTTGAACGTTTGATAAGTTATTGGCGCAAAAATTGAATGTTGAATAAGTAATTGACAAACGTTGAAACATGAATAAGTAAATGGCGAAAGTTGATAGTTGAATAAACAAATCATCAGAGTGAAAGTTGAATATGAAACAATGGCGAAAGGTGAACGTTGATAGTTGAATAAGCAAATCATCAGGGTGAAAGTTGAATATGAAACAATGGCGAAAGATGAACGTTGATAGTTGAATAAGCAAATCATCAGAGTGAAAGTTGAATATGAAACAATGGCGAAAGGTGAACGTTGATAGTTGAATAAGCAAATCATCAGAGTGAAAGTTGAATATGAAACAATGGCGAAAGGTGAACGTTGATAGTTGAATAAGCAAATCATCAGAGTGAAAGTTGAATATGAAACAATGGCGAAAGGTGAACGTTGATAGTTGAATAAGCAAATCATCAGGGTGAAAGTTGAATATGAAACAATGGCGAAAGATGAACGTTGATAGTTGAATAAGCAAATCATGCGGGTGAAAGTTGAATATGAAACAATGGCGAAAGATGAACGTTGATAGTTGAATAAGCAAATCATCAGGGTGAAAGTTGAATATGAAACAATGGCGAAAGGTGAACGTTGATAGTTGAATAAGCAAATCATCAGGGTGAAAGTTGAATATGAAACAATGGCGAAAGATGAACGTTGATAGTTGAATAAGCAAATCATCAGGGTGAAAGTTGAATATGAAACAATCGCGAAAGATGAACGTTGATAGTTGATTAAGCAAATCATCAGGGTGAAAGTTGAATATGAAACAATGGCGAAAGATGAACGTTGATAGTTGAATAAGCAAATCATGCGGGTGAAAGTTGAATATGAAACAATGGCGAAAGATGAACGTTGATAGTTGAATAAGCAAATCATGCGGGTGAAAGTTGTATATGAAACAATGGCGAAAGATGAACGTTGATAGTTGAATAAGCAAATCATGCGGGTGAAAGTTGAATATGAAACAATGGCGAAAGATGAACGTTGATAGTTGAATAAGCAAATCATGCGGGTGAAAGTTGAATATGAAACAATGGCGAAAGATGAACGTTGATAGTTGAATAAGCAAATCATGCGGGTGAAAGTTGAATATGAAACAATGGCGAAAGATGAACGTTGATAGTTGAATAAGTAAATCATGCGGGTGAAAGTTGAATATGAAACAATGGCGAAAGATGAACGTTGATAGTTGAATAAGCAATCATGCGGGTGAAAGTTGAATATGAAACAATGGCGAAAGATGAACGTTGAAAGTTGAATAAGCAAATCATGCGGGTGAAAGTTGAATATGAAACAATGGCGAAAAGTGAACGTTGATAGTTGAATAAGCAAATCATGCGGGTGAAAGTTGAATATGAAACAATCGCGAAAGATGAACGTTGATAGTTGAATAAGCAAATCATCAGGGTGAAAGTTGAATATGAAATAATGGCGAAAGGTGAACATTGAACGTTGAATAAGCAAATCATGCGGGTGAAAGTTGAATATGAAACAATGGCGAAAGATGAACGTTGATAGTTGAATAAGCAAATCATGCGGGTGAAAGTTGAATATGAAACAATGGCGAAAGGTGAACGTTGATAGTTGAATAAGCAAATCATCAGGGTGAAAGTTGAATATGAAACAATGACGAAAGGTGAACGTTGATAGTTGAATAAGCAAAGCATCAGGGTGAAAGTTGAATATGAAACAATGGCGAAAGATGAACGTTGATAGTTGAATAAGCAAATCATCAGGGTGAAAGTTGAATATGAAACAATGGCGAAAGGTGAACGTTGATAGTTGAATAAGCAAATCATGCGGGTGAAAGTTGAATATGAAACAATGGCGAAAGGTGAACGTTGATAGTTGAATAAGCAAATCATGCGGGTGAAAGTTGAATATGAAACAATGGCGAAAGATGAACGTTGATAGTTGAATAAGCAACTCATCAGGGTGAAAGTTGAATATGAAACAATGACGAAAGGTGAACGTTGATAGTTGAATAAGCAACTCATCAGGGTGAAAGTTGAATATGAAACAATGGCGAAAGGTGAACGTTGATAGTTGAATAAGCAACTCATCAGGGTGAAAGTTGAATATGAAACAATGACGAAAGGTGAACGTTGATAGTTGAATAAGCAACTCATCAGGGTGAAAGTTGAATATGAAACAATGGCGAAAGGTGAACGTTGATAGTTGAATAAGCAACTCATCAGGGTGAAAGTTGAATATGAAACAATGACGAAAGGTGAACGTTGATAGTTGAATAAGCAAATCATGCGGGTGAAAGTTGAATATGAAACAATGGCGAAAGATGAACGTTGATAGTTGAATAAGCAACTCATCAGGGTGAAAGTTGAATATGAAATAATGGCGAAAGGTGAACATTGAACGTTGAATAAGCAAATCATGCGGGTGAAAGTTGAATATGAAACAATAGCGAAAGGTGAACGTTGATAGTTGAATAAGCAACTCATCAGGGTGAAAGTTGAATATGAAATAATGGCGAAAGGTGAACATTGAACGTTGAATAAGCAAATCATGCGGGTGAAAGTTGAATATGAAACAATGGCGAAAGGTGAACGTTGATAGTTGAATAAGCAAATCATGCGGGTGAAAGTTGAATATGAAACAATGGCGAAAGGTGAACGTTGATAGTTGAATAAGCAAATCATGCGGGTGA
Organism: Mactromeris polynyma; assembly: GCA_032209605.1. Lineage (NCBI taxonomy): Eukaryota > Metazoa > Mollusca > Bivalvia > Venerida > Mactridae > Mactromeris > Mactromeris polynyma. The sequence goes on from JASFXZ010000003.1 coordinate 36,731,225, forward strand.
AAGTTGAATATGAAACAATGGCGAAAGGTGAACGTTGATAGTTGAATAAGCAAATCATGCGGGTGAAAGTTGAATATGAAACAATGGCGAAAGGTGAACGTTGATAGTTGAATAAGCAAATCATGCGGGTGAAAGTTGAATATGAAACAATGGCGAAAGGTGAACGTTGATAGTTGAATAAGCAAATCATCAGGGTGAAAGTTGAATATGAAACAATGGCGAAAGGTGAACGTTGATAGTTGAATAAGCAAATCATCAGGGTGAAAGTTGAATATGAAACAATGGCGAAAGGTGAACGTTGATAGTTGAATAAGCAAATCATCAGGGTGAAAGTTGAATATGAAACAATGGCGAAAGATGAACGTTGATAGTTGAATAAGCAAATCATCAGGGTGAAAGTTGAATATGAAACAATGGCGAAAGGTGAACGTTGATAGTTGAATAAGCAAATCATCAGGGTGAAAGTTGAATATGAAACAATGGCGAAAGATGAACATTGAACGTTGAATAAGGAAGTGACGAAAGATAAAACTTGAAGCTTTAGATGACGATAGTTGAATGTTGTATAAGAAGTCAGGGCTTCAAGCACCGGAGAGGATTGGTTGTTTCTGCTTAAATTCATACATCGTCCACCCTGCAGTGAATAAAAAGGCAGAGCAATTGGAAGATCAATTTACACAAGTAATTGCACACTACTTCCTATAGGAAATTCGTTCCACCCACGGAGCTCTAAAAACCAAATTTCCTGTTAGCAATGTTTTTGGCATAATAAATACATCAATTTTCAGTATTAAATTATCACCATTCAAAGATGGGTTTTCTTCACATTTATTTCCTGACCTGACGAGATTTGTAAAATCTTAGACGACAAACGCTAATTAACTTGACTATTCAAGGGTATTATTTATAAGTGCCCCAGCTCCCATTTGGTCTTAATGATTTTAGGCTTCTTAAAAGTACATTGAATTCAAAACAGTTAAAGAAATGGGAAACCTTGCATGTTTTCACATAAAAAACTTATTCGATAGCTGCACGAAATATATGATTTCGATAAAACTATAGTTTCATAAATGTATTTTGTGATGTTCTTTATTTTGTTTTACTAGCTACGCAACCTCTTTTTTGTGTTATAACCACTCGAAGGCCATAAAAGCACATGTCCAATTTCTGGAAAAAATATTTCCGGAAAAATCTATTCCCAGGAAGAAAGTACCACAAAACGTCGAACCATTACGTATATATGAATTATATATATGCCTTATTTCGACATATTCATTTGCAATCCATATTGTTCGTTCGGAAAAGAATCCGACTTGCCAAGGGCGAACGGATATACGAAAATATATCCCCATGAAACTGCTTGAAACTAAACAATCGACATGGTCATTGCGTATGGCTCCCTGTTAGATGTACAGCTTCAGCTAAAACAAATACCAAACAATCCAATGAGGGACAAAGGGTTATTCGTCCGTCTGATTTAAACCAGTACAATGTTTGTTCAATGTGATTCACGCGGGATTTGCTCATCATAATTCCCCTAGGATTCGGTAACAATAACACACCATAGTACATGAAATACGACCACGCTGATGCACTTGACTATTCGTAAAGTAAATTATTTCTAATTCATTAGTAGTATTGTCATACATAATCTGCGACCACGGTATAACTATTTGCGGTCCAAATTACATTACAGCGATCAAGAAACGCATATCCCTTCTATTAAAGACAATAACACAACTTTATACATAATTGTCATGTTAATAGTTGAAATTAATAGACTGCATTTCATTTCAACATCTTGGCTATATTTGCGTGTCAAATACGTAAAAGATACTTTTTCAGATGAACGCAACTGTTAATTCTTATTCAATATCACAGTTCAGTCATACGCAATGCCCTGTTTAGTGTACATTACTCAGCATGCATGACATTGACCTTGGATTATTGTTTCAGCTTCTTTTCATAAACAGTTCATGTTGCAGTGTTTAAGGTCCTATTTAGCAGTCTGGTTTCGCATTGTTTCTTCAGAAAACACGAACATATACAGAATAGCAATTACGATTATTATTGGACTTCGTATTAATTTGTCGGCAGAAAATGGAGAATGCTAACCGGTAAAAGAACAGCGCCTGTTTCCTGTGTTTATTGATTGAACTTGACGACAATTTTTTCTCTTAGATATTCCAGCAACTCAGATGACGATGTTAAAACAGTTTCAATTCACCTCAGTGATGAACTATTGATTTGTTAAGAATACTACACGTCGTCACAGAGCAAACATTCTGAAAAAAAGCATCCAATCTCTCAAATGAAATTGGATACGTCAGTATAATTACAGATCATTGTTAGGACTGTTTAATGTTGAAAATGATACGGAAGGAAATAAACCCATTTTTTCCGATCTGAGAATCAATTAACTTATGATACAACTTCATGTAACCAATACACTCATGTATTTTAAGTACCGAAAAACAATTAATATAAAGCATCTGGTGTCCCTGACCTAGCACCGTAGTTTTATTGCAAGCCAGTCCAATGCCGGCAAGTGTATAATTTGATTATTCCTAATTGTTTTTTGGTTAAACAAATTTTGTGTGTTCATGTTCTGACTGATTCTAGATTTCTTCTTGTCTGTTATATATCGTATTCCGATCATTGAATGGCGCCGAGTTAGTTAGTTTAAGAACAAGACATCAACTCGATGCATTTTGGTCTGACAACCAGGAACATTATATCTGAATATTCCTGAACCTACAGATGTTGTGTTAACATACTGTATTTAAATAATGATGCTGATATACTCATGTATCTATATGATCTGGTAAATCGAAAATTCAAAACATTAACGTGATATTGTAGTAACAATTCCATATCTAACACCATAAAATGAGCTCTACAGTTGCTGCACTCTGCCTTGCATTCAGTAATGGCTAACAGTCGCTCACATTACGATAGTGTGCACTAGTTTTGCTACTGAACGCACTGTTTGCCAAATAGTGTGCGCACAGTGTACGCCCAATCGCTAACGCAACTCCAAGGTAGAAAGCGAATTTGTGAGCCGAACACTGCGTTCAGTTACGGCTAACAGTCGCTCCCGATTGTTTTGTATCCCTGGCCCACCGTATCTCATTGACTGCATGCGGGGAACCAAATTGAAAAATCAACGCAGGGCTAGTTCCCTGCCTTTACCGTCTTTGAGGCAAGGAACCAGAATAAAAACGAGGAGGTCAATACACTTGTTAGCGCAGCTTCCGTTAGCCGTAACTAAACGCAAGGCTGTATTACATGTTCATAGATAATCTGACATGTTTCATCATAAATCATACTGAAGTAAGCATCATTATAGAGATAATTGTTAATTTATATCTTTCTAAAAATAGACAAGTATTTATCCATCACTTAGATTCTGTGATATTCCCAAGATAATGGAACAAACTGCCAGAATGAATGATTATAGACGGATTATCGACAATACGTTTTACTGAGTTTTCTAAGACACACTAATATAGTCACGAATTATGCTGCACTTAACGAATGACCGGTGTTGATTTTAAGTTCTTCAGCAAGCCTGGTGGTGACATTTCACAAATTTTCAAATTCAACTTCATGAATTCAATATTTCATTCTCCGTGTGTTTTTATTATTTTCATGACTCTTTAAAACTCTACCGGGTCCATTACGTGACTTAACCATTCTTGACTATTTCGTGATAACGAAATATTGATTGTACATAAACAGTAAAAATACGTCTTGTTTTTTAATTGAATATTTCATTTTAACGTATAAAAAACAAAAATGAGTATGTCTCTTAAGGGCGTCATAAACTATCGAAATGAACTCAAAAAAAGTTCGTTACATGAATTTTTTTTATAGCGCACGAAAATCACAGAGTGTTATGCAACCGCATCACACACGTGTGCTGTATGACTCGCACGTACATGTCCGTGCCTTTTGTGTGGTGATACCTTATTCCTGTGTAGTCTGAAGATACAATGAAACAAATAAATTATTGTCTTTAATAGCAAATACACATATAGCAGCCAATTACGATATACTAGTAGAATAGAATAATCATGTATGTAAGAGGTAAATTTTAGAACATAAATTACAGAACATTTTAAGTAACATTTCTTGCAATACGAACAGTGAATTTACTAAAATGTTAGAGGCATTTGCGTGATACTGGGCTTGCATAAGTTCTAAGATAACCCTTGCACATTATTGTTCCACTTTCATAAAAGTCACAACAAGACAAGAGACAATTGATAGAGAACCACTTTTTTGTTGTTTGATGCTCTGTCTAAAATGTTATCAGATAAAACACAGCCGAATAGAACAAAACAACACAACACAGCACAACACTGACTGGAACAAAACACAGCATGACATGACAGGATATCTTACTGTTACACAGTACCTGGTAGGACTTGACAGGATATCCTACTGTTACACAGTACCTGGTAGGACTTGACAGGATATTTTACTGTTACACAGTACCTGGTAGGACATGACAGGATATCATTCTGTAACACAGTACCTGGTATGACATGACAGTATATCTTACTGTTACACAGTACCTGGTATGACATGACAGTATATCTTACTGTTACACAGTACCTGGTAGGACATGACAGGATATCTTACTGTTACACAGTACCTGGTAGGACATGACAGGATATCATACTGTAACACAGTACCTGCTAGGACTTGACAGGACATCCTACTGTAACACAGTACCTGGTAGGACATGACAGGACATCCTACTGTTACACAGTACCTGGTAGGACATGACAGTATATCTTACTGTAACACAGTACCTGCTAGGACTTGACAGGACATCCTACTGTAACACAGTACCTGGTAGGACATGACAGTATATCTTACTGTAACACAGTACCTGCTAGGACTTGACAGGACATCCTACTGTAACACAGTACCTGGTAGGACATGACAGGACATCCTACTGTAACACAGTACCTGGTATGACATGACAGTATATCTTACTGTTACACAGTACCTGGTAGGACATGACAGGACATCCTACTGTAACACAGTACCTGGTATGACATGACAGTATATCTTACTGTTACACAGTACCTGGTATGACATGACAGTATATCTTACTGTAACACAGTACCTGGTAGGACATGACAGTATATCTTACTGTAACACAGTACCTGCTAGGACTTGACAGGACATCCTACTGTAACACAGTACCTGGTAGGACATGACAGGACATCCTACTGTAACACAGTACCTGGTATGACATGACAGTATATCTTACTGTTACACAGTACCTGGTAGGACATGACAGGATATCTTACTTTTACACAGTACCTGGTAGGACATGACAGGATATCATACTGTAACACAGTACCTGCTAGGACTTGACAGGACATCCTACTGTAACACAGTACCTGGTAGGACATGACAGGACATCCTACTGTTACACAGTACCTAGTATGACATGACAGGATATCATACTGTAACACAGTACCTGCTAGGACTTGACAGGACATCCTACTGTAACACAGTACCTGGTAGGACATGACAGGACTTCCTACTGTTACACAGTACCTAGTATGACATGACAGGATATCCTTCTGTAACACAGTACCTGGTAGGACTTGACAGGATATCCTACTGTTACACAGTACCTGGTAGGACTTGACAGGATATCTTTCTGTTACACAGTACCTGGTAGGACTTGACAGGATATTTTACTGTTACACAGTATCTGGTAGGACATGACAGGATATCTTACTGTTACACAGTACCTGGTAGGACATGACAGGATATCTTACTGTTACACAGTACCTGGTAGGACTTGACAGGATATCATACTGTAACACAGTACCTGCTAGGACTTGACAGGACATCCTACTGTAACACAGTACCTGGTAGGACATGACAGGACATCCTACTGTAACACAGTACCCAGTATGACATGACATGATATCCTTCTGTAACACAGTACCTGCTAGGACTTGACAGGACATCCTACTGTAACACAGTACCTGGTAGGACATGACAGGATATCCTACTGTAACACAGTACCTGTTAGGACATGACAGGATATCCTACTGTAGCACAATACCTGGTAGGACTTGACAGGACATCCTACTGTAATACAGTACCTGGTAGTACTTGACAGGATATCCTACTGTAACACAGTACCTGGTAGGACTTGACAGGACATCCTACTGTAACACAGTACCTGGTAGTACTTGACAGGACATCCTACTGTAACACAGTACCTGGTAGTACTTGACAGGACATCCTACTGTAACACAGTACCTGGTAGGACATGACAGGATATCCTACTGTAACACAGTACCTGGTAGTACTTGACAGGACATCCTACTGTAATACAGTACCTGGTAGGACATGACAGGACATCCTAATGTAACAAAGTTCCTGGTAGGACTTGACAGGACATCCTACTGTAACACAGTACCTGGTAGTACTTGACAGGACATCCTACTGTAATACAGTACCTGGTAGGACATGACAGGACATCCTAATGTAACACAGTTCCTGGTAGGACATGACAGGACATCCTACTGTAACACAGTACCTGGTAGTACTTGACAGGACATCCTACTGTAACACAGTACCTGGTAGGACTTGACAGGTCATCCTACTGTAACACAGTACCTGGTAGGACATGACAGGATATCTTACTGTAACACAGTACCTGGTAAGACTTGACAGGACATCCTACTGTAACACAGTACCTGGTAGGACATGACAGGACATCCTACTGTAACACAGTACCTGGTAGTACTTGACAGGACATCCTACTGTAACACAGTACCTGGTAGGACATGACAGGACATCCTACTGTAACACAGTACCTGGTAGTACTTGACAGGACATCCTACTGTAACACAGTACCTGGTAGTACTTGACAGGACATCCTACTGTAACACAGTACCTGGTAGGACATGACAGGATATCTTACTGTAACACAGTACCTGGTAAGACTTGACAGGACATCCTACTGTAACACAGTACCTGGTAGGACATGACAGGATACCTAATGTAACACAGTACCTGGTAGGACATGACAGGATATCCTACTGTAACACAGTACCTGGTAGGACATGACAGGACATCCTACTGTAACACAGTACCTGGTAGGACATGACAGGACATCCTACTGTAACACAGTACCTGGTAGGACATGACAGGATACCTAATGTAACACAGTACCTGGTTGGACATGAAAGGACAGATACCAAATCAGTGTAGTCTTCAAACAAAGCATAATAGAATCAGCAGGGCAGGGCAGGACATGGCAGCAGAGCGCAGGGTTGGGCAAGGGTAGAGCAGGACAAGGCAGGTTGGGACAGTGTAAGACAGGACAGGGCAATACAGGGCAGGGCAGGGCAGAGCAGAGCAGAGCAGAGCAGGGCAGGGCAGGGCAGGGCAGGGCAGGGCAGGGCAGGGCAGGGCCGGGCAGGGCAGGGCAGGGTCTGGCAAGGGCAGGACAGGGCATTATAAGAATGTCCGAGTGGCTCATGTAGCAGAGCATTGACATGTTGATATTGCGAAAATGGGTTCGGACACTAGAAGAGGCGTTCATTTACTGTGATTAAACTGAAACTATGTCTCACATTAATTGACTATTAAGGTAGTCGACAGATACGAAACCTTGACCTGAATAATTCTAAACTCATAAAATGTTATCAGCAATAACTAATGTGTAGTTCAAACAGAAAAAAACAACTAAGTACATGTATTTATATACTAACTGGGAAAACCGAAACCAAATCATGACCGATTCAAAGAGGTATCAATACTCAGGATATATCAGTCCCATTTTCCGGTCTCGATGTATTTATATGAGCAACGTATTTCCGGACTTACACATTCTTGTTAGTGTAGTGTTGTATATATTTTCAATATACGTCATTAGATGCTTGTAGAAACAGACCGGAATTGTTTAGAAGTCCGAGACATCATGTAAAGAAAGTCATTTAAACACGACTAAGCGTGATAATTAAGTATTTTTTCACGTACATACAACATGTATTCACATAAAATGAGTTTGTTCGGTAAAACTATTGCTTCTCGTCAATGGTCAATAGTTTGAGACAAATTAGGCAGCAGCCAACACGTCAAGAGAATCTCACAATAATCAAATGCTCGGCTATGAGAACTATGTATGTGTTTATTGGAAATATAAGATAATACTGTTAAAATGCGAAAATGTGCATACATTCGGACCTCGTTTATTCGACAAACTTCTATCCGAATATTCGGTATCATCCGAAATAAAAAGAAGGTCCCGATGTATCTTCTTACACTCGTCGAATTCAATTGGGTCATTCGAAACCATGTATTATTCGTAGTAAGATTTCGGACCCGATGTATTCGAATAAACGAGGTACGAACGACTGTATGTATTTTATTTCTATCATACGTAAGACATTTTTAACTAGTGTGAGTGCGGACAAACGGAGGCACTGTCTGGTGGTTGGGGCCTCGTGGTGCATTTTCTTACGTGCTTGTAGTTTGGATTTATCTGTCCATTCCAATTTCAATTTTAGTGAAGTTAATGTCGCTCAAAATTGCTAAAATAATTGCTAAATCACGTTTTACCATTTTCGACAACTTATCTTTTCTGCCATCAATTAAAGTAAAAGTGATATTTTGCGTTTAATGAATATAAAATATTGTGAATACAAAAACAATTTCTCTCCTCTTTCTCCCGATTGAACAATTATTTTGCTATAAAACGTGCAAAATAGTTTAATAAAAGCAAGATATTTTTGCCGTCATTTAAATTGAATTCGCTTCATAGATTTGTCTGTTACAGCCCGACTAAACCTGAATTAACTATAGATTTAATGTCAACAGATGAATAGCGAGATCTGATGCTTGTTTTATATGAGATATCAAATATTAATGAAATAACAGCTTGGCATTATACCGCCACCCACAACATATCATATATATTAACTGGAATCAATGACATTTAACAAGGCCTTAACCTTCGCTATTTAAAATGATACAGGCAGTCAACACTGTCTGTTTAAAAAAACGGTAATCCGTAACTTTCTTCAGATTATGTGCCAATAAATTGTTCATTACGGTACATGTGGGGATACGATATTTGAAAAATTTAAAATGAGCACATACCAGTGAGTGGGTGATAAACAGATATTGCAAAGTATATTGTTTGTTTGTTTCCTCGGGTTTAACGCCGTTTCTCAACGATATTTCAGTTATATACGGCGGCCGGTTCACCTAACCAGTTTTTCCTCGATTGAAATCTAACCAGTACTAACTTACCCTTCCACAAGGAGCCGGCAACTTCTCCACATGTGGATGAAAATCGACATTTTTGTCAAATTTTCATGAGAGGGTATGACCTGCCGCGACCGGGAATCGAACCCGGATCGCCGGGTTACAATGCAAAGTATACAAAACGGTACAGTGTGAGCTAAAAGCGAGTCAAATGACCTAAGCCTAAACGCACCTCTTATAAGGCCGAGCATTTACAATGAAGATACTAGTACCATTTTAATTAGTCCAGCTACGGACGTCACATCTCTATACTGTCGCTGTACGAAGACGCGTGTAAAAGTCGGAGTACAGAGACACGTATGCGGGGCTACATTTTAATGATCATGGTCTGTTACCCCCCCCCCCCCCCTATTCCCCTGAGATCAAGAGTGCAATCCCCACCTAATAAATTAAAACCAAACACAGTTTATTCCGCAAGAATAAATTATTTCTTGACAACACGTGCCTGAGTCGGGAAACGTTAATTGCAAATCAAAAGTTCAAGGACGCAATCTTGTACTTTAAGCATTTGTTTGATGGTTAATTGGTATTTAATTGAAGTTATATAATTGACCTAAATAGCAGTTCATATATCATTTATTACACCACTGCTGATTAATATGTGAAACAAAAGCAATTTGTTTAAACTGTGATTCATTTTCATCCTTGATTTACGGATAGAATGATGAATATAGTGGTATTTGTACAGTTTTACTCTATTACATGTTACCACTTAAAACAAGCCAATCTTTACGTAAAGATGCGTTATTTTGTATATTTAAGTATAAAATGTTTGTGCCCCAGGATGGATTTGACACCTTACGTGATATATGGAGCATAACCCAGCGACGGAATATGTTCGAGTAGTTCAATCTAACAAAAAGTAAGTTAACGGTGCATAAGTTAATGGCCATTAAATAACCATAACACATTTTGTGCTGCTAAAAATAAATCCGTGAAGATAGATGACGTAAATCTGACGCACGTTACTGGATTGATAATTAGTTAATTATTTGACTTATTTGCGCTTAAATTGTCACATGACCTTGAAACGCAACAATTATATACATCATTCACTTTTTAAATAAAAAAAATCCGAACCATACAATATCTCCTTGAAAATAATGTAATATTTACGAACAAACTAAGATAATTAATCAAATAAAGATGTTTATATACTAGTATTCTACAAAGAGCGGCCCGGTGCCCAGTTAGCACTGTAGGCTGAGTGCAGGACTTTCTATGTGGTGTTCATAAAGCCGAAACCCAGAGGAATTGTTCTATAGGTCTCATGCATGGTTTTACTACACTTGATACAAGTGGAGCATTCGTCCTCAACGTCTGGTTTACATCGGAAAGTTGTCAGGTACTAAAGGTTGGAACCAGACTAGCCCCGCGTACGTGTTTCTGTACTCTGACTTTTACACGTGCCTTCGTACAGCGACAGTATTGAGATGTGACCTCCGTGGCTGGACTAGAACCAGACAGTATAGACAAAAATCACAGGGACAAACGTTACATGGACAGAGCATTGCATAAAACTCATATTCCTACATTATATTCAGATCATCTCAAATAAGTTATGTTCTTCTTTAGGTGCAGGCGTACTAACACGGTTTTGCTACTTGCATAAATTATAAGTGTTGTGTAAACCAATTAAATGTTACGTAACCAACTTCTCTTCAACCGAACAACGTGTGTAGTCTTGACGCGAATTGGTTAACCATTCGATAAGGGATATGTTACCTTACCGAAATCCATTGAATTTCGGTGAATTTACCGAAATCCAACTTGGATCTGTAATAACCAGCAATCGTTATATCTCGGCAATTTTTATGTTGCACAACAAAATCTTAACCTTCTTAATTGCTTCGACCATTTTTGTTCAAGATATTTCCTGTTTCGTTTAGTTACACATTTGTAACATTAGAAAATCATTTGTAATACAATTGTTTTTTAAAGAATCATAGCGACGTTAAATAAATGAATATATGAACCTGTACGCCAAGCAGCTTCAGCTTCAGGGACAAAGCAGTACCCTAATACCCGGTCTCCTACACAATGTGTGGCACCATGAGTGCCGGTGTAAACACATAGTCATGTTACCTCTGGTACTCTGACAGTATAACACTAGTGTAACAAACAAAGCAGTACCCTAATACCCGGTCTCCTACACAATGTGTGGCACCATGAGTGCCGGTGTAAACACATAGTCATGTTACCTCTGGTACTCTGACAGTATGACACTAGTGTAACAAACAAAGCAGTACCCTAATACCCGGTCTCCTTCACAATGTGTGGCACCATGAGTGCCGGTGTAAACACATAGTCATGTTACCTCTGGTACTCTGACAGTATAACACTAGTGTAACAAACAAAGCAGTACCCTAATACCCGGTCTCCTACACAATGTGTGGCACCATGAGTGCCGGTGTAAACACATAGTCATGTTACCTTTGGTACTCTGACAGTATAACACTAGTGTAACAAACAAAGCAGTACCCTAATACCCGGTCTCCTACACAATGCGTGGCACCATGAGTGCCGGTGTAAACACAATCCATGTTACCTCTGGTACTCTGACAGTATAACACTAGTGTAACAAACAAAGCAGTACTCTTATACCCGGTCTCCTACACAATGTGTGGCACCGTGAGTGCCGGTGTAAACACAATCCATGTTACCTCTGGTACTCTGACAGTATAACACTAGTGTAACAAACAAAGCAGTACCCTAATACCCGGTCTCCTACACAATGTGTGGCACCATGAGTGCCGGTGTAAACACAATCCATGTTACCTCTGGTACTCTGACAGTATAACACTAGTGTAACAAACAAAGCAGTACCCTAATACCCGGTCTCCTACACAATGTGTGGCACCATGAGTGCCGGTGTAAACACAATCCATGTTACCTCTGGTACTCTGACAGTATAACACTAGTGTAACAAACATCCTCTCTAAATTGGACTATTTACATGATGCATTTTACAAAACATTGTTCGGTCATGAAAACAACACATTAACCAGATTTGTAAAGTACGAACATCTACTTGTTTCACATGTAGCAGACGATAACGGACAAAAATACATTATTTACCATTAACGAAATAAGATACTATTTATGGAATACAAATTAATACTAAAATCTTGCGTTATCGAATTTATCCCATGAAATGATAAATTGCAGAAATCCTAAGAATAAAATTGTCATTTATTTCTGCTAGCAGGAGATAAAACGAGTGCAAATCGGATATTTGCGTTACAAATTACATTAGAAAGTTTTATTCCAGTCTAACCAAATACAAGTGACGCACAACAGGACTTTACTTTGATATTTTAAGAAATATAGATCTACGTCAAATTGTCAAAACATCTGACGGAGATTTTAAGTCAATCTGTGTATTATAGTACTCAAAATTACACAACAAGCCACAATTGCATGGGTAATGGTGAAGTTATACCTCCATGCAATGTTCAAATCGATGTCTAACTTTTCTATGACTTCAATGTATGACAGGAGACATTGAGCTCGAGTTTGAGACAGAATCTCAGTTAAGATCGTCTGTGTAGCACTGTGTCAGACATAAATTAATAAGGGACGTGAGATTTTGCTAGACGTTTGTATGGAGGAAGTACAAAGGAAGTTACGTGTCCTCCACCTGTGATCTTTGTGGATTCAAGATGTCAGTTGCTTGCTGAAGAACAGGCTGGTATTGATCGGTAACCTTGGAACACTGGATAGGTCAACTCATCGTTGTACATATTTAACTGTATACTGTTGTTAAAGGATTAACCTCCAACCTCCCAATATAAACGCGGTTGTGGGACGCTTTTGAAAGAGAGATGAAGTTGTAACAGGGAACGCTACATACATAAGACAATGCCTCTCCACACAGACCTCCGGGAAAACAACGATCCATAAAACATCAGGCATTTGATGAGGTGCAAGGGTAAATATGCAATGAAACAGGGGCGAAGGGAATGGCTTGGTCGGTCATAAGGGACAAACAAGGAGAATTAATGAGGACAATCAGGGGTGGGCGGAAACTCCAACCTATACGAGGTTATGGGGCGCTTTTGAAAGAGAGATTTAGTTGTTACAGGGAATGCCACATACATAAGACAATCTCTCCATTAAAGGGATGGAATACATCACGGAATAAGCCAAGAAAGTCATTAATCATATGCGACAGGGTTGAGAAAAAACTTATGAATCATATCAAGTAAAATGCCTATGGGACAAGTTAACTTAATATTCATCTAAAACATAATGTTTCATGCTGAATCATTAACAGTCATGAAGTATTACATATTTGCCTGAATGATTATTGCTGTATTTTGTTTATACATTAAAACCTCAATAATAAGACCACCATTGGGACCCTTGAAACTGGTCTTAATATTGAAGTGGTCTTATAGTCAAGGTTGAATAAAGAGCGGAACAGTCAAAATGGACTTGAAAGGTGTGGTCTTAATTTTGAGGTGGTTTTTAAGTGAGGTTTTACTGTATACGACGTATGTGAATTTATAAAGTGTTGGTGTTTGTGTCTGTAGCTACTGTCTATATGTTGTTAATGTTTATGATGTATGTTATAGTCGCATGTGTTTATGAACTTCTCTATTTTGAAAAACATAAACATGTCAAACACGTCATAACTTAAATAGAAATAATAATCACACAGCGATTTACAACCTTGGAACTGTCCGTAAAAATACTGGGGATTCAAATCGATTTAACAGCAGTCTAATATACTAATATATATTTATAGTATGGCTATATGAAATAACTATGATCTATATCTGCATAGTAATTAAAAAGCCCAGTCTCGACACAAGCGATAATATCAAACTATTTTACAATTGATGTTCAATATTTGTTCTTGAGTTTTAGATAAACCTAGCGTACACGAGTTGCACATTCATTACGGACATGTCGATGTGTCTGAAAGTGAGACACGTTTATCACCTCCTTTAACGTACACTGAAAACTTCACTTAAATACCACCTCAATAATAAGACCACCTCAAAAATAAGACCACCTCAATAATAAGACCACCTCAAAAATAAGACCACCTCAAAAATAAAACCACCTCAACAATAAGAGCACAATTGTTCAAATCCATTTCCACTGTTTTGCTCTTCATTCAACCTCAATATAAAGAACACATCATTAAGAAGACTACTTTATTTGGGTCCAAACGGTGGTCGTATAATTGAGTTTTCACTGCACAAATACATTAGTGTGGCTTTCATTCCTACATGTGTGATTCAGATACCGTGCAATGTTTAGTTACTGCACAATTCGTCGAACAATCGAATACGTAGTTTGAATCATTCAGTGTGAAGAAATGTATTATCAGAAAATATCCATGTAAATTAGATCATGCTTTCTACAAAGCAACTAACTAACCATACCATACGTTACAAGATAAAATCAACATGGTTTCCATTATAGATATTGATGGCTTTATTGGAAAAGTTCCGCCTACGGTTATTAAATCCTTTTTAAGTTCATCAATATCTTCTGACATCGTACAAGGATTGCCCTTTCTCCTACACAACAATTCAGTTTCAAGCATCTTTTCAAATTACACTTGTGGGACTTTGATTACTGTATAAACATATAAAACTCTTGTTGCGTACATCTGTGTATTGATACTCTGACTGTACGTTTATCAAGCTCAATTGGTTTTGTTTGAGCTTCACCCGACCACAAGTTTCTCTACTGAACTATACCCAATTCATCGATTTGATTTTTATCACAAAATAAATCTATATTTGACATGAGAATATCATGAGGTATATGAGACAAACTGAAACAATGTTATTCTTTTCGTGGGTGGTGGACTCGCTACAAAAAGTAGTATGTTGTGGGTTTCTTGTGTACACTTATTACAAAGAAGTCGCCCACCGACAGTTATCGAGATAAGATCACAGTAACTTTGCCGATCGTAATTTAACAGTTGGCAAGTATTAATGACGGTTAACAATTCATTTATCGATCAATGGGCTCAAATGATTTGATATTTAATTAATGATATAACGGTAAGTTAGATAATAAGTCTGGGAAATGCATTTGCTTTAATACCCTTTAGATTTGACTTGACATCCTTTGTATTGCGCTATTGTTGATGTGTTTGTACGGTGTAAAAGAGGAAATGTATAGAAATGTGAATAGCTAATTGGTCGGAATACATTTTAATTATCTAAACACACGCAAACACATGTATAATTGTATAAATATCATAATATGTGTGCCGATGTACAATGTCCAAACTCTTCTTTAAGTGACGTAATTTCCAGAAAACGTCACATGTGACGTCACCATGTACTGACTGTAAGAAATGTTTAACCCAATATGGCAATATGATCGAAGTGATCATATGGAGTAAATATTGTTTCCTGCTTGCAAAAAGTGACATCAAGTGTTGCGTTTTCTTGAAAAGACATCACTTACAGAAGAGGTTATAAATCCCATAGCGGCAGTTATGAGAAAGCTAAAACAATTGAAACAATGTTTTGTTCTATCCTATTGAAATTAAATACTTATTGAACAGAACTCCTTAGTCACCCTCTAAACATCAATTATTATTAAAACGATCTTTACTCGATGTACTTCCTTAAACGTTTGTGCATTACCCGCCCGGACCACCGCTTAACTGGTTCTTGACTTTTTTATAGCGGGCAAGAAACTTCTCCGTCTAATAGTCAATGTATCTTAACATTATCTAAATAGTTAGCATACACAGTAACACTATTCTCAGGTTCGTGCATATTTATTTGCTTCAAAAGAAATCAACAGAGTTCTTTTGCAAATCATTTGAATTACAAATACGTAGACAGAAAGTCAAGAAGATGATTGAAATGAATAATGCAGTTTCTATGGCAACAAACAACGTTGACATGAAATGCATCGGTGTCAAACTCCCAAAGGATTTTCCAAAGGATTCGTCGAGTGTGCGCAGTTGTTTTAGTACAGCACGAATTCCGATCAATACTGCGCCTAGATTTACATAAAGCATGGTTAGCCGACTGAAGAACGCAGAACAAGCATAAGAACCGTACATTTGTTGTCAAGTGACTTCGTGCCATGCTAGCATCATGTGTATATATACAGTGATTTTTCTTTTATGTTTTCCCAATTTTGCCCCCACAAAGAGTTTCTTTCTTTTAAGACTTATATAATTAATGATTTATTCATAAGACAATGTAATACGTTTTAATATACTTTTTAACACTTCATATAGGTGCCAAACGTTCCCAGTGAATTCTCCGAGCGTCTGAAAGGCTGATAAATTAGTCATACACGTTTATCAAATACAGCATTATAATTGCACAAACGTGATACTCACATTTGTTTCGTGTTGTTTTGCTCCGGGGTCCCCACAAGGGATTTCGTAACCGAGACAAGTGAACTTTTTATTAAGAATCTCTTGCACTACATTGTACTTTGCACATTGGTACATTGCCTACCATTCAGTAGCAATTTTACTAAAGCAGAATTTATACTGTCTGTCGGACGCTTTCATTGTACGCAAATAACCTATGATTTGTTGAAGTTTAACGTCGTGTTTTCAACAATATTCCAGTTATGTACACCAGTATATAGAACAAATCAGTGTTCTTTGGTGACCTATCACACAGGGGACAAGTCAGTATTCTTTGATGACCTATCACACAGGGGACAAGTCAGTATTCTTTGATGACCTATCACACAGGGGACAAGTCAGTATTCTTTGATGACCTATCACACAGGGGACAAGTCAGTATTCTTTGATGACCTAGCACACAGGGGACAAGTCAGTATTCTTTGATGACCTAGCACACAGGGGACAAGTCAGTATCGGTTTGTCATTCCCACTCCCTATATAGGTCCCTCCGAAAATTCGAAACATTTGTTCCTTCGTATATAGCTCCTAAAATACAGGAGCTGTATGCGACCACAAGCATGTTTTAAAGTTAAATTAACACTGGACATCACGTTGCATACGAAATACTTTCTTTTCCCTTTTCCCCCTTTTCTTCTGTACGTGACCCAGAAACATTATTAAAAGGTGGTTATTGTTAACTCCCCTGTCCAATGTTGTTCTGTTGTGTTCGGGGTTCAGTCAACCTTATCAGCGTCCTGGTTGGGTTTTTTACCAAAGCTTAATTACTATCAAGTTCTTCTGGAAACGATTATGTCAACTTCTCATAAAAAGTTATATGACGAATTACACAAATTGATATCAATTTGGTTAAGTCATCACGGAATACGTACAATTAGTCCGAATATAACCCCCCCCCCACACACCACAAAATCGCTAGCCGACCGCTCCGTCGATTACGCAGGAATATCTCAGAAGCAACGCAAGCTCTAAACACGACAGTAATCATTTCTACTATGCACTCTTATTTCCACATTTATACAACTAAGCATAAAGATACGTGATAATAAAACTTTACTTACATTCCGAGACACCAAGTCTGAAAAAAGAAAACAATACTAAATACGCCAGTTTATTGACAGGGAGTATAGAATATCATACATATACCTATTTTGTCTTAAGATATTATGAAAGCAAACTTTCTCAGAACAGCAATCAGTAATGTTTATGTAGGCACAATCCCGACAATGGCATAGTGTTACTCTTAAAAGTCTGTATTCCTTATTTAGAAGTAAACCGATTGTAAGCCAAGGTTCTCTGTAGCCAGACATTATTGAAGACAAATTTAAACAGTATATTTTGTTTTCAATTGCTATCCATGTTGCATGATTTTAACATCATGATTTATATGCGTGATGGGTTATAAAACATCTGATACTCGTTCTATGTCACGAATGTATGGATTTTATCCATTTATTCGGCCATAAACGTGGACATCTAGTACAGCGTTCTGCAAATCACAGCATTAGAATACACTACAGTGTAAACTGATCGTAGCAAGCACTAAAACAATGGCTATGATCAGCTATGTACCGACATGTAGAGTTACTACCAGGTGTTTTATTCCTGAACAAAAAAAATGTTCCGAGGTTTTAAAACTTGAGATCAGTCTCCATGCTAAAATACATTTTCATTTTGATCTTATTTCGTTCGAATATGTACTGACGTTATGTTATTTCCACTTTGATTGACCTTAGTTATTCCTTATGGTCGGCCAGGCCATTCCTTGCGCCCTTGTTCCCTTACATATGTACCCTTGATCCTCTTCAAATGCCTTATGTTTTATAGGTTGTTGTTTTCTCGGAGGTCTGTGTGGAGAGGCACTGTCTTATGTATTTGCCGTTCCCTGCAGCAACTTATTCTCTCTCTCTCTTTTAATACTTATACAGAATTCAGTGAAATTAAAACTAACTCATCAATTAAACCGTATTTTCATGAACCAGTTTTCTTCTTTTTTTCTTCAGTGTTTAACTCGATAACCAGTCCATCACACACCTATGACTGACCTTCTTCATAATCAATTGTGAAAAAACGTAAGATTAAGTTGTTACAGGGAACGCTTTATACATACACGTAGCAACGTCTCCCCACACATATCCTCACTCAGGACAACAACAACATACGAAACATTATGGACTTGGGAAGTACAAGGGGAAACATGTATGGGGACGGAGGAGCAAGGAATGGTCTGACTAACTGTCATAAACAGTCTTGGGGAATATAGTGGGAACAACAAGGGAGAACAGAATTGAACGGATAGAATACATCAGAGAGCAAGGCAAGGAAGCCAGGAATACATCAGAGAGCAAGGCAAGGAAGCCAGGAATACATCAGAGAGCAAGGCAAGGAAGCCAAGAATACATCAGAGAGCAAGGCAAGGAAGCCAGGAATACATCAGAGAGCAAGGCAAGGAAGCCAGGAATACATCAGAGAGCAAGGCAAGGAAGCCAGGAATACATCAGAGAGTAAGGCAAGGAAGCCAGGAATACATCAGAGAGCAAGGCAAGGAAGCCAGGAATACATCAGAGAGCAAGGCAAGGAAGCCAGGAATACATCAGAGAGCAAGGCAAGGAAGCCAGGAATACATCAGAGAGCAAGGTAAGGAAGCCAGGAATACATCAGAGAGCAAGGCAAGGAAGCCATGAATACATCAGAGAGCAAGGCAAGGAAGCCAGGAATACATCAGAGAGCAAGGCAAGGAAGCCAGGAGCCATTTTACGTTTGACAATAATATCTACAAGTGTTAATTGACATGTCATGTTGTATGTTAAAGGGGTGGAGAGATATAATATTTTGGTGATGACACTTGGGCCCTGAAATTATTGATAATCGTGGGATTTTTACAACTTGAGTGACCAGTTTTAAACACCAAATTGATTAGCATAAATTCAAACTTCGAATTTCAAATGTACTATTAAATAAGAAGGTCGAATGTTCGAATGACATCCCTACTATAAATTGCATCAGTTTACTTAAACTGACGATAGGTATATCATTTACATATTTGGTACTAAACTAAACCATCTAACCATGAACACTGACGCACCAGTCATGACATGCATTAAATGTTTGCAAATCGCATGACATATTCTTGTATTGATACGGTTTTGAAAGTCAACAACAGTTATTTCTATATGTAGATTAATATTGAAAGCAATGCATAGACAAAGTTGCAAGTTGACAAAACGGCTCGAGGTCTGATAGAGAAATAATACCGTACAAAGCAATAGTTAATCATTTTGAACACGCAAATGTCAAAGACTATGTCTGTTTGTTTTGCATGTATTAAGATTGTATTTCGATTTGTTATTCGTTATTTAAATTCTACTCACATCCAAATATGCAAAATATTTTTTCTTTCGGTACTATCAATTTTCTCAAGTAATTATAAGATACAGAAATAAATTAATTCCACCTATGGAGTACTAAAAACCAAATTTCCTGTAGGCATTCATCGAGTATTGTTTCTGTCAAGACAAATTCGGTCTATTTCCTGGATTTTAATTGATGTCAGAAAGGATTACGTTCCTCAATTATTTTCTGGCAATGTTTTATCTGTAATGTCGATGACTGTTTACGAGAATTCTTAAACCAGATGCACATTCTGTGTATGTAAATGTTGTAATCAGAAATTTGAAGCAAATTTACTAGATTTATAACAGTTAAAATTAAATGCTTTTAAGCTAAAGGATATATTACAAAAACGACACGATGGTCACCACTCGCGGAATTTAGCTGAAATATGTGATATTGCCGAGTCGCTATGTTTGTAAATACATAGCTTTTTTCTATTTAGCAGCAAGTTATCTTAATTGTTATCATTTTAGTAAGATCATATTCTATAAGAAAAAAACTTGTTTCCAATGAGGAGATACGTTTTGCATTAGGTAGCTAGGATACTGACGACCATAATATGTTCAACATAGTTTGACGGAAGCCAAAATATTCTGCCATTTTGCTTGCTTTTTTGTCATATTATCAATTTGATTCCCATGTCGCTGGCGTGACTTTGGAGCAAAATTTCCTCATTTAAGTTTCAAAGAGGGTGTCATTTCAGCCAGAAGATTACGGACGGACTAGGAGGAGGCGGACGGATTCACGGAGAAGGACAGATCATTAAAGCCGCCGCCCGTGTGAGCTAATTCATATTCTACACTCACGCTACACAAAGTTCCTAAATCAAATCAGTCACGTGATGATATTTCACCCTAATTATAATTTAATTATGTTTGCGTTTCCAGAATATTGATGAATGAGTGTTTAACATGACTGACATTCTGTTATAATCGGGTTTTATCCGGTCAATTGTTCATTCGCAATCTCTGGAAATTTGCGGTATAATTTCAGAAAATGGCGTTTTATCAATACGTTTTTTAATCAATTGATGCGTATCATATTGCAAGACTTTTTTAAAATACAGTTGGACCTCGTTCATTCGAATTCTTCAGGTCCAAAGTTCATTTCGAATAAAACATAGTTTCGAATAACCCATTTCAGTTCGCCGTGCCTAATAAGATACATCGGGACCTGATATTTATTTCAGATGATACCAAGTATTCGGATAAAGGTTGTCGAATACACGAGGTCCGACTGTATGTCCTAGCAACCATTATAGTTATTGCGTTTTGAACCTTAGAATTCCAGCTTATGGATTCTTACAGACATTCAGTCCATAAGGTGTTTCCTTGCAAAGTACAATGTGTGTGCTGTGCTATGTTATGTAAATATAACATATACGAAACGATTTGATATCTTCTTTGTGAACTTTCAATCGTGTATCGTGAATTCATGAAATACAATTCGTGAAGTTGAAATTGAGAAAATTAAATCGTGAATTCTTGAAGTTGAAATCGTGAATTCGTGAAGTTGAAATTGAGAAAATTAAATCGTGAATTCTTGAAGATGAAATCGTGAATTCGTGAAGTTGAAATCGTGAATTCATGAAGATGAAATTGTTAATATATGAATACGTGAATTCATGAAATTGAAATCGCGATTTTTTGAAGCTGAAATGTCACCACGAGGCCTTCGTAATAACAGCTAGGCCTTAACAAGGTGGAATTGTCATGATTCATAGTACAGTTGGTTCCATATGATCCATAATTAACGAGATTTTGCTTGAATCGAATGTAGCTATTAAAAATAAGTTCTAGAGACTATGACGCATTTGTGCGTGAGATTGAGACTTGAGATTGGTCATCACACTCTCAGCTTTATGTGTTGGTTAAAATGTCCCCATGTTTATTTTTTTTGTAAGATTATTTTCAAACGCTATTCTTCTTGCGACATAACTAATTTGACTTTTTATAAAATAGAACATAAGAACAAAAGAGAATAATATTATCTCGAATCAATCCGATGGATAATTTTAGACAATGACAACGCAAAATACAGAAATATAAATCAACTCATCATTAAAGCCTTATGCTGTATAATTACGGCTTTCATGGTACACAGTCAACAGAGAATAGTGTTGTTAAATTCGTATGTTGTTATTTTTAGAAATTTGATTTCAATTCCTTGGTATCGGGTTGTGTAAATACTCAGACATAATTAATGGAGCGTTCAAACATCGTAGCAACATTTTCTTTGAATAACATCCATTGGCTTTCGCAATATTTACGTCTCTAATCAAAAATCCAATGCGACTTTTAAAATTGTACTTTAAGATCAGATCGCCATTAATTAGCCTGCACAAGGGCTGTCTCGAAACTTACAATAAATAATATTCTTAAGCTGGTGAAACACGGTTCGTGTGACCGTATATATAAAACAACTTTCTTAAAGCACTGAACTAAGAACATAATTATGTCGTCCAGACAAGTCGTCGGGGAATTTATTCCCTAAATAGACGTAGTGTTTTTCGTTGATTGTAATTTTAAATTTACTTTGTAAAGACGCCTTATGTGAATAAGCAAGATTAATTGTTAACTACTGTAAAAGTGGGCGTTCAATAATGAATGGAAATATTAGTTCATCTATATTTTTAATCAGTATATATCCACAAGCTGCGACGCCATAATTGCGGCTGTAATATCGCGTAGGTAGATTTACATTGAAGAAATAATATTTGTATTTCAAGCAAGAAACAGCATATTTTATCATTTTATCCATTGCAATCATATTCAATGCTTGCCAAGCTGCTGTCGGAACTGTCAGTACTTTGATCAATCATTATCCGAAGGTTCGAAGCAACTCTGTCAAAATCGTGACGATCACATTTCGCTTATACAAACAAATCAACGTAGCACGGAGAGCACTGACATTGTGTAGCAATTAACTGTGGTGTTTGTTTTTCATGATTCTGTAAAAATAATTGAAAATCTAAATTAATTTCTACGAGAGGTTGAAATGAGTTTTTTTCCATTCAATTACTAGAATTTATTAGGTCCTTGGTTTTGCTGTCACAAAGATCAATATTAAATGCTAGTGATAAAGTAAACCTTTGAACCTAAACGTTTAGCCGTCTGACCGCAAAGCTGGCCGGTTGTCCAAAATGTTAGCGCGTCCGTTTGTCTACCAGTCCTGGTTCAAAATGACTTTTAAACGTCCGTCTGTCCGTCACACTAAATGTTATATAAAATGTTGAGTAGCAAGAATGTATCACATTAATTTGTAATATGTCTAAAAATTGCAATGCAATCGGCTGAATTCAAATTAACAAGGCATATTTCGTTCTTTATCTTATGTTTGTTTCGTTTCATCGTTTGATCGGGGTTTATGTCGTTTTTTCAACAATTTTCAGTCATAGACAGCGACCAGTTGACCTAATCAGTTTCCCTGGTAACGTGCTCATCCGCAAGCAACTAACAACTTATCCACAAGCGGGGGACATGTACGTAGCCAATGTTACGAAAGAACATAATCTGCCCAACCTGGGAATCGAGCCAGGATTTATCGTGTGGCAGTCTAGCGCTCTACCAACTGAGCTAGCCGGGCGGGTTATTTTTGTAACGTAATTACTTATCCACAGCTATTATTTCAGACAAAGGTAAAGAACATACAAGATTTGCATGGTTTATAGCAGCGAAACAACCACGATTTTCACCAAATGACATCATAAATATGCTGTTCTTTCTTTACCTCTTTTTCTGAAGATTGTAAAAGACACCCATGTAAAACTATGTTCATAACACACATGATATATATAACAAAAGAGAGCAAAAACCGATAAAAACATGTGCATTCTTCCTTATTTAGAACTCTATACAGACAGGAAATCGAGGAGTGCCCTTCTAATATTTCTATGTAAGATTTCTAAATGCGATTTTATGAGATCCTATCACATTCCCTTGTGGATATAAAACCATGAATCTGACAAAAACATCCATTTTTGTGAGAAAACCACATGTTACCAGCGTATAATGTGCATTTAAATGATATTATATCGGTGTGGTGTGTCTTCTTAGGCGACTGGGGTATAGTGTGAGAGGTATTGGCCCTTTGGTTTCAGTCTGAAGTGTGTGGATTGTCGATTATCGACGTATATGGTGATATTATAATCGAAACTAGCATTACGTTGTCCTTATACGTTACAATGTAGTGGAAATGTGTAACCTACCAAACAACCAGCGCATCGTATTTCTGCACGGAACATTAAAATCGGTGTCTGTAGTGTCATACATTTGACGCAAAACCAATGATTCAAAACATTCAAACAATTTTAATGTTATATGCAAAACATTTACAGGCGTCTTACACATCAAGTACTGGGAAAAGAACCTCTAGACGTGTGGAGAATGTCCTTAGTAAAGTGCGCTGTAATAATCGCAACCCTTCCCATCATTATTGGCGCGGGTTGTAATTGAATTTAAGCCCCGAGCAACAACGCTGGTAATGGATTCCATGATTCCCACGATTTAAACCACATTTTCATCACTGGGGTACAAAACTTAACATTGTGTGTCTGCTTCTGTGAAAGTTAATATATAGAGGATATTGAATGAGTGTTGTATTAGTATTGAATTTATTGAACGAGTTGAATAAAATGAAATGAAGCAAGCCTCTGGCGAGCTCCATGTTCCTATATTCAACGAGTTCAATAAATATTTTTGAGTTTGCTGCAGCGTTCATGAGCATTCTTATTTGACGCATCAAAAGTTGGTGATGTGGATATTTTTTATCATTGCTCGTTTTGTTAATTGTGAACAAGCAGCGTATGGATTTCATTTTGGTTTTTCCGCTCGTTTGCATATTATATGCACACTGTACCATATGATATTTATGGCATCGTAGAAACATGCACGGGTGTGTGATAAATTTTGATACATTTTGTAACGCAACATTCACTAGGTCGAACGATTGTTGTGATCTACATTATATGTGGAGAAAAATGAATGTTTGATTTGAGTGATAATTATACGTCAATTTGTTTCATTAGGAATTGTGTATAATTCTATGAGACTACTGTTACCGGTATTAACAACGAAAAGTCACTTAATTTTAGTTAACATTATTCGTGAAATAGAGATACTGAATATTAAAATTTAAAGCAGACTGGATAAAAACTAGACACGATGAAAGTTCCGTGTGTATTACAGTAAAACCTCAATAATAAGACCACCTTTGGGACCCTTGAAAATTGGTCTTCTTATTGAGTTGGTCTCAATATTGAGGTTGAATAAAGAGCAAAACAGGGAAAATGGACTTGAAAAGTGTGGTCTTAATATTGAGGTGGGTCTTATTATTGAGGTGGTCTTTAAGTGAGGTTTTACTGTACTATTTAAAAATGCTGATCATGTTAAAAATCAATTGTTGAGGGGCATTGTACATTAGACAATATTTCTCGTCAAAATATTGAATTACAGATACAATTTTACGACAATTTGTTTTTACGACATGCCAAAAAGCGGACGTGGATGCTATGTCGTGTAAGAACAATCGCATTTCCCGGTTATTTCTGTGCGTTCCGCTAACGGCAACGACTGAAGTGTTCCAAGTGCAGTAAATCTGTTCTCAAAGAAAACCCGATGCACATTCCAATACGCACTAATCGATGACAGATTTATTAAAGTAACTGAATAGCGTAGGTATCACCACCGAGCCATCATAGTACCGTGTTAACACATTCCACATGTAATAAGATTAGTTACTTTTAATCATAACATATACGCCATATATTCACATAAGTACTTATGGCTAGACTCCCGCTACGTTCACGAAGCATTCAATGTCCACGAGTGTTAAAATCATACAACTCGACTATTTTATCCACAAGTCTGTATTTGTGAATCATAAAACAATATGAACTTGATATAATTATGATATCGAGAAACATCATTTTACTTTTTGAATAGGATATGAAATGATGAAAAAGGAAAGCAGTTGATGAAATAGTAGCGGTAGTTTCAAAATTGCCAAGTCTTTAACAAACATAGATGAAAACAGCATTGATTAGCATACATACGTGTAGGAAATATCACTATATTACAAACAAGAAATATCTTTAAAAAAGATGGTCGGCGCAACTTGAAGTTTGCATTTTTTTTTGCAATCTGAAGGTTAAAATTTGCTGTACAACATAATAAATGCTTAATGTTACGACTGTCGGTCATTCAATTACGCTATACTACAGAAACCCCGAGATCACTGCGTAGGAGACTGGATACAAATAACTCCGTAGTGTGATTAGTCATAAACA
The DNA here is from genome assembly GCA_032209605.1 of Mactromeris polynyma. Classification (NCBI taxonomy): domain Eukaryota; kingdom Metazoa; phylum Mollusca; class Bivalvia; order Venerida; family Mactridae; genus Mactromeris; species Mactromeris polynyma. The sequence goes on from JASFXZ010000003.1 coordinate 36,757,591, forward strand.
CAGTATAGTCTGTTTCAATATAGTTCATCATTACTTATTGCGTAAGTCGTGAACTCACACATCCATGTTAATAAACTTGTTATCTGATTAAAACAATATCAAGGTTCGCGACTGGTACATAAAACCAAGAAATCCGTGGTGATGAATAACAACACTACTTACTGGATAAATCTTGAAATACACTATACACAATGTTAACCAATCTGCTTCAAGGTTACAAATATTTTTCGGTTGAAGAATTGCGCGAAATTGCCTTGGTGGTTAACGTAAGATTTGATTGGTTTACAAAACACTGATATGCAAATAGCAAAACCATGTTTAAGTACGGCGCGCCGAAAAATGGCACTCATAATATTGACACCACTGTAATATTCAAATCTTGATCAACCTTCATTAGTCCAATACGCATGTTCTCGTAATGTAAAACATCGTTTGTCTAACATCAGTACTCCTTGGATTACATTTCAATATCAAAGTTTTGATATAATATAAATCTTAAAAGTTCACATGGATTCTAAATTTTTAAATATTAACATCTGGACACACGATAAAACTCATTGCATATCAAATCTTTACGCGGAAAGATCACTTTACGTCAACGTTAGAATAGACAATGATGGAAATATTCTCCATAAAACAATATGAACTTGATATAATTATGATATCGAGAAACATCATTTTACTTTTTAGGATATGAAATGATGAAAAAGGAAAGCAGTTGATGAAATAGTAGCGGTAGTTTCACAATTGCCAAGTCTTTAACAAACACAGATGGAAACAGCATTGATTAGTGTACATACGTGTAGGAAATAGCACTATATTACAAACAAGAAATATCTTTAAAAAAGATGGTCGGCGCAACTTGAAGTTTGCAAATTTGTTGCAATCTGAAGGTTACAATTTGTTGTACAACATAATAAATGATTAATGTTACGACTGCCGGTCATTCAATAACGCTATACTACAGACACCCCGAAATCACTGCGTAGGAGACTGGATACAAATAACTCCGTAATGTGATTAGTCATAAACACAGTATATTCTGTTTCAATATAGTTTATCATTACTAGTAAACTTTCTTAAATCAAAGATGCGTAACTCACACCAGAGCATACGTATCTTGTTTTACCTGGTGAAATAAAGATGAAATACTTTATTTTATACAAAAATAATGCATAATAAAAATACGTAAAAATGATGCCGATTTTGAAGCTACTTACCCCACCCACTTGAAATTGTCGTTTTGTTGCCTTTTTTATATTCATTATCAAGAAAAAACGATATAATTGTAACGCAAATGCATTAAACAAATGAGTTCAGCATTAAATAAATAATATTACTACATGTTCTGTAAAATATAAATAAAAACTATGCAAGTCAGCTAAAATGGTATGTAAATTGAATACATTTATAAGTGTATCATAAAACAAACAATTTTATCGCACAATCATATACACAAAATGAATTTTATTTTACCCAAAAATATGAATATGCGTTTTTTTTCACACTTGTGGCGGCCATCTTGGATTTTAAAATCGTGCGACAACTGCACCCAAGATTTTCTTAAAGCCGAGATATTCCCCTTCACATTTATGTATAATTGAGCTCTTGACCTTTTTTGCACACAAAACACCCCTAGGGACTGGAGTAAAGTGACGTCACTTAAAGAAGAGGTTGGAAATCGTACAGCGGTGCTCATATATGTGTTTAAAAGATTCTAGTACATTAAGTTACGAAATCGGGCAGCTCCAAACCGGAAGCTGGCACTTCTACTTCCTATATGTGATGCATTTATCAAAGATGTATATAATTATGTGTGCTATTACTACTAACGTCTTAATCAGCAAACACAGGTTCATAAAAGATAACCAAGATAAAACACTAACTATAAAATTCGGGTTTCAAATAAAACTTCATTTACCATGCAATATTCTATGTAAGTATTTGTTCGATAATAACAATATTAATATGCTTGTATCTAAATGCAACATACTTCTTTCTATAAATATTTAATTCCCGACACAAACGCGGTATAATTAATGTTTTTGGAAAGTTACGAAGAAAATGCTGTGTTTTATATTCATGTTTTAAAATACGTACGTGGCAATGTAGAAACCAGCCGCGAATAAAGCATTTCTTCATACGTCAGTCTCTTAATGTATTTCTGACGGGCAACTTCCTTTCGTGAAGATTTATCGGAGAGCAGTTCAAGTCGCGTCCATACACTTAAAGCAGAAGCAATGTCGTTCGATTATAACTGAATTGTACATGATTTAATGACAAGTTTTATAAAATTGTCGAGTATAAACTAGATTGGAAGAATATGAGTTGTTGTTTCTATGAATTAATAAAACTAAATTTAAATACAAAACTAGATAGTTAATCTGACGTTTCTGCGCACGACGTAACATCAGGCATTTGTAGAAGAAAGCAAGAGAGAAGACACAATAACACTGACGGGAGAATTGCAGGCAGAACTGACAACAAGATTAGTGAAATTCGAATATTCTCAGCTTGAGGCCACGGGGAATAAACACATTTATTATGCAATACCAAATACTATTTGTAATAACAGACCCGCTTTCCGTTTGTTACGCATAATTCCGTTCTTTTAAGTTAATTATCGTTTGATTGAAAGCACAAAATGTCGGTTTTTCCAGTGCAGCGCATGTCTGGGATTTAGCAAATAATAAGAAGCAGCGATGCTTCTCTTATTCGAAAGAGAGTTCAGATACTTATTTGACAGCAAATTTACTGGGTAATAGAAAACAGTAGTCTTCTTCCATTATCAAGTCATTGCATTATCAATGTGAAGAAAAATTCTGTCTTAACAACACGCTGTATACAAAGATTTTCTTTGTAAAAATATATATTTTTTCATCATAGAAAATTTCACACCATCACTTGAAGAAAAACATTTCACTGTAAATAGTTATGACAAACACTTATATAACGATAAATAACATCAAAAATACAATTAAATATTTAAAAAATTTGAGGACACAATCAAAGTTTAGAAGGTGTGAATTGCGGAAAAATATTCGGTGCACATAAGAAAATTGAATTGTATAAACAGCATCGGCTGTTGTAAAACCCGCTCCGATCCGTACCGCATCGGGCATACGGACGCACATAGCTTTTATGTGTCAGGTACGACTGGCCGATGGGTATTCGGCATGACAAGAAACTGTTCGTATTACATTACATATTCTGCCCCATGTTTTAGTATCGTTATAAAATGTAAATTGTTGCAAATGATGGTACAGTTAAACTTCGATTTTTCGAACAGGCGACAACTCGAGAACCCCGGATTTCTCGAGGAAATGGCAGAGTCCCGGACTTTTTTCTACTATTTTCATATAAATTTACCGCAGATACCTCGAGCAGAAATAAGTCGAGAGCTCGAGCACACATGCCGGTCCCCAGAACACAAACTATACACAATATTTAACTGGTAACTCGAGGACACATTTTCACACATTTTTTCAAAAGGGAGCTCTAAATAAACAAACAATGAAAAGGTAATAAGATTTTCGCGACGAGTTGTAAAACTTGCAAAATCACGGTCAAAAGGACAAGTATTGAGGTGTCAAAAACGATTAGCGTAGTTTTCACAAAACATACAGATATCAATTAAAAAGGCCAATTGAGACGATAATGATGAGACTGTAATTACGAGAAATTAGAGAGTAAAACACGTGATTAAAACCCGGCCTTACCGTACAAACATCGGAATCTATTATGTGCTTTTTGTACCATATTGTGCTCACTTGTCAAATGTATATTTGCTATGATCAGCTTTATTAATTTTAGATGAAACAATAAAACAAGATAAAACGATTTAGAGTTGTTATATTTTTATTTTCACATGTACATGTGTAATACAATAACATTTCAACTAAGGAGCGATTTTCACGATGCATAAATATAACGGTGCAAACATCCGGATTGAACACGTATATTCATGAACTTTATGTCGTCTGTAAAACAACAATAAGTACTACAAGTACATTCTGTAAACTGTACAAATCTTATTAATAATTTGTCTTTACTTTTATTTTAATGAGGAAAGATAGCGAATAGAAATATGAAATTATGAAAAAAATATGAAACAACTGGTACACGTGTGACAAACTATGAAAATAAACATTTCATAAAAACACTGATGGGACAAGATCGAAACCCCGGGTCACTCGAAACACCGGTTTACTCGAGCTTTTCTGACGGACCCCAGCGTCCTCGAGTTACCGACGTTTAACTGTACATTGATTGAACTAAAACGAAACGACAAAAGGTGACTGAAGGCGCCATCCATATGGACTTTAAGGTTTTGTCAGACAAATCTTAATTGCTCCTCCAATTCATCACTAAGCATTCTGTCTTTTGTAAAACTTGCATACAAACCACAATCTTCATGAAAATATATTTAAAACGCTTAAATATGCGATAATTGGCAACAAACGGAAATAATGCCAAAATCGTATTATTTGCTGGACAAATTGATCTGCCCTAACCGTTATCTGGAGACGCTACTGTGATCAGGGGAGGCTACTAATCAAACGACGCACCAGGCCACAGATCAGACCCGGAATGTCCGCAGTTTAAACATTACTCATATAGAAACAGGACATTATTTCATTCTGTACTGTTTGAATCAATTAATAAGAGGGACTTAAGAGAAAAAAACATGTAGGCCTATATCCAAAACGCAAACAAAACGGAAGATTGTTGTCAAGTCTATTCACACATCAAAACAAAAAACTATAAATTGTAATAACTTTAACATCAACTTTCTAATAACAGCTCCTTCCATGTATTCCGGCCTCACGAGCGGCGACAATACTACCACCCAGCTTGATTTTATTACCAGCGATAGACATATCTTGAAAAAAATGGTCGGCGCAATTTGCAGGTTAAGATTTGTTGTGGAACATAAAAAATGCCGGGATGATACGATGGCTGCTCACTCCAGATTCAAAAAGAATTTCAGTAAATTCACCGAATTTAGTGGATTCCGGTAAGGTAACGTATCCCTTATCGAAAGGTTAACTAATCCACGTCAATATTACAAACGCTGTTCGGTTGAAGAGCAGTTGGTTTAGGGTTACACAAAACTGATATGCAAATAGCAAACCCATGTTAACATGCGCCGAAAAAGACAGAAGAAAGCATCAACAATTACTTCCTCGTCACTCCAGATCCAAAATGGATTTTGGTAAATTCAACTCATTTCAGTTAGACGTGCATACGATACCATCGGGACCTGACTTTATTTCGGATAATACCGAGTATGCGGATAGTAGGTTGTCGAATAAACGAGGTCCGACTGTATTGCTAAGAGTAATGTTTTCCTTTCCTTCCCAGAACATGTTGACTGTGGTGTTACGATTACACATAATCACTAAAACCGTTTGTCTATGGTGTAACAGCTTCTAACGTTTGACGTTTCCGTCGTAGACACGACGAGATTCTACATTCTCAAAATAATTATGAAGACAATAAAGAAAACAAGCATCTTCGATAATAATTTAGAGTGACTTTTTTCAAAGATTACTTAATGAGCGTTGTGTGGTACCCTCCTTCTTAGATTGAGAAAAAGTCCTTGCTCATAAATAGCACACCTCCGTAAGTGTCTTAAAAACGCTAAATGGAATAGTTTCACCATCCCAGAATGATTTATAGTGCTCTTACAATGACAGACAACTACCTGCCGAGGGTTGCTGTGGGGAAAAAAACGTTGTCTCCGAAGTTACTGTACATTTTTATCCTAAAGATATGCATAAACATTGTTTAATACATTCTTTATGTATCTTGGAAATAACTAAGTCTTTGTTAAGCGCCAGTTTTTTTGCTGATGAATTGCGTTTATTTCTGTACATAGCATTTGTCTAAACATGTTGCGTAAGATTTTGATACATTACATGTCGTTTAAAGTTTAAAAATGATAAATTGAGCTTATAATTCAAAGTAGAGTATGATTAAATATATTTTTTCATAATTCAATAACATATTCATTTTAATAAATTATAACGGTTTTGCATAACCATGGTATTTATAAAGTTGTGTATGAAACCTTTCGACAGAAATGTTGCGAAAAATATATGACTAGTTACACGAAGAAAAACATGGGTATTATTTTGCATTGCACTATAATATGCATACAGTACAACCTCACCTAAAGACCACCTCAATGATAAGACCACAATTTTCAAGTCCAATGTCACCGTTTTGCTCTTTGCTCAACCTCAATGTTAAGACCACCTCATTAAGAAGACCAGTTTTCAAGGGTACAAAGGGTGGTTTTTATTTCTGTGTTTTTACTGACAGTTCCAAGACTGTAATTCGCTGTATGGTTGTTATTTCTGTTTGTGTTTTGAATGTATTTAAATTTCCCTTTCCCATGTGCAATTCTGTCACTTTATATAGTGTTCATGTTATTTCCTGCTCAGTTTCGGCCTATTGTTGCCAGCTGTCTTGACTTGTCCTTTGATCTTTTCCATCCATCAATCTCTTCTCCTTCCTTCACTGTCTACTTTGATTCTACTTTGATTCTCCTAGTTATTCCTTATCGTCTGCCAGGCAATACCTTGTGCCTCTGTTCCTTAACGTATGTACCCTTTACCCTCCTCAAGTGCCTTATGTTTTATGGATTATTGTTTTCCCGGAGGTCTGCTTGGTGAGGCACTGTCTTATGTATGTGGCGTTCCCTGTAGCTACTTAGTCTCTCTCTTTGATCATCAACCAGCGCTTACCATTTCTTCCGCAAGCAACTGACAACTTCCCATACAAATCGGAGATGGAGGATAAATCATTTAGGACAAACATATAATATATCATCTCACAGCAAATGGTGTACGTTCTTTTTTAACATAAACCGTTTGTTACTTGAAACATTTCAATATTATATTTGCATTTTCCTATCCATTCTATCCTATGCAAATGTCTGCATGGCTTCATTAATATGATTCAAAAATACGATGTCACGCATCTACTGCGAAATTGATTTACGAAGTCGTAAATGGAACGTGGAGAAATGTGTTTCTTTTCTGCTTAATTTTGAAAACAAATTCAAAGCGATTAATGGCTTGAAATGCATTTACATTTATCGTGTTTGAGAACTGATGAATTATGTATTTTACAAATTGAATCATGACAAAACTGGAATAATAGAAATGCTTCCTTTTGTAGCAAGTTTCGTTGCGTAGTTTTAGCAACATCAATTGTTCATTGGTTGATTGTTTTATGCTCTGGTCGCACAGATATCTCTTATACTTATTTAGAAATACAAAATCCTGATGAGTCGAATTTGCGGATATATAGTAGAGTCGATTCTTAATGTAAGCATATACCTTTAGACACGTAACTCATTTTTGCGCGAGAGAATAAAACATTTGAGGCGGTCTCATTTCGATAAGTCAGTCGGGATTTGCATAGCCTTACCGCTATAGTTATGTAATTGCATAAATAATGGACTTCAAATCAATACAAAGCCTTACATGTGCTATAAGCATATAACATGCATAACAACTTGAATGTGGAATGCGTCACGGAAACTGAGAAAAACTTTGTGTGTATTTGTAAAAATGTGAGTAATTCTTAGTATACAAATACGATACGATACAATACGATACAATATACAATACGACGCAGAACGATACGATGCAATGCAACGCATCCCAGCGTATTGCAATTCAAATATACGATACAATACGATGCGATGCGATGCGATGCGATGAGATGCGATTTACACGTGACTAGTTATTTCAACAAACAGAAGCAGTGATCGGAACAGTTGCATTTACAAAAAAGTACATAAACAAAATATGAGAATGACAGAATAGTTTTAACTTTCAGGAAACATAAGATAACTCGTTCAATATTCAGTCACGGATAATTTAATGACGCGTTTTACTTCATAAAAGCTGTCGTATAGAAATAAAGTGAAAACCTTGAAAACTGGTCTACTTTTTGAGGTGGTCTTAATATTGAAACTTGAATATAGAACAAAACAGTGAAAATGGACATGACAATTGTGTTCTTATTATTGAGGTGGTCTTATTATTGAGGTGGCCTTAATATTGCAACTTGAATATAGAACAAAACAGTGAAAATGGACATGACAATTGTGTTCTTATTATTGAGGTGGTCTTATTATTTAGGTGGCCTTAAAGTGAGATTTGAGTGTATTATATAAGCCAAGGTTTATGTCACTGTGTACACGCTCACACATTTTGCTTTGCATTTGAATTGCATTTGGTCAAAAATCGTCAGAAAGCAATACTTGCCCTGATTAATCGGGTCAAAGTACACGTGACCGCGCTACGTATAAAGTAGCAGTAACCTTAGATTTTCTTACACGTTGTTAATGCTGTCATGTTTGACCTTGTGACAAGTTGATTTCCATTAAGTTAACATATGCCGCTTTGTGTAATGTTGTTAGAAATAAACACGAAGTTTTTTTAACCTCAGGCACTTTTAATTCCATTATTTTCTATTTGTAGAATTGCATTCAATTCTGTTTATGGTAACAAGTTAATTTATCATCTCTCATACATGGGATTGACTTCAGAGTTGCCTTTTGATTGGCTGATGCAACCGGAAACTGTGTAGACCGGAAGTAATTAAGTCGCGTTTGTGAGAGCAATTTCAGAGACAATCGCGTAATTCATAATCGTTCCAAACAAGACTTAAGTTTTGAATGGCAATAGTTTGAACAAGAAGATAAACGGCGTACATGGAATTACGCCTTGCAGTATGTAATAGAAATTTACTAAAACAAAACTCGATGAATAAATCATTACGCTATCCAAATAGTTCTCGCGTAGTTTGCTCAGTGTTATTTAAAATGGATTGTCTTCTGACGAAATCTTATTTATTGCTATATGTTGTTGTAGATAGTCAGAAGACACATAGTCTGCTATAAATTGAAACATTACATTTTGCGCAATAATATATTAAGATTAATTGAAACATTCGTAACAAGAATCGCCCTATTTTGGAACTCTGATTTTGCCAGAGGGATACTCTACGGGAAAAGAAGTATATTTCAACGAGAAATTACTGATAACTATGATATTGAAAGAAATCGTTTAAAAATGTGTTAGAAAAAATAATACGTATCATCTACTTAATGCGTTTCTTCTACTTGCATTAAGTTTTAATAAAGACTGTGTAAAAGGTGAATTATCTTTTCGAGAAACCCCGTTTGGTGCCTCTCCGCTTAAAATATGAACCAATCAAATTGTCCAATTTGTTGCATATTTAAACAACGTGCTTCATATACAACATTTGATTGGTCTAAAATGTAGGTCAAAATCAATATTATACAGCTACGCCGAAAAGACAATTATCTATACTGTTTCGTAATACAAAGATTTAGGCACAAAATATTGTTTTGACGTGCTCCTCTTTGAAGTTTCTTTAAAGCACATTTTCAGAATGAAACTGCAAATTTGTGAAGCTTCATTCACAACAAAGCAAAAGCTGTTTGCAGCTGGTAGCTTTGTTTACTCTGAAATCACCATGCCAACTACGAAACAGAATCTATATCCATTAACTAAATGAGCGTTTTATATAGCATTTTATATCATTAAACATTTAAGATTATATGTAGTAGAGAGCGCATGCATGGTCTTAAAATACTAAATTTAATGAAGACGATTTTTGACTACAATAAACTAGTCTTTTATGTACATTATCTGTAAAAATGGTTTGTAACTTCGTCTTTATTAGCTGGGGACATCACTGCAAGAAATTTGTGACGTCACACCATTTGTTTTTGCACTGGTGACCAATCGGTAATAAGACATGAGTCACACATACACAGACATGTTTTTATGAAATCGTCATTTTGACTCATGGACGAAGCAGAAATACACGTATTGACATGTGCGACTTTTGTGCGGTACGAATGTGCAGTGACGTCTTTCTAAATAATAACAATAAACATGGATTTATCCATTCGTTCCGTAACGTTATCAGAGCAGCCAACGCAACAACGTTTAATTAACAATGACGCGGCAAATACATAGCAATGGATAGCTATACAAAGTTTAAAAGAGTATCTAGGTAGTAAACATTTGCTAGCAGACTTTGAAACTTTCCCTGTAAGTACGAACTGAGTGTACTTATTCAATACGAACATAATACATTAACCTAGCGGTGAGTCGAACGAACGGACGGACACATATATGACGCGCTATAAGACTCACTGCCTAGTACAGTGGGCATGTTTCAGGTGATTTAGGACGCATCTGTCTTATAACTTTACCTTTTATGTTTTGCATTGATGGTAAGTCAGTGCACTAATTTGATAGAAATGATAGCTGGTAATTAACAACAAAAATCGGGAGGCGGCAATAATGAAGAACTTATTTGTTTTGTCTACGTTTACGGCAACACTATGTGCGACCATTAATATCAACATTCTGTGCTATTTACGACATAATTTTAGGGCTACAGTCTGTCTCGTTCGCTATAACTAACACTTATTTCGCGTTTTTGTTTTCGGAAACGTCAAACCATAGTCCCGAGGTAGCGGGACGACTTTAGAACTTATAGCTCTTAATTGCATTCCAGCTACCAAGGGACATTAGCTTGACTTTTCCCCAACACCCATGAAATAACTTTTTATTAGCAAATCTATTACTGCAAACGCCAACTAAAGAAATTTAGTTCAAGAAGAAAGTAACATTGTGTATACGAACAGTGCTTAAATGTTTGATAAAAAAATGGCAGTCGGATAGACGCTCAATGGAAGACATGTTTACGCATCGCTGGTGCGCATGAAAAAGTTCATTGACAATTGATACAGTTTAAGGAGATATATACCCTAGAAATTAGCTATATTTGCTTTTTAGCAATATTTTTGAAACTACATATTATAGCAAGGTGATTTATACAATGTTTTATCGTTATACAGTCCTTCAACTAATACTGCTATAATTTTGTAAAAATGTTGAAAAATCATTTGAGTTATTTGAACTTTTGGTACTGTCAAATAGTACATGTTCGCCGGTAAATCAGGCTAATTGCACAAGTGTTAATTTTGCAAAAGAAACACATGTATACAAAGGCAATAATCAAATCTACCTCATGCTATCAAGATCTTTTCAAATAAACGTAAAACTAAGTTAAATTCCTAAATAACAACAACAGAATTAAGGGGTGAGTACATAACATCTAGTTTTTTATATTTTTATTGATATCATTTTGAAAAAAAACTCGATAGCACAAGCTAGTATGTTTTCTCTTCTATTGATATTGAAAAATACTTAACCTAATTTTGTGTACATTTACCGGAATGTAAAACATTATCAAAATTCATTATACATGTACAAATTTACTTAACAGTGCATAGAGCTAATCCATAAATGTGTATATTAATAAACTCTTGTCAAAACACGTGGCAACGCTATAGCCTTAAAACTGCATGCAAGGATGAACAATTCTCAACAGAGTGATGGTAACACATGATGACATACCATTTATACATAAAGCCTTGTAATGAGGATGGAAAGGAAAACGGAGACAGACAATAAACTTACAATACATATTTTCGAAAGGTGTCGTAAAGTTTATAATTCTGAAATAGCGTATAGCGAATGTCTCGTCTAATATTTATAAATTCTAGAAGTACTGCTAGTTTTGTCATACTAATCGCACTATTATAGTTTATGAATTGATTTATTTAGTGAAACAAGTCTCTTAAAATGAAATTGTACTATATATCGAGTTTCTACGCTTCTGTTCTTTAGATAATTTAGTTAATACAAGTTATTGCCTGAAAGCGAAATTGTATCCCCGTGATCTGGAGAGAGAGAAAGGCAAACCATTGAGTTATTTAAGTCTATATTTAGAGATGTGGGGGACGCGGATGAAGAGTTACTTGGCGATATTACGAAAAGTCTTTGAATATTTATTGCTACAAGCAGAGAACACAGTGAAAGTGTGAGTTTGCTTCAAGCAATGCATTGTACTAATCGAGTGTTCAGTGCAAGATTATCCTAACTCCTATATAAATACATAAGAGTTAGGATAGTCTTGCGCTTAACCCTTGTAATAATAGCTACAAAGTTTTGTATCTAGAAATTAGACGCTAAATCACTCTGGTACGAGAGCATAAGTCGGTATTCTAGTCTCCTCTACCATATTTCAGTGACTGTGCGGCGGCATTTCTAACATCGCCTGTCATGTGTTTCGATAATTGATACAGATTTTGTCAAAATTCTGATTCGATAATTTCTATAATATGATAAAATCAAAGTCCCGATAATGGACCATGCAGCCACGCTATCTGGTGAAGATTCACGATTCATTCGTGTAATACATAATACATGTCTATTATGCTTTAGCATTTGTTTCGTTATTCTGAAAGTCTGGCTTCATGATGGATTCAACTTTTGTCATTATGCCGGTGGTGCCATCTTACAGAATACTTCCTGATTTCGCAGCTCACGATTTCATGATTTGATAAAAAACATCTCATCTGTTTAGTCATGGACGTCAAGATTTCACCGTTGACGATCGTGTATCATTAAAATCTCGTAGTAAGAAATATATATACAATTCAGGTTTCCGGATGATGTAATGCCCAAAGAATACCGTACTTCTCTTCAAGGCAAAAGGGGAGGCGCAAATTTAATATGAACTGACAAAACTATACTTAACATGTGTTCCATTTGACTAAGACACGTGGTAGAAATGGACAACACAACATAGATCAGGACTGGACTTACTATGTGCTATGTCACTGAAAAGTGAATCGAAATAAATATTTTGTTTACAATGGTGAATATTTATTTTAAAGGAACGCTTTGTATTTGTATGTTCCACAATTGTATACAGTATAACCTGTTTTCACAGACCTTGCATATGACAGGGAGTCTCTTAATACAAGGTCAGCAAGAGTGACAGCTGGCAGTAAGTATACAATGTACATGCCGACCCGAGATTTCTCCCAAGATTTGTTATCGCATTTTCTACGAGCCACTGCGCATGCAGTTGTTTTATAACAGAAGATTGAAGAATAAAATTGATATCATCCAGTTTTACACCAGCTGACAACTGTTTCCTAATTCATTAGAGAATTAAATTTGAAATTCAGTGTTAAGAGCACATTTAAAGACATGGTTTGAGATTAAATCAAGAGGCTGCAGTCTGTCTGTGCAAGGGCCAGGTACAAATACAACCCCTAATCCCATTCTTATCGAGCAATTCAATGAGGTATTGTCCTCGCTGCGCTTTATACACATCGAAAATGCATAAAGCCTTGAACAGTATAACTATTTGTATCATACAAATTAATTTTATAGGTACTAAGTATCTATTATTAATATCACTACCGCTACCTAGGACTGTGACGATATTGATAATACATTGTACTAGTATGATTCGTGAAAGTTCTATACGGCGGAAGTTGTAAACAGAAATATGTCGTGAATAGTACTTTCGGTTTTAATTTGGCGGACAAGATATGGTTCGTGGTTTACTTTTGGCGGAAGATTACGATAGCGCAAATTCTGGACACCGCCAAATCAAAGCCGTTCAAAACCGCCAACACTTCCCCCGCAGATATTAAGACGCATACAGAAGCTAAATGATGACCGCTTCAGCAATAACAGAATGACCAGGTGAATATGGCGTGCATTTTATGATAATCACAACCACAGATATGTCTGGACAGATAATATAATATAGAATATATGACGTCATTCAAGCAAAATATCCTACTCGTTTCAGACGATTCGATTATTCATTTGCAGCACACTCCCCGCACATCGTTATATGAGTGCAATGTCCCCCACTAAAGTAACATATTAAGTACAACAAACAACACGTCAATCAGAGCATAATTACATCAAATGTTTCCTAAAATACCTCCATTCATAATACATGTTGTCGATAAAATGACTCGATCAAAGAATTATCCAAGTCGCCTCATGCAGACAGCTCTAATTGGCAAGAAATGACGTTGTTACACATGCATGAATATTTCACATCCTGAGGATTCGGGCGGTCCTTACAAAAAGGATCTTTCATTTTTCCACCATGTCTCATATCACATTTTGATATTGTATTTGAATTGTTTAGCCAGAGTCAGAATCGTGACCGAGAAATATTCGAATAAAAACCCTTAAGCCTCTAATGTATGATATTTATGTATCTGGATATATAAATCGGTTCGACTGACACACGGACAAGAATTGGTTCACTTCCCTTATGTGTTAGGACAGTTACCGATAGGAGGAGTGTTCAGGTGGAAATGTACGGAAGTTTGGTGAAATAGTCATTCAGCTCATGACTGGGTTATCGTTCCTTGTACTCGTTTGCAGAGTAGGTGGCGCTGCTATTTCATTGGTCCTTATCACTCGGAATACCTCTGCCATCGCCATATTAAATTACGACACAACATGTTTTCAAAGTATATTATTACTTAAAATGGGTAAAAATGTGTCTGCATGACAAGGGAAATCACAAATATATTTAAACACTGTCCGACATTTACTTAGAACTGCTGGCAGAACAAATAATATTTTACAAAAGTGAAGATTTATGAAAAACAGATTGTAAGATATCACCGGATTACATAGGTGCTAAACATGTACGCTATCTGTCAATGAGTCGTCTATGGTACAAGGGTAGTATTGAATGGAACGCCGGCACTGTCTGTTGTAGTCGTGAAAATATATGATTATGTTTGTCTTTTATTACATTATGTACCAAGTTCTTTAATTGTTGGGAAAACATATTTATGTTATGTCCGTATATCGTTGCATATTTTGTGTTTGAACTTATATTTTGGCATTTTTATTATATCATGAAGATACATATTTTCTATCATATAGACAACTTATTACATTATGTGCATCCTTGATTATATTTTGTCCATACTTTATTATATTGTGTCTGATATATACTATGTTATGTCAAATATTATTTCGATCATATTTGATCATATATAGACTACAACAGACAGTGTCGGCGTTCTATAGTATTAGTAGATTGTGAGTGAAGTTCAAAAGCTGAAATTATTACAGTAACTTTTGTGTATCTGTAATTTAAACAAAACAAACGTAACTAAATAAACAAGGATCACTATGCTTATCAAGTTACGCATTTCTTATACATTATATATACGCTATCACTAAATTAAGACAATGCGGAAGTATCATAATTATTTCACTATTTCTTATTAGTTAATGAAATTGTTGTTGTTTTTTTGACAGAACAAACATACCAACTGCACTTGTAAACGACTGGCCCAAAGAACTTGGTCAAATGTCAATACAAGCCATAATTGAATATATTCAATTGGAACAAATTGAACCAATTAACTTCAAGCAGAAAATACTAAATAAAGTATGGAATTTTGTTTAGACTATCAGTACCTCGAATTCCGGTATGATATGACGCGTCTTATATTGATAGTTGTACACATACCGTACGTCGCGTGTCGTTTCCTACCATCAAGTGTACTTATGAAATTTACGGGTTGTTTCATACCATCGCTTGTCGAATTGCACCTTACCGTATTGTATCGCACCGTCGCGTGTTGTATCAAACCATCGTGCGTCGAATCATACCGTCGCGTGTCGTATCATACCCTCGCATGTCGTATCGAACCGTCACGTATCGAACCGTATCGTCGCGTGTTGTATCGAACCGTTGTGTGTCGTGTCGAACCGTATCGTCGCGTGTCGTATTGTACTTCACGTATCGTATCTAACAATAGTACGTCGTATCGTACCGTTGCGCGTCGTACAGTACCGTTGCGCGTCGTATCGTACCGTTGCTTGTCGTATCGTACCGTCCTGTGTCGTATATACCGTTGCTTGTCGTATCGTACCGTCCTGTGTCGTATATACCGTTGCTTGTCGTATCGTACCGTCCTGTGTCGTATATACCGTTGCGTGACGCTTCGATGGTCCAAAAAGGATTCCATAATAAACACATGCATAAAATGCTAAAATGTACAGAAAATTCTCATACCGGTGGAGTACAGTATAAGTATTCTTCATTTCTAAGTTGCTCACACCTCGACAGAAAAGTAAAAGAAGCATATATCAAAATGATTAACATAGCTAAAGATTGGTACCAAAAGTGTCCAATGTTGATATCCTGAAGTGAATACGGAAGCATATATCAAAATGATTAACATAGCTAAAGATTGGTACCAAAAGTGTCCAATGTTGATATCCTGAAGTGAATACGGAAGCATATATCAAAATGATTAACATAGCTAAAGATTGGTACCAAAAGTGTCCAATGTTGATATCCTGAAGTGAATACGGAAGCATATATCAAAATGATTAACATAGCTAAAGATTGGTACCAAAAGTGTCCAATGTTGATATCCTGAAGTGAATACGGAAGACATGTCGACATTTAATGATCAATATTGAAGATAAATCTGAGATGCTTACTTGCAGATAATATATTGTTACACAACCATTGATCGTCTGTCAGACTTCACTTATAATGCATAGTATATATAGAATGTGTCACAGACAGAACGTCTCACAATCCATGGAAGTGTATCGAATCATGAATCATATTCATGCTGTTTATCCAATTTTCCGACACAAATAACGTCATATTTTGGCAATAAAGAACATAACTGGAGACTTAAGTATGTATCGTTAGGTACCAACTCTAAAATTCTCTAACGTATTAATCCATGTTGAATCCCTTCATTGTATAACTAATTGGTACTGTACTCTAATGTGTACATGTTCATTAAATATTCCATTACATATATAGTTATAGTCTTCTACTGTACCAGGTTCATTTACCATACTATTTTATGCAGATTAAGCGTTAGTTTCATAGACGCTACATTTGACCTTGATACAGATATTCGTAGTCACGGGGTCTGAGTTCGATGTAAGACAACTTTTGAGCTAAGTCTCGATGCCCAAATCTTATATTGATTTTCTACCTATATTACTACAAGATCATAAACTCTTGTAATGTGTTTACGTAATGATCCAATTAATAACATCGCATACAGAATACCGCATAAATTATAATCTTACAACACTTGACTGGAGATATATGATGTATGTTTTATTGCCGCAACAATGACTTTTTCTTTTGAGGTGTAGTGGTTGTGCTCTTGGTATTTCCTGTTCGACTTCATCATCAGGGTTTTTTTGTTGCTCATATATACTCCCCGCCATTAAAAACGCAACTAAAACGTGTCCGTGTCAACACGATGATATTATAAAGAAATAATAATATTTTAATTCTCAAACATTATTTCCTAAACTTAATCAGTTATTAAATATGAATACAAGCGCCATAGTTAAATATGTTTTATAACACATTTACGCATTTGTAACAATAAAACGCGTTTAACACTTATATAGTTGCGTTTTTAATGGCGTGAAGTATATACATCTACCTTTTCTACAACTTGAACAGTGTATGTAAAGATTAAACTAGGGATATGTTTGCTTTAAGAGTCATGGTTAAAGTTATCAAGAACCAACACGAGTATTGTATTGAATGGATACAAGGAGCGTTCTTATCGCGAGCAACGGTTTTGTATGCCAATTTCCGAAAGGAACTCGGTTTACAAATAGCATTAATTCGAGAATTAGTCAAATCTCATTTATTCGACAACCTCCCATCCGAATACTCGGTATCGTCCGAAATAATAACGCAGAATTGAAATGGGTTATTCTTCGATATAAATCAGTTTCGGACCCGATGGATTCGAATGAGCGAGGTCCGACTGTATTTATTTCCCTATTAATGTCCATTGATGCTATTAATAATACGACGTAGAAATGAAGCTGGACAAAATTAGGAAATTTATTTTATGCTAATTTTTTGTTCATTTGTTTACCAAATAAAACGTGAAAATTATATTCCGTACAGTAAAATCATTGATCAATATTCATTAACAAGTATAAACTAGTTTCGTATTCATTTGTATTTGTCGAAAAAAAGATGTCTGTATTATCATGAAATTAAAGAAACTTCCAGGTTTTTTAACACGCGGGTTGTTTTACCATGTTTTTCTAGAAGTTATATGATAACACATATTTTAATCCGTTATACATTGCAGTAGTTCTTACTAAAGATGATTTAGCAAAAGTGACAACGATTCTGGTTGAAGCCCATTCAAACAATTTACATTCAGTTGAGCCAGATACATCTTTAAGCATCTTAATTGAAAATCAAAATAATGCATTTAACTGAATACACTAATGAGTCGTATAATGATAATTTATTGTATAGAAAACAGATGAAGAACAAATCAAAACAATTCATATTGACATTGCACTTAGCAAGTCGTAAAATACCTCTAACAAATAAATGAAACACACAAGTTGAATGACCCCGATACAACTGGTCTCGGGTTATTCAACTTTAGTTACAATTTCACGAGTGAAAAAAAAATCTCAATGATTCACTGTGAATTTGTTCAGATTTTATGCCGAGAAAATTCCCGGAGGGGAATTAAAAACAGTATACAGTTTTCGAATATTTTATGGGGTTTTGCATTATTAAACAACATATTACGTGTCAATGGCAAACGAAGCTGTGTTTTATAACAAACAAGGGATAGTCAAGTTATTACACTGATACAGTCATTCAAGTTGGAAGTGTTATGTTAAATCTTGCGCTCCATATTTTATAATGGACGACATGAAAGCTTTTTACAATGACTTGCTTGTATCAAAGCATCAATACTTGGATGGTTAGAGATACTTAACGCTACTAAACGGATAATAAAACGGCTTCATAGAAAGAGAACCCCCTGTCAGGCTGTAATGAAATTACACCATTTATAGACACATTTACATGGAAACTGATAGGCGAGAAATAGATATGTATTGATAAAAAACGTTGACATCAAGGGAAAAGTGTCCATTATCTGGTATAAAAAGCTTTCAATTATAAATTGTTTAATACATGTATTTAGTTGTCGTTGACTGTAAGCATAAGCTTCCTTTTACAAAATCAGAATTTGATCTACCATTTCCCCACGTTGTAACCCACCTTTCTGTTCCTACTCTATTACGTGTTAATATCATTTTGGACCCCTTACATTTTTTTCATTTTTTTTATCTCTCTACGGATCTGTGTGGGAGGTTCTGTTTTGTGAGTATAACATCTTAGGCGCTTCCTTTCTTTGCGCTTTTCAGTAACTAGAGTGTTTTTCGCATATCATCATGCTAAAATGTATGTGTATGCGTGTTAAAATCACGGTGACGTAATATGAAATCCTTACCTGAGGTTCCATGATAGAAATTAAGGACATTATTACCTACCCATTACAAGAAACAAAACGTAAACTTTCCGAGAGCGATGCACATTAAATAGTGTAAAGCTATTTAGTGACTTAAGTCTGTGTTACATCAACCTATATTTCCATCGTGTTATAACTTTAAGCAATAATAAGCTGTACAACGGATTCGTCTGTGTTTAAATCTGATACATGACCTCTTTATGTTATTTTAGATATTGTCTGAGAATCTAAGAGCATTAAACAGCGTAAGAATAAAGATGCACTTTGCGTCGTTGTCTTACTTTAAGAAAACTTCCGCTTTTACGTCCTGCAAAGATAAATACAAACACTGCTGCGCCGGATTGCATTAAAAGTTATGCAGACATTGTCGTCCTACTTTTGTGTACCAATTTATTTAAGCTTGTCTGTGATGAAAATATAGTGTTTCATTGATTAACTCTCAAGAGTGCATCCTGGAAAAACAGTGCTGGTGTCTGAAGGAGGCATGGTCATTACCTTAGCGGTTTCCTACCTTCAGCCACAGGGTTATGTGGCGGTCTGGGTTGGAAGATGGACACTCCATCCACTACACTATCACTTCTCATCCAACTCCATTGTTCCTTTATAAGCATCCGTTTTAACAGAGCAGATAACATTTAGTTTATAAAAGATAAATTACAATGTGTACATTTTGGTCCTCGAATCAAAATACAGTTGGACCTCGTTTATTCGATAACCTTCTATCTGAATACTTGATATCATCCGATATAAATATCAGGTCCCGATTTATCGTCATAGGCACGTCGAATTGAAATTGACTATTCGAAACTATGTATTATTCAATATAAGATTTCGTACCCGATGAATTCGAAAAAAAAGATGTCCGACTGAACATTCGAAGTGCATTTGTAGTTTATAATTAAATGAGAAACATTAAAAAAACATTTAGTCATCACGACAGCGACCGTGAATGTACTGGTGTAGTACATAGTTTAACATGTGGTTGAATATGAGAATTAATTCTATTTTGATTTCGCTCCTATGCTTGTCTTGCATAAAACAGAAACGAATATTTAGAAAGGGTATTTGAATAAGCTAGGATGCCAAAGTATGGGGCAATGTTAGGAAATGATCAGGAATATTTGGTGAGATTCGTTGGTCACAGCACGATGAATTCATCGGACACGTTCTGTAATAATCAGGACTATTCGGAAATGTTCGTCGGCCACAACTCGCAGAGTTGTTCGGGAAGGCGCGGAGATAATCAAGAATCATACGATATGTTCGTCAGCCGCACCACGAAAAATCCAAATGTAATTAGAAATATTTGGAGTGTTCGATGCACTTGCATTCTTAAATCGTCTGCTACATCTGATAAGGCACGCATTGGTTATTCTAGTGGGCCCGATGATTTCTCTACGGTAAACATAATTGTATTCAAGCACCTGTTCTGTTTACATAATACTTGTCTCAAATGGCACAATGATTAATCAGAGCACGATGGCACGAACATAATACGAAACTGGCATAAGAGTTTGCAAATCAAACGTGACAGAATTTGTCTACTGGAAAATGTAACAGGAATATCAAGTACAGCCGACTGGCAAGTTGATACGCACTTCGTCGTTCATGTCAAAAACAAAATAGAACTGCATTATACATTAAGTGTAAGCGCATTACAACTGCGTTAATGGAAACATCCTTTTGTTTGATGCATTTAAGGAAAGTGAAGTCACTTGTAAAGTATGTTTGAAAGCACATATTGGAAGAGCAATTTACATCTGTTTGTGAAGAGGTTTAACAACACTATCACCACTGAAAGCAACTCTGCAATAAATATGCATTGGTTATATAACGGAGCAGCTTCCATGGATTCAAGTTTTAATTCGGTGTATTATTGACCTTTTTATGTTGTTTACTGGTATTGACATATTTTACCTAGTAATTAGTGATAGTGTTAAGTTTAATCCAAAGCCTGTCATGTCAGTATACGTGTATCGCCTTCGATGAATTAAAACTGTGTTGTTCAAACAGCCATATACACCATGCTACACTGGGGGGTGGGGGGGGGCTTCCGCCTTTTCTGCCCGTAAACACTCGGAACACTAGGCTTTGTTATATCGATTTATAATTCATTCACAAAGGAACATTTTAGTTATACTTTGTTTTCCTTCCAGCTGCGTACGTGAAGTTTGTAGACAAATCGCGAATATACTCTTGAAACAGAATTCAACGAAGGAAGATGATAATTATAACATTCTGTTTGTGTTGTCGATATTGTGAGACTGTCTTGGGAGAAAACGTCACTGTAATTTGTATCATATACTTTGGAGAGGGTTATATTGCTTTGTCAACACAGAGTTGATTCATCGTCGAACGCTAATTACGTTACGGATTGTAAGAGCTACTCAACTTTGTAATACCGGTATACATACTGTATGATCCTACGATATGTTTTACGCCATGGCACAACACTGATATAAACACACGTACACGTACATGTATATCAGTCAGTTCTGACAGTAAAAAAAATTTGACTAATATTGCATTATTCTGTCATAAAATAATGAACCATTTTTAATTATTAAACAATGACTGACCATTTTACTTCAATACTACACATATATAAAATTATGTTCTTTCAATTCTAGACATTTATGATTTTTTGTCCTTCGTCATTAAATGTGTATATTTTTTTAAAGAAAAACACTGTAAAATATTTATATGTGTAATGTTCTTATTATGAACTATTATGTCAATATGTCTTGTTTTTTTTCTGTTGTAATTGTCATGTGACACCCTGTATTCATTGTATAAAATGTTTTGTTGCTAATGCTGCCCTATTCGGGCCTTATGCAGATTATGTAAAGATACTTGAATGTTGCACTAAATACAGAACAAAATGATTTAGAACTATTTTATACTGAAGGAGAATATGATTGAGCAACTACCTGCTTCGATATAGTTCGTGTTATCGTGTTGGAACAGGCGTGTAATTGCGTATGCACAAAACCAATACCGTGGATAAGCATCAATGTTTCATCATGACATAATGGAATTGCTGCAAGTTTTATGACTCAATAATATGTCCTGTGTGAATCTGTCTTACAGACTCCGAGGGTGACAAAACATGAGCCTGGTCTTCGAGCTCAAATTCTCAGCTCAGATCACAAACCTGTGTTCAATATTCTAAAATATGTTCTGATGTGATTATGAACTTAATCATACAGCGTATTGTTTGTTCTCTATTGACTCAGATTATTTACTAGATCATATATAGCACAATATTTGACCACAATGAAGTTGGGAGTAAGTATATGAGCGCCGCTCTACGATATCCAACTTATTCTTAAAGTGACGTCATTTCCAGAAAACGTCACATGTGACGTCAACATGTACTGACAGCAATGTTTGCCTCATATGGCAATATGAAAACGAAATGACCATATAACGGAAATATTGTTTCCTGCTTGCAAATAGTGACATCACATGTTGTGTTTTCTTGAAATGACGTTACTTACAAACGAGGTTGTAAATCCCATAGCAGCGCTTATTTCATGTATATCCTATGTCTACGGAGTCCTGTAGATAACGCGATATTACGATGGTCCTATCACCATTCCTTACAAGTCCGTACACATTTCTTTTATTGCATCTATGCCCTGTTGATAAGAATATGCACGTAGAGAACTTAACTTATCAAAGTATCAGACATGTTTATCTGTGCTTAAGAAACATCGGAAACTTATGAAGCAATTTCCATTGTTAAGTAAACTGAGTTGTCCCCGCAGTACTTGGTTAGGGACTTAAGTGTAGTATAATTAATTTGTTTCAATATCCGGTTAGATTTTGTATCTGCTTCAACAGATCTTATTGTCTGTCTACAGTTAAATAAACCAATTACATGGTTAAATTAATATTATAGATAGAGACAGCATTCAATCGTTACCAATTTATCTAGAACAAAGATTGGTACACGATCTACGGCTAGGCATAAGTATATTGTTTGTTGAGATGTCTCAAATAAACTTTTGAAACTGTCCTTTGTATGTTCTGCCGCTCTAGTTTTTCGAATCAAAAGACCGAAAAGAATCGGCCTTTCCATACACTCAAAATTAAGGGTTTGGTTATATGTTCTGTGTGAGAGTTCGTTCTTTGTTTTCGCTAGGAATACTACTGTGAAACATCGAGATAGGTGTAAGATTTCATTTGTATATAATATGCCTGTCGTCGAACAGTGCCTTCATGAAAATCAAACAACAAATACAGGAGAATACTACCAGTTGAATTGAACAAATATCTTTAAAGATTTCTTGATAAACAGTTACGATAGCAAATGAGGGAGATTCAAGCAATAAACGTTCTCTTTAAACTAATTTATTAACTGTTTTCCTTCCATGTAATTTCATTAAATCCATTACTCCTCTTTCCGGTGATTTTAAACAAAAAAGGTCGACTTTCTCTCAAGTGATATTTATGCTTCCAAATGTCACTTTTTTTTATTTATGACTCTTCTAATGAAATTTATGCCACCACAAACATCTCCTACGCACCACATGGGTGCCCTAACATCTTGAAGTACAAGAGGCTTCGTAGCGAGTTCACAAATAGATACGACAATAATTAATGGCTGATTAGATCCCCAGCTGAAATCAAGGACAACATTTGGCATTTAAAATAAACATTTAAAAACCTCATCGTAATTCAGACCTGACAGCGCATGGATTCGTTTAAACGTCGGTAAAACACTAGCTCGCATGAATAGATACTGTATCATTGATTGTTCAAACACACTGACAGAAACGAATAACAAAATATGAATCATCACTCAACCTGGAGCAATTACTGAAGATATTGCTGCGCATTTCATTATCATATCGACATTATTTTTGTCGAGCATTATTTGTTTTCATTTTTGCTAATTAATTTACTTTTTTCTGAATTTTTGTGTTTCATTTGGACTTGGAATACTTTTTTCATAGATTCTATGTGTCAGAAGTATTTTGCATAAGTGTATTAATTTCTTTGTATTAATTGTAGATATGTTATGCTCTCCAGTTATTGGAGGTAATAAAATAAGGTAATAAAAAAGTATGTGTATATATAGCTGTTTTAAATTCGTGTTTTTTTTAAGTAATTTAAAGTACATTCGCTACCATTGTAAAATACTAATCAAAATCTAGGAGGAAAACAAGTTGCTCTTATCCACAACATAATTATGCAAAGACATGTACAATGTATAGCCAAAACCGATAATTCAAATTGGTACAATATCATTATGTTACTTAATGCTGTAAACACGTATTCAGTTCAAACCTGCAATTATTAATATTTACCTATGAACGTATGAGAATCAATATTATATTAATATTTACCTTCAAATGCATTGAATAGACAATAAAAATCGTGTTCATAGAAACAATTTTCTAAAAACATTATTACTGGTTTGCGTTTTAATATCGTTTTACAGTTAACATATCTCAGTTCATGTAAAACATGACAACATGAGTACATGCTATACACAATACTAATACAATGGTAAACAGGCAATTACAATTAGAAAATTAATGCATCATGCACAAGAAACACAATTGTACACTGCATTAATGATAAATACATATTTCGGGAGAAGGCATTTTTATTCTAATTGTGTTTGAAATATGCATACAAGAAAATTTAAGTGAGCACTTAAATTGAGATACCTCCTATAAAGCCGGGCGTTTACCCTACAAAGAAATGGACTTAAAATGGTGTTTTCAGGATACATCGCTCAATAGGTAATTACTTATTTCATTTTGACTGGTGAAAATGGAATATACACTCATAAAGAAACGGGAATAATGTGTACATTTAGAATGGATGGGCGTCTTCGAACGTCCAAGTTTGTTCATTACGCTATAATTCATAATTCAGTGGATACAAACTATGAAATACCAGAGTCCTTTCAGTTGAACGAGAACAATGGACAAGAATTTGAGTTTTCATAACAGATGAGAAATCCAGTGACCACCATACTGCGTCAAAGGTTCGACATTGATTACAATGATTACTTTATATCTATCACAGAATACAAGGTAATGTCACTTTGTATAGTCGCATGTCTTGTTATTGACCCCGTCACTGTTGATAACACGACATAATGATGGTGCGTACAAGGTTTCGGTATAATATAGAATAGGAACAAACCCTTACATATTCTACAATGACAATCTATACAAAAGTAAACGAGAGAATAAATTGCTACAGGGAACGCCACGTACATAAGACAATGCCTCTCCACGCAGTTCATAGAACATCAGGCATTTGAGGAGGTACAAGCGTAAATACGCAAGGGAACATGAGCACAAGAAATGACCTGGCCGACCATTAAGGACAACAAAGGCGATTTAATGAGGACAAACACAATATTTAATGAATGGAATACATCAAAGGACAAGTCAAATGACTATAAAAAAGATTGTTTGCTATCATAGTATATCTTTCTAATATATGTGCTTTTAATCATTTTCATCGTAAAATCGATGGCTAATTAATCTACCGCTCCTCAGCAAGACCGATACAATCAGTAGATCACTACAGATCCATTTTGTTTACAATCGCATTTTGTCGCCGATATTCCAACTTAGAAACAAATTATTTCTTATTTAGCTTGCGTCGTGAATAAAAAAGAAGTTTGCATTTTCCATGTAGGTTGCATTCATAAGATTCCACACATTTTATTCCTATTGATATTTGCCGGTAAGAAAATGCAGCTTCTTAAGTTATGTGGCATAGGCAAAGGCGATAAGTGCTCCCATGTGTTGTTTCGATAATTTGCAATGGATACATCACTGTGGAAACTTGTAAACATGTGAACTAGCTCACAGTCAGATATTAGTACAGTTTACATCAGTCAAAGAGCAATAAAATGTCTATTTATTAAGTTACAGTATGATAATCCCGACAAAAAGCATAACCATCGATTTTCATTGTCTTACTTTTTCAAGTCAGATCAAAAAGGCAAAGTCAGTATTTGGTTAGTCACATTTTTTTAATGATAACATCTTCAATGCTGAAAATAAAGATGTACGTGTATGTTGAAATCAATATGTATACAGTAAGAACTGACTTAAATATCATCTCGTCATTAAGACTACCTCATTTCAAAGACCGTATTTTAAAGGAACAATTTGGAATTTCCATCCATATTTTGACCTGAGAATCAGACCGCTTCATATCTTTGACCGAGTTTCTTCTGATTTAATGGTGGTATTATTATTCAGGTTTTAATGTACTTTCGTTTACCTGCTTGAGAGTGAAGAGCTTTAGACCAATCAAATGAGCGTGGTCGAGAAAAGTATGTAACATTACATCGTAATTAAACTGTGTGCAATTAATGTTCACTGTTCTGTCCTGACAAGAGTAATTACTAAGTGGTCAATATCGGATAACAAGTTCATTCGTCGAATGTCTGTGAATGGTTTAATCCGCACAAATGGTGTTGCTGAGAATAGAACTAGAGTCTACTCGTTCATCTATTACTTACAGTGATTTGATCTTACGCATTACCGACATACAATGGAACCTCGCATTTCTACAACAAGGCGTATAATATTTTATTTACATTGAAAACAAGCATACCGAACATCCCCAGTTTTCTAACATTCGCGTCTGTTTGGTAGAAATGATGCTTGAATCTTCTTGATTGTAAAATAAAACTATCATTATAGAGTTTATGAATAAAACATTAAGATAGTTTGAGACATTGCATGAATGACTTTAATATCACACATTGGAAATGTCAAACAAAAACAGATATTCATTAATATTACAGAAGTACGATATAATGTAGATATGCTGTTTTAAGCGAGACAGAAAGCATAAAGTTATATTCCAAGATATCAGATAGCTTTGTAGTCGATTTCATGAAATATGTCTGGGCATAGACGTTTTCTTCACTGGAGACAATCCAAAATTATGTGATATCATTTTTGAATTTCGACCAACCGAATCGTTTAACACAATCGGACACCTTCAGTCTTTCTCATTGTAAGAGTGATGATTATTACTGAGGTGACCATATACTAAACAATACTGATCATTCGGACTACTTCGTCAAATTCCGTGCCTTTTTGTGTCAAATACTTTGAATGAAAATATCTATATATAGGAACAAAACAATAATTACCGTCAAGTGACATTATACCCATATATAAGGCACATTTAAACAGACAAATGTTGTGCTTTTAGATATTTTCGTTGATAAATAAACAAGACTACCAATACCTTGAACATACAGAAGTGCAAAGTTAATAACATTATTGTTTGGTGACATTTCGCAAATTGTCTAGCGTGACAATGATAAAAGCATGAGGTCGACTCTATACGTCTTGCGAATCAATAGAAGATTAAATAATACGTCTAGTTACGCTATAAATATAGTAATGCACAACAAGACTTCTAGGAGTGGTTTCCGGACACAACATAATGCTGATCTGATATATATCAAATGAACTTTGCGTGTTGGGTAATGGGACAAAGAAATGTGCGTTTGACGCAGCTGTTTAATGGAATTTAGTTGCTTAGAATAGTCCGTTAATTCACATTTACCTTCCCTGGGTTTCTAGAAGACCACATACTGTAGCAATTGAAAGCTTTTCCACATCTGTTAAATGTGGATATCATATTGTTTCAGGCCTAAACATCACGGATAATATACGCCTCGACGCCCGTGTTTGCGAACCCATCACTCCCGTCTTGGCATGTGTGCTCCGTTGATACAGCTCACGTGCTCGTTACGGTATGATTTTCTGGTGAGTACTAAACGAACAGTACAGAAATAGTATTCACTACGGGTCGAATAGTTGAACTGAATAACATTAAATTAGTCGTAGTACGTCTGAAGTGAAATGGGACAGTTATACGAGGGTCATGCAAAATGTTCTGTCACTAATGGGCTTCCGTAGTTGTATCCCATGTATTTTTTAAAACGCTTCATTGCACTTGAATGGTGTGTCCAATAGCTAACGATATCCGTTTATTTTGTGCAAATTGCTTTTCAAATGACCGAGTTATTTCAAATTGAAATACATGCAGTCATATACACTGACCAATTTACTTTTCACATTGTAAAATGGACGAAAAGACTGAAATTCGTAGCTATATTAAATGCCGCATTAGGCTTGATATAGATATTTGAAGAATTGTGTGGTATATATGGACCTCAGGCCATTTCAATGCGCACAGTTTTTAGGTGGGTTAAAGCTTTTAAAGCTGGGAAATTATCTGTCGAAGATGATACCCGTTCTGGTAGGCCTAAAACTTCTGTTACCAAGGCAAACATCGCTGCTGTAAAAGTTGTGGTCGAACAGGATGCGCGATTGTCGGTGAAAGATATAGCCTTGTCCATCTGGCCATTCAGTCACTGGACGATTCTACAAAACTCTGTACTGAAGAAAGTGAAAGAGTTTTACAATAAGAAACGTCCAAGCAAAGGATGGTCAGGAGTCCATCTTATACACGACAACGCCTCCTCTCACAAGTGCGAGGTTGTTAAGTCTTTTTTGGCTTCTGAAAAGGTGGAAGTTGTAAACCATCCGCCTTATTCAACTGACCTGAGCCTCTGTGACTTTTTATTTCCAAGACTTAAGAAAATGCTTTCTGGAAAGAAATATAAGTCCAGAAGTTATCTTGGCAGTGCCATTTATCAGTGTCACCAACAGATACCAAAAGAAGATTATTTATCTGCTTTTCACGATTGGATAAAAAGGTTACAAAAATGTGTTTCGGTAAAGGGGGAATACTTTGAAGGTTAGTAATAAAAATAATTTTGATAAAACGTAGCACTTAAGAAATCCGAACCCAATGACAGAACTTTTTGCATGACCCTCGTAATGTTCAATTTTAGAAGTTTCAAATATGTTTTGCTACTTTTGCGAGTATTATGACAATTTCGTTGGACAAGAGTGTGCAAACAGTCAAACATTGATTAAATCATATTATATAAGCATTCATGTTTGCGTTTGATAGAATGTGACATACTTTTATAATATGCCGCTTAGTTACAATGTTTATACTTATATATGTTTATTTGATATTATTATTATATGTAAAATTAACGCTATTTAGATTTGTATCAACATTTTGTATTTATATTTTGAATTTTGTATTCTACTATATAGGTCTAAATATGTTCTGATATTATTAATGTTGCCATTGCCCATATATCGTAATGTTCAACTATTGTAAATATTTCCTATAGTATATGATCATAAACCGTAAAGTCTACAGTATTGAGAAACAAAACAAATGTATAATAACATTACAAGTCTCTTCACATGCAATATTGTTCATAATACTTCAACAAGCATAATTCATCGTGCAAAAAAGCCTACATAGTTTAGTTAACAACCCGATGGAAATGCAGCAGCATCAGCTGCCAAAGCATCAAGGGACGAGGTGTTGTAGTATTAGCAATTTAAGGTAAATCGTTTGCAAGAATAATATATTCACATTCGAAGAAAACCTTTCGATCTTCAAAATCTAATTTTAGGACCATGGGAATAATAGTGTTCTTCATCTGCATCGTATACGATACACATGGGTGTATTTGATCTTTGAAAGCGTGAGTGGGCTGTATGTGAACAAATTTACAAAACAATTTGATTATTTTGTTAAAATTGAGTTACCAACGTCAGGTCTTTTACACTATAATATTTCCAGGCATAGAAGTTCATTAACGTTTTTTAACATAGCACGATATAGATTTATCAGTTGTTACTAATATTATGTTGAAACAGAAAGTTGACCTTTGTAACTATATTAAATCTGACATGAATACTGTCATATAGCGACAGTAAGAAGTCTTGAGAAATAGACTCTCATGTTTCCAGTACCACTACTTGTAAATACGCCTTCGACTGTATTTCGGTTAGTAGTATTTATATCCACAGTTTGACCTCCTGCCATTATGATAAGGTCAGAATTTAAAGATGACCAGTATGACATTAGAAATTGTAAATCAGATTTCCATATATCTGCATAGTTTGAGCCATGACATTGGTCATTATCTTCCTGGAAGACCCAGTTGCCATTTGCAAAATATCTAGCTACAGCAGACCACAACTATTGATCGCGAGTTGGAATACATTTAACAGCGTTCATATCTCCAGTGCAGAAATAAGGGTACCTATTTTATTACATACATATACCCCCCCCCCCCAAAAAAACACCATAACACCATCCACAGATGTACGTTCAAAATCGCGCCTTTCCGCGTATTGTGCTACCGTCCCGTTTGAAATTTAATCTCTGGCTTATCATTGGTTTATGTGTTTTATGTACACTTGATATTGTTCGCCGATTTATCCCGGTATTTTAGCTATTTTTCGGCGCATATCCTACAGTGGCTGTAATTATGAATCTTGCATTATTATTTTTTATTGTGTTATGTAACTGCACATATTTTTGTCTAACGTATCACAAAAGGTTTGTGAATATAGTTATATATTTATGTTTGTTATCCGCATTAATTTTCTTAAAATCGAAGGTGTTCACAAACTTTTTGGACATACCTCTTACAAACGTAGGTAACTTGCGCTATCACAGACGATATGCCTATAACTTTAAAGTAAATTGTCCTATCATTGTATAGTATGTTGAACTGTGTATATTTACCAAACCCCTTAACGATTCAAAATTACGGTATGTGCCTTCACAATCGAATTAAATATATCATACATCATATTTAAACCATATTGTACGCTTTGTTTATGAAATTATTGCAACTGTAATTAGATTAAAATGTAAATAGCTTTTGTGATTTCCTCCTTTGCGTCTTGTTAAATAAAACACGCGAGTTTAGCTGTGTAATAAATTATTACCGAGGTTGTACCACAGTTTAAAGGTCAATTGTCACGTATCTGTCTTTATTTAATAATGAATAACATTAGTCAACTTTATATCTAATAAGGCCTCGGTTATATTCTTGATTTCGATCTTTCTTCTGCAGTATCGAAACAAAGTAAGACAATTCAAGAATAGACAGAGATTCAAGCCTGATACATTGCTTCGACCTTCAACCGAAATTGACTCGCAATATTTTGGAAGTGATTGTTCCGAAGCTTGGGTGAGACGTAAGATCTTCCATGAAAATTTCACTGGATATAATACAGTAAAACCTCAATAATATGGCCATCCTTATGACATTGAAAACTCGATATACTGAGGTGGTCTTAATATTGAGGTTGAATAAAGAGCAGAAGAGTGAAATTGGACTTGAAAATTGTGTTCTTAATTTTGACAAGGTCTTGTAATTGAGGTGGTCTTTAAGTGAGATTTTACTTTACATCCAAAGTCATTTGTCCGCCATCTTTGTTCTGATGGGGAAGTTTCTAGGTGATTGCGGACGACCAGGTTAATACTGATTGATGCACCAGTTAGGTCGACTGACTTGACTGAAATACTGTTGAAAAAAGGAAGTAAACTCCACTCCAACGCTAGTTAGCGTACATGAAATGTAAAAACATTCGAGTGTGTAAC
The DNA here is from genome assembly GCA_032209605.1 of Mactromeris polynyma. NCBI lineage: Eukaryota > Metazoa > Mollusca > Bivalvia > Venerida > Mactridae > Mactromeris > Mactromeris polynyma. The sequence continues at coordinate 36,789,350 of JASFXZ010000003.1, forward strand.
CGTTCTGTGTTACAAATATGTTCCTTAATTTGTGAATAACCGTCGGTTACTAGTTATTCCCAAAGAAATATTAAGATGATATAGGGAACGCCACATAGTTACAAAAGACAAGGCCTCCCCACACATATACCAGGGAAACTTAGGGATAAAGGAGGTCTTAGGGTAACTATCTATGGGAATGGTGGAGTAAGGAATGTCGAGCTGAATATTACAACCAACCATGTGGAATTTAAGGGAACGACAAGGGATTAAATGGAAAGAATTATCCACGGGACAAGCTAAGAAAACCAATGGCCACGGGCCGAAATGGGGGGGGGGGGAGAACGTATATATTATATCAAGTCAATGAATTGCACGTGGGGAAAGGGGAACTTAACATTAATCTCAAACTTAAATAGAAAGAATAAATACATAGCGATTTACAGCCTTGGAACTGTCAGTAAAATACTGGGGGATAGAAAGTACTATCTCCGACGGATGCAACAACTTCGATCCACGCAACAACAAACATATAAATGATTACAAAACAACACAACCAACATTTGCGATTAGAATATTTCTTCTAATATCTAAAAATAAAAGAACACTTTCAGTTTTAATTATGGCGTGTTTTTTATATGAAGCATCTTTTGTTCAGAAGATGTCCTAACGATGCAATTTATTGCCTGCTTTTTGTTTCCTGGCTGGGTACAATAATCAGCATTTCTAGAGATTTAAAGACTTAATTAAGTTTTTTAAAATAGAATCAATGCTAAGACTTCATCTTGGTTGGAGGCAAAAAATTAAAATAATTGACAAAACTTGGAAAAAAACATCACGTATGAATAGAAACGCTCAATTTCTGCCAATCCTAAAAATGAATATAGAAATATAGAAATCTAGTTTCTGATATTTTTTAGTATTGATTCGCATCGTTGATAACGTGTTTGAAAAACCTTTTTATAAGAAAATTTGAAAATCCTTTTTTTTTTTAAACTGCATCAAAAATTAATGAATTGACGTCATGAATACACACGTTGAGAGTATGAGATTGAGTTTGGTTACAAGTACGCGTGCAAACATTATCCTAAACAGGTTACTCACAGGTATATATGAGCTCTGCTATAGGATTTACAACCTCTATAGTAAGTGACGTCATTTCAAGAAAAAGCAACATGTGATGTCACTATTTGCAAAGCAGGAAACAATATTTACTCAATATGGTCACTTCGTTTTCACACTGCCATATGGTGTAAATACTGCTTACTGTCAGTATTATGGTGACGTCACATGTGACGTTTTCTGGAAATGACGTCACTTAAAGAAGAGGTTGGAAGTCGTACAGCGGTTCTCATAATGTAAAAGTCAGGTCAAAAGAAATATAAGGAACTCAGTCACGCTTCAGGTCGATATAGACCGATGTGCTGCGTATGTTTTGTAATATTACACCGAATAAAATAAAGAGACACAGAGAAATTAAAAAGAAATGAATTCAACTATTACAACATAACTCTTGTCTCAATACATATAACACATCTATCATAGTTTTGCTTATTCAAGTTCCCTTGCATCTCATTCTTATCTATGAGGGCAAATATCTCGGTTGACATTTATTTGTCTCTCTAATGGTCAAGCTTTGTGTATACTACAGCATCGATCTTTTCCCAGAGAAACACTAATACTTCTAAACAGTAAATACTGCAGACAATCCTTATAAACTTATATACTGAAGTCTGCTATATTTTGCTCAGCTGCGCATTAATAAAACAAGACACCCATGAGGGCCTGTGCTCTACTGGATAGACAAATTTGGTCACTTTTTGTCTTAACATTTTTGAGAAGGTTTTAGAGAGGCTCTATTAATTATAGAAATCTTGCCAATTTCAAGGGCCATAATGCAGTCATGCATGCGCGGAGCTCTCCGATTTTCAAATGCAACCAAGGTATTATGGAGATCAAACTACTGTCCAAGTTTGGTGAATATCAAATAAAAAATAGAAGCTCTAGTCACCAGCTCTTTTCAAGTACATTTTCAATGTTTGCTCTTTATTCAACCTCAATATAATATCACCTCAATCAGAAGACCAGTTTTCAAAGGTCCAAATGGTCGTCTTATTTTTGAGGTTTTACTGTATTTAAAAATACAAGTTGATATTTGAATTGTGCCTTTCAAACCTAACGTTAATTTTACATAATCATTGTAATCTATTTATGTACGATTTACTACCATCCTCGTAATGATAAACGACCAACACTCGATGTCTGTCTAAAAGGATTTGTCTTTTTTACTTAGAAATATCTGACTCTTTTACCCCGCAGATAAATGTAAACATAGTATATCAGAAAATTACCTGATTTGCGAGAAGGCAAATTGCAAATGTCTTGGCATTATTGCTTCTCTCATGAATATTTTCTTATTTCGAAGTTTCTCATCCAATTTTGCTGGAAAACAAGTTCATTATATGTTTTTGTTAATTAGACTCTCTGAGAATTGCTGACAAGGCTTTTTCTTTGGCACAATCATAATGCGTTTCGTAAAATGCGCATAAATGTTCAAGTAAAATATCGGGGAACTGGAGTAAAATAAAAGTACGATTTACAATGAATTACTCGTACTACTGTTAATGGTCCATTTAAATCGCAACAATTGTATCATGTACTTGCATAAGAACAAATTTACGCTCATTGGCCGATGGTAATCAATAATTTCTCGTTTCTTATCGAAAAGAAAATATGAAATACATCATGCCTTGTTTACAAAATACGTCATGTTTGTTTGACCTTGGCGCGATTATCGTGAATTGCCGTTTGGTTCCGTGACCTTCTGTGAGCGATTAACATATTCATCCGAACACAAGTATTGATAACGTCAAACGCAACTTAAGTACAACAACAACAGTTACTCATATTTAAAATTTGCTATCACGTGATGTGACGTCACTGGATTTTGTGCAGCTCTCTGTTGCAATCAGAAGCATCGGCATATAGCGAGTGTAAACAAAAACGCGGTAAACTATGTTAAATAAACCGGTCGACAAAATTTGATATATCAGATATAAGAGTTTGCATCGATGTTGAATCTTATGGATTTTGATTGGACACTATTATAACGTGAATAACACAGTTACGGTTAAATACACGTGAAGAGCTATGCAAATATTCTGGATAAAACAGATGGTAAGAAAAAAAAGTATGCACAACATTTATTGGGAGTAGTTTTAGGTCGACAATTTGTATAAACGGCTCCAAGTTCTAGCTCTATATAATTCTGATATTTGTTAAATGAAAATTGATATTCCTTGTCATTGTTACGAGTTCAAGAGCTAAAGAAACACAGTCTTATTTGACTATCTATTTCTGTATGATAATACATAACGGTTTGGGGTCATTCACATTGGAAATTTGTATTTGCACTCCAGAATATATTAAATACGTGTAAGTATGGAAGAAAAGAAGCAAACTCTCCCTTCAAATTTATTACATTTTATAACATATTACAAACGGTAGACTCATTTCGACATCACCACACCGCATGTTTGATAAATACTTTCTAAAACTTAATTTAACGACCCCTGTTTTGAAAACAGTAACAGATAATGAACTAAGAATTGATTGATTAAGAATCATGCATTCGATGTATTTATACATAACGGTGTTTGTTTCCGACAGCATATTGCATGGTTTACAATTGACCAAATAAGTGTTCTTTTTCCTGCAGAGTAAAGGCTTCAGAAATGCCACAAAGTGCACAGCTGTCCCAAAGGCACAAAAGTAGAGAAATCAAACGTTTACGTACATACAATTTATAAACAATTTCAAAAGCAAAGTGGACACAATATACAACTACAAATAAAACTTCGGTGCTTTTATAGACTGAATTAAATTAGTTTTACTAACGTCAATTGAGAATACAAACGATTTCAACTTGAATGAGTTTGTATTCATATGATACTGAACACAAAATGTAGTTTGGAGATTCTGTACACTTTCAATTAGTTTCCATTGTATGAGTATGCCGCTGAATTAGCACACAAGTTGAGGAATAAATGTAGGTGTTTCAGATAGGCACTTCGAGCACCAACTATAGTGACAATGGTGACTATAATGTAATAAATTCAGTCTGGTCTGGTTACCTCTTCGAAATAAGAGGTTTGAATACTATATAGAGGTGTTCCGAACATTAACTATGGTTCAACCACCGATTTAGTACGGTTAGACTATAGTCGATGTTCGGAACACCTCTTTAGGGTTTTCAACCCTCCAAATTCTAAGAGTGACCAGAGTAACTAGACCATAGATGAACTAGACTGAGTTTTATCATCCAACCATAGTCGCCATAGTCAGTGATCAGACTACTTCAGAGCTTGTTTTGCAGTTCGTAAATTACATTGTTTGAACGTATATATGTACATGATAAGGAACAAATATTGTTTAAACGAAAAAAGTTTCTATATATTCGACTGACAGAGAACTTAAATTGTGACAACATTAAATACTCCACTAAGGTACCAATAAAGTGAAACCTTTCCAATCGTAGTACATATACAGTTTAGTTTTAATCATTAATGTGTCATACATTTAGGGGGAAAGCACTTAGCCAATAAAAAGAAGAAGAAAACTCAAGTAACCGATTTTCCACGAATCACCTCGCTTTCAAAAGATTTTCGTTCGTGTTTTCTTCTCTAACGACACGACTGATAGGATGTTCAACTTATACAACATCACGCTTGAAACGACCCAGAAAGAAATTAGGAGTAAATAACACCGACTTTCCAGACGAAGAATTCAACATATTTGCTCAATCAATTTGGTGACACTATTAGAAGACAAACAGACCGTTTTCACGCCACAATTCTCGTAGGCAAGCTTGAAAATAATCAACCCTTGATAGTGATGGTTTTATGTCCATAAGTTTCGCTGTGGGAACTAATAAGTTCGACTATAATATTAAACTAACTATATGTATTGTTCTCTGGAGTACTGAACGGGCAAGCAATATATTCTAATCTTGATTACTAGAGTTCATGGCAAAACAAATGTTCTACACACGAAATGGAAGTCAAATTAAGTACACTGGAATTATTTCTATTTGCATGACGCACTAAAGATATTTTCAGTTTCTCGTCATTTTTTGTATTCAGTACGTTAGCAGTGACACACAGAAGCCACAGTTCGGATACTGGGTCATGTATTTATCTCAAACTTTGCAACACGAAATAGTTCCCCTTTATAAATGGTTTATCATATAATACCTGATGGCGATTAAAAGCTTCATTCATTTTTATGTTATAACGCCAAATAATGTAACTCCTTTAATAAAGAAGCATTAATCAAAGCAAGATGAGAATCGGAACTTAGGATACTAAATTGTCTTACGCGTAAGGATTTATGTTATACTCACATGAAATCAATGGGCGCATTCGGATTGATGACCTGGGTGAACACAAGCAGAACATGTTCCAGACAGTAAATCGAGCCTGCCTATCATGTGACTGTACAACACAAAATAGTTTGAAACTACTACAGATTTGTAAACCGTTTGCTATAGGTTATACATATATTTCACGTAATATTCTTCTACAAAAAGTCAATGTAATGTACAAATTCATTTTCGTAGCTTCAAATGTCATTGATATTTTAATACAGAGGTAAACTTTTAAATCGTGTAAATCCGATGAGAACATTGGGGGTCCTCCCGGAGCGCTGAGATTGCGATGCCTAGCTCAAATGTTCTATCTTATTTTCAATGACAAAAGCGCGAAGTGTGATATGTCGTTATATATATGTGTCAAAAACTTCGACAAAAAAGTGTCTGTATACGTATATATCTAAATTAAGTGTAAATTCGGAATACAAACACAACATTGCTGTTATCGCTGAAAACGATGTGACCGTGACCATGGGGAATTTTTAAATACACGACATCCAGGTATAGTGACCGACATCTTATCAACTACAATACCATCACTGTTAACGTTTCCTTATTGTCGTGTTTAGTCGAAAGTTGAGTGGTTCCGAATATAGCTCAAATAAAATCCCTGCTTCCATTAAGAACCACGTGACCCATGAAATGTCACATGACGGGTAAAAGATGATGTTGTAATAAGAAACGTTCCGAGTAATGATTCCATCGAAGTTTCAAGCTTGCATCGAGCAATCATGTGATATCAAGACTGGTAGAACATTCTATATGATTCGATTAAAAATAAGACTTAAGTCCTAGTACTTAAATTGTTTGCAACGCCACCGATCTGATGCTGCTATGTCATAACTGACAAAGTATTGAAACTAGATTAGATTGTGTCATCATTTCAAACTTTTAAACTTCACACATGTGTATTTTTTCACAAATAAACTTACAACATTACAGTTTTTTTCTGGTGAAATATAAGGGTTTGATCAATTTGAAAGTTCATCAAAATAATAAAATCCTTTCAGATCAGAAAGGATTTGTTGAGGTTGACGGAAGTTACTTCTAAACGCCGAGGGAAGCAGCTGCTGCGAACAATTTGGTTTGATTGGTGGTCGTAGGATCGTAAATTATACAAAACGACACAATGTCTATAACAGAACTGTAACCGTGTTCAGCTGCGAACCATTTCTCTAATAGTTTGACATAATTAGTTCAATATAATGTTGTTTCATATGCATACCGCTTGTGTAAAAATATATTGCTTTCTAAATAATTGATATTTAGTAATAATGCCAATTAGACAATGTTGAGAACTTAGGTGTGTCATATTTGTGTAATTTTGTAGCGATATATAGGCGATATAAACTGATACCTGATAATGATGATTGTGCAAACAACATGGCAGACGACATCTAACACCACATTAATCATTTCTCAGACTGTAACAATTATTGAAGAGATTGGTTTACAAAGCCCGCTATCAAGATTTTATATCATTTTAATAATGTTGCTAATTAATTTTCTATTGTTACACCAGATTGTGGAACAATAACTTGCCTGGGATTGGTTCGATGAAATTATGTGGTAATACATTCGTAAATGCGAGTATAATTGACCTAGCTACTAGCATATAGCAAATCAGACAAGACACCTCAGACATCTAGAACAGAACACTGCATGAACAAGACAACAAACAAGGTATGGTACACAGATATGACATCGATATAGAGTGTCCACAACAAGACACCAGTGCAAGTCACTAAAGCCAGACACAATGACAAAAACCAAGACAACGAAACTATAAACATAGAATAAAAAAATAAAAAATACAATTTCAATAAGCATAATAATACAAGATGCACAGACAATTTACAAAAACAAGACAGCAATGCTTAACTTGCAAACGAATGGCAAAAACATTGTGACATATCAATAAGGCACACAGACAAGCCACATTCATAATGGCAATTTACTTCAACACGACAACAAGATAGATTAACAACATAATGCACGAACATAAACGTAAAAGGAAGATATAGACAACGCCGTTGACACACGAAATATCGAGTATCGTTAAAAAAGATGATCTGCGCAAATTAAAAGAACCAAAGATGTTGTAGTTTTATTGGTTAAGATTTTGAGTCAATGACTAACACATGTTAAAAGAATCAATAAATAAAGACAACCAAACGTTCAAATTCTGCTTCCATTCATTTATTTCAACTTATGAATATATTCAAAAGAATAAAGACATGCATGGTTTAAATAGTTTGTTGCATGTTCAATAAAATTTGATAAAGCGATTAAATAAATGTACAGCTCCTTTGTGGCATTGCCCATTGACCTTTCAGAGATTTCCAAATAAAAGTTTCACAATAAGTACGTGATGGTTGAGGAAAGAAGCATACTTGTACTGCACAATGTACAATACAGTAAAGCCTCAATAATACGACCATCCCTTGGACACTTGAAAACTGGTTTTATTATTGAGGTGGTCTTAATATTGAGGTTTGAATAAAGATCAAAAAGGGAAAATGGACTTGAAACTGGTGTTCTTAATTTTGAACATTTTCAAATAAGAGTGTACAATGACAGATTGTTTCTTACTATAATATCCCTTAACACACATATTCTTCCCCATCACATACATTAGCAGAAGAACGGTCATGTTAAGATAGAAATGTGATCGTATACCGGTTAGTATAGCGTTTATGAACCATATGAGTCACATTTATAACAGGATTTAAAGCAACAAGCCTCAGTATTATCATGGAAAACATCAAACTATCCAACATGCACGTGCATCTAGTTGGAAACGTCTTATTTTATTGAATAATCTCTAATATATGACTAAGTAGGGAAATTGAGACAAACTCGTTTATTCAGTATGCACATTTTGCCTCATTATTAACGAAAACAGTTGGCAATTTTAATTGTATTAGTTTGATAAGATCTATTACACCATACGTGTGTTCACTTAATAATGTCTATCTAAATCTCGTTAAAACAAAGTATTTTGCAGTCAATCTGAAATTGCGCATCATCTCCATATAATTTGGATAATCTAGATGGCAGTCTGACCTCGGAAGCGTGTTTCGTTGTCACCCGAGACACTTTGAAAAGCTAAGGTACCCGATTTGAAAACCAAATATTGTGAGTTTGACCTGGGAAAAGCGGAAAGGTCAAAAGATCAATTCAATTTAAATTCTAAATGTTATATTTACAATTTGATCGTAGACAGTTTTTTTTAAATAAGATAAAGCACCTTTACTTCATTAATTATATACAACATTTAAGAAAATGTCATTCGTTAATACCAAGAACCATATGCAAGTAATATGAAGAACAATGATCTTGACATTAAATGAGAATACAAGGAACAAGGGTATTGGATTGACATTTATTATTCTCATACAAGTACTTACTGTGGAATGAATGGATGACATACTAGACAAGTATAATTGTGCTGACGGTTACTACAGCTGTCGTACATTGTCAAATAAGAGCTCTCAACATGAAATATTTCAGGGCTATACACTTGGACAGTAAGCCCAATATTGTAGTGGATAAGGCACATGCCTGGCAAGTCGCAAGCCGTTGGTTCGAAATCTGCACAATCACGGTCACATCTCCCTCCTAACACCGACGGGGTCTTCCATGAGAATGATTAGTTCGAACAAGATTTAAATGCTCTTATTGAGTGATCAAACGATTATAGAGTTTAATCGAATAATCATTGCTCTAAGTTTCAGGTCCGTGACAGTAGATGTTACAGCTCTTGACTCGTTGTCGCTACCGATACTTTCGGTGCGTTGCGGTCTTTGAGCTATCAGGTTTCGTAATATAAATATATTGCTCCATGTACTAGATAATACAGCTCTATGTGTACTGGATATAAAACAGGAAATAGAACCAGTCCAGTAAATGTATATGAGGCATCCTCTGTGTCTAGTTAGCCCGTTTTTGCTTGGTCGGAAATTTGACCAAAAGTGATCGAGATCCTGATTTGGTTGATACTCCCATTTTTCTTAAATATGTATCTGGCTCATCTGAACATAAAATGTTTGAATTGGCTTAATCTAGTATTGTTGTTGCATTGACTACAACATCTCTAATAAGAACCATTGCGATGTATAACCGATTGAAAAAATCTGTTTTTATAGTATTACTAACAGTCAAAACCTATAAAAGAGCCTGAATGTTAAAAAAAAAAAATATGATATACAAACATCTTTCTTCAACAAATATGGATTAATACATTTAAGAGATCATTCTTTGTTAAGGTATGTTTATTGATGTTTTAACTATAGGAAATTGTTCATGTTTGGTTAGGTAAACATATGAAGAAAAAATGTGCATAGTATTACTTTAAATGAACATAAAACCTATATTGCTAATTTGTGAGTTCGAGTGACTCAAGAGATTTAAATTATTATATTGAACTCGTTTTAACTGTTAAAAAATTCTGACTAGTTTGAATGTTTTACACTTGTGTTTGTAGAAGGACCTGTTCCTTTTTACTTTCAACGTATTTTCTGATTACTGAAATTCCAAGCTAGCATCCTGGAATCCTAAGAAATAGCGACACTCCTTTTCATATTATACGAGCGTGATGGAATCTCGTTTTAGACTAGGCGTCTACATAAATGCATTATCTTATAATAATACATCATACACATTTACCATATTTGGCAAATAATTTGAAGGCCATGTCTTTATTAAATTATATACAAATATGATAGCACATCACGCATATCTATTCCAGGGAATAAAAACATTGATAGATTTGAAGCAACGAAGAACTTTTACAAGGACAGGGACAAGGTCATATAAAATTAGCTAAAGCCGTAATATTTTGAGTAATATTTATAGAATGATTAAGAATTTTTAAAAGTGCTACAGTCGCAAATCGACAAAAAAGGTATCAGTGTCAGGTAAATACAGTAAGACATCTCTGCAAGTGACAAAGAAAACTTTTCAGAATAAAAAATCTAATTGAGATGAAATCGTCGGTTATTTCGAACAGACGGATTAACTTTCAATATTTTCCTATGTTTATATATAAATCTGTCTCGAAGTCGATGAGATATATTTCTTAAAATAAGTCGATTTTGATAACTTTTAAGCTATTACTTGCAGTACCCATGTCAGTATTTTCAGAATTTTGCCAGAGATTATGAAACATATTGAATCTTTAATAACTTTATTTGTTGTTGTTATCTAACAACCTATGTCTGCGTACAAGAACAATCGATCTAATTTATGGCGGTGAATGAACTGAGTTATAGCCGTTGTATACCTTATTTGTATGTTTGATGGATACGCTTGTCTCACAACCAGCATAATGTAATAAACACCCATTGACAGTATGATATATACCGTATATACAGACATGATACAAATCACCCACTCACTCACTTTTCCCGTTACATGACTGGCCGTGGGGACAATTTGGATGACGTCTGAGAAACCTATTGGGAGTCAGCACATTAGGCCAGTCCATTCCTTGATGTTGTCCTGTCATCTACTGCCTGCCTTGCTACCTTGATTCTCTTGCAATAACTTGTAGAAAAATCTTTGCTAAACCAGACGAGCGGGTGACACGTGGTCTGACCATTTTACCAGGTGTCCTTTCACAATTGTGAGAATCTCATCAAAAGTGTAAATGGCTCCATTGACTCTTTTAACAACCTCCTCATTTGTGACATGGTCTCTGTATTAAATAGTGAGCATCATGTGGTAGAATTAATATAGAATGCCTCTAATTGTCCTTTGTATGTCCTCTGCCATGGTACATGTTTCCCATGCATACAGATACATGACATAGCAAGGGAGTGCAACAGCTAAATACGTTGGGTACAGATAGGAATCGGTTATACAGAATTCACCACAAGCCATATTTAGCTGCTTTAACACTCTCATATATTTTTTTCACAGGCTAGACAAACGATAAACAGCAATAAACTTGATTGCCTTACTGTCTCTGTATAACTGAAAGATATGGAAAGCCCAACCCACTTACCTGATAAACAATTACATAGACTAGAATCCTTAGAAAACTACATGACGAACTGGAGCTGAACAGAAGACGTATAAAATATGATAATGTAAAATCCAAAGTCATTGTATTAAATGAAACGTTGGGCAGTGCATGAATCCTGGGTTTACTACCATAAAAGGGTCCACTAAAAACACCCGTTTTCCGTTCCTATAATGTCATAAATGATCCTATGATCGATGACATATGTACATGTAAAACAAGTAAAATTATTCGATTTTAAAGATTTAAAAAAAGGAGCATGTCACTCAAGGGGGTAAAGATATATTATGGATGTATACATATTAAATCACTTCAAATAGTATGGTCCTAACGTACTTACATTAACATCGCCGAGATATTCACTTTATTTACATATAGTGTCACCATTTTACGACTGACCTATCTACAACAGATGTATTAGGAGTGACTCTGGGTCAGTGTTGTCAACAACAAACTCACGTTAAAACGTTAACTTTGCTGCAGCTGTTGTTGTTGTTGCTGCGGCTGTGATTGTTGTTGTGGTGCTGGTGCTGGTGCTGGTGCTGGTGCTGGAACTGTTGTAGTTGTAGTATTAGTTGTTGTTGTTATTACTGTTGCTGTAGTTGTTGTTGTTAAAGAATGACATGGTGGTGGCCAGTATAAATTGTGACGCAGTGTTACGAGCGCTGTAATCTTTAACTCATCCTTACTTCATACAAAATAGAATAAACAGAAAATATCACAGACAAAACGTCTCACATCACATGGAAATGTTTTGTATCATGAATAATAGTCATGATCTTGATCGATTTGCCGTCACTTATAACCATGTGATTCAACAATGAGAAAATAACAAGACGTGAGGGATGCCAAATGTATTTCTTCTTTTACATACAAGGTTAAAAACACCTTTAAGCTCATTTTAAATAAATTAATGCCTTTCCTTTTTAACAGATTTGTATGAGGTTTCAACAATACCATCCTATATCATTCATAAATAATTGCAGTTACATTGCTAGCTTCTTAGGTTTTAATGACTGGGTTTTTTCATGGCAATTCGCATCTGCGATAGTAATAATTTGTAACTTAATACATTGTTTAGCTTATTGATTTAGCTTCCTGTCAACTATCAAAGATGACTTATTGTTTATCGTTGACTCTTTTTATTTATATTTTATCTAACTCAATGTCTGTCTTTGATAAACTTACTCTGATAACTTATTAAGTGTTTAAAATTATTCCTATGTCGCACAATTCTATATATTAAGGACCGCAATGGAAACATTTGTTTGTGCTATCTTTAACATATAATGTTGACTGGTATGGCTGTATTAATTCATACATATTGTTCTTACTAATGTATGTCTCAATTTTATATTGCCATGTAAATTGTACATTTTATGTTGGAATAAATCTATCTATCTAACTAGCAGCATCAATATGATCTTTATGTGGCTGATTTACAGAGACCGGCTAATTAGTTGGTAGTTAAATGTTATGAATATGTTGGTGTACATACATAGAAAGGTTTATTGTTCTAACTCTTTTGTCTCGTATACATAGAATAAAATTTTCGCTATTCTTATATTTTTCTTCGGATTCATTTTTCATAAACATTTCATTTACAAATTATTTGGTCACTGGGCAGAACTAAAATCAATGTTCAATTTTTTCTGATGATGTTTTACAAAATGAACGATGTTCGTTTTGTTTGAAAATTATTTTAAATAAGAAGGAGTTGGTTCCGAGGATTCTATGTATTATTCTATATTGGAACCACTGAATATAGGAATCATGTCAAAGGGAATACAAAATACTGTGCATCAATCTTTATCGTTAAATTAAATATTTAGATTTTTCGACCATTTTGTCATACACGATGGTATTGTTTTGGATTTTATTATTACATCGTATATAGGTCGTGTACCTTTTTTAAATTTTAAGATTCCCTTAAAACGTTGTAGAATAAAAGGTTTTATTATTTCCTTGTCATATGTATCTTTGTTTTCTGCTATTATACTTCTAACAGAAAGTGTCACTCCATGGAACTGGACAATATTGGATTTGAGGTTATATTTCAGATTAAATTCCTCAAGACTTAAACAGTTACTATTCTCGTTTAATATGTCTCCTATTGTCTGAACTTACACTTTTGTGTTATCAAAATTTACGTTTATACCAGAAAGGGATGTGAATGCTGCTAAGACATTTAAGGTTTCATTTAGAGACTAAGTAGAGCCATCAAGGATAATTGTTGTATCGTCTGCAAATTGTGACAATTTGTGTTCTGTCTTATTAACTTTTATGCCTTTAATATCATTATTCGCTTGAATGTTTAGGGTTAAAACTTCAGTACATAGTATGATAATATAACAACTTAACGGGTCGCCCTGACGACAACCTCGTTTTATGTTAAAAAAGTCGGATAAAAAATAACTTGTGATTAAACTGAGACACTATATTTATATAAGGTACTGAACCATTTTTTTTATATCGGCTAAAATTGAACAAAGTTAGCGTCTTTAGTACAAATTCCAAGATAAGGAATCAAGAGCTTTTTCAAAGTCAATAAGTAGCAATAGACCAGGTATATCATTAATTTCAGTATGTTGCATTAAATCAGTATTAGTCTGGTATTTTCTCCAATGAAGCTATCTTTTATAAAACCTGTCTGGTCAGTATTTATTTATTTCTCAAGATATTCTTTTAATCTGTTTGCAATGCACCCAGAGCCTATCTTATTAACACAGTTTAGCAATGTTATTGGTCGTCAGTTACGCAGACATTGTCGCTGTTTATCACCTTCTGTGATATATGAAATGATTAATTAAGTGTGTGTACTTGTAAAGGGGTTCGATATAAATGCGTGATTAATGGCTCTACAGACAAAAACACCAATACTAGTACTTTTAATAAAGCGTCTTGTAACAATCGGCACTGAAACCTGACGTCCCTTTCTTTAGTACTATTAAATGCTTATCTTTATTAAAACCTTATTGCGTCTTAGTTAGTCTATGACACATGTTGATGGGATAAAAATGTAGTTTTCTGTATCCGTTGTGTACCTTTATAGAGAAAGAATTTGTGTAAGGCAACAGAAAAGCTTGCTGACTTTAAGTTTATGCATATGTATACAGATGAAATATCAAAAGCGATTATAAAGAGCAATGGTCATTCTTCGGAATAACATTTTCTATCGCTCCATAGAGCAAAACTTACAACGTATACCTTTGAACAAACAGAGGGCCACACATGATCGTATTGTATCGTATGAACAAATATAGAGCAACATATTCATTAATAATAAATTAAATAAAACAACGTCTATCATTGAACAAATATAACGCAACATGTCCATTAACTCATGAGCAGATATAAAACATCATCTCCATTATCTTATGAGCATATATAGAGCAATATCTCCATTGTTTTATGAGCAAATATAGGGCAATATCTCCATTATCTTATGAGCAAATATAGGGCAATATCTACATTATCTTATGAGCAAATATAGGGCGATATCTACATTATGTTATGAGCAAATATAGGGCGATATCTACATTATGTTATGAGCAAATATAGAGGAATATCTCCATTATCTTATGAACAAATATAGGGCAATATCGCCATTATCTTATAAGCAAATATAGGGCAATATCTCCATTATCTTATGAGCAAATGAAGGGCAATATCTCCATTATCTTATGAACAAATATAGGGCAATATCTCCATTATCTTATGAGCAGATATAGAACAATATCTCCATTGTTATGAGCAAATATAGAGCAATTTCGCCTCTATCTGATGAGAAAATAAAGGGCAATATCTCCATTATCTTATTTGCATATATAGAGCAATATCTCCATTATCTTATGAGCAAATATAGGACAATATCTCCATCATTTTGTGAGCAAATATAGAGCAATATCTCCATTATCTTATGCGCATATATAGAGCAATATATTCATTACCGTATGAGCAAATCTAAGCAATATATTCATTATCGTATGAGCAAATATAGAGTTACATCTCAACTAGTTATGACCAAATATAAAACACCATGGTCAAATAGAGAGCAATATCTCCACTATTCCTCAGTTTACATTACACGACACTTTACGTATATAGCAATCTATTTGTAGCTAAATCATGCCTAACATGATGTTATTGCTGTCTGGCTATTTTTTGCAGTTGTGAGCAGAGTTCATAAAGTTCGTACACCATGTTCATTGTACAATCTTACTGATGTTACACTCTTTCTTCGTGTTGTTATACAATTAGCAAATCATTAAAAGATAATTACGTGTCATACATGCTCAGACATGTAGAAATAAAGTTACATGGGACCGCGTGTATTTCGTGTAGATGAACAGGACGTTCATATGTTTAAGTCTGTGCGTATTCTACGTGATGAAAGTTTGATGTGCACTTGAACATGATTTTTATTTAAAGATATGATGATTTAACTTTTTCATTATGTTTCATGTATTTATGCATATCGTGACTCATGATAAATAAACAAAGTCCTGACTTGTTCAATGACAGTTTTAATACACAATTTGATGAGTTACTTTGTTAAACATATTCATAAAACAACGCTGGAATATTTATCAAACACGATAGTACTCAAAGTCATCAAATTGATTTACGCTTTACGTGATATACTAGTCTTGTTCAAAAACACAATTAAAATCGAAGGATGGAAGCTGAATCTTTATTCCATCCCTCATAATGTATTATTACAGAGCGTTTTTATTCGCATAATAAAACTATAATGCTGTATTAAAGTCAGTGATAAACATCAAATTACAACCTATTAAATCTATTTTAGTCAGGACAAAAACGTAAAGGCATTTTGGTAGAATTGAACGTCTATAATTTTGAATGAACATCATTTAGTGAATATATATTTTTAAAATGTTTTACAGTCATGTAATTTAGAAGTACTATGTACAGCAATTTCGAAGTTAAACATATATGAATTCTGAGGGAAAATGTAGACGCATTTTAAAAACGAAGATTTGATAAAATGCAAAATTATTTCAGTTTATGCCTTCCTTAAAAATATGTCTTGCATTACCACGACCAAACCAACGAAATTGGCCCTTATTCAAATGCTTTGCTACTCCAAGTAGGACTTTCGTGTCATATGCCTGTTCATAACGGGTGCACACAGTGCATAAAACCGACCTACTGGTAAACACACCTCAAATTGTAGATAGGAGTTTCCCAAACAAACATTTAGTAAGAATGGAATAACGCTGTACAATGGTGTATATTTTCTTTAATAATGTTTGCAAAATGCATATCTACATAGTCCGCACAAGAGGCTCAGCATGTCAACCCATGACGTCAGTCTGCATGTCATCAGTTAGTTTCCCAGATCAGGGGTCGAATGTTCTACGTGTAGGTTCACATAAAACAACACATAAAGCGCAGTTAAATAACGAAACTTATTTAAGCCCTACGCTGTAGCAGCAGTTTGATCATTATTGGCAGACAATTAATCCGCTAAATAAGCGCTCTATGTGGAGTGTATGGAAATGTGTTTAAGTTAAACTGACCAGTTCACTAATCCAACTTCAAATTGTTAAGAAATCAGAAAGAGTAAGACTTTATCGTATTCAGAATTTAGTTATATTATTGACAAAGCTGCTAAAAATACATGCAATTCATTAAAGATGTATGTGGCTCATCTGAACATAAATTGTTTGAATTGGCTTCGTCCAGTATTGTTGTTACATTGGCTAAAACATCTCTAATGAGAACCATTGCAATGTATAACCGACAAAATATTTTTTTGCTATATTACTAGCAGTCAAAACTTGTAAAATAGCATGATTGTTAAAAAAACTGGAAGTTTTTTTTTTAGACTTTATGATGAACAAACATCTTTCTTCAACAAATACGGATCAATATATTATGAATTCATTTTTTGTTAATGCATGTTTATTGATGTTTGAACTATAGGAAATATATTTTTCTTGTTTGTTTAGGTCAACAAATGAAAAAAAAATGAGAATAATATCACTTTAAAGACAAGTTATTCTAAGGGAAGTCTAGTAGATAATATGTCAGCCGCTCAACCCTCGGGTTGTAGCTTCTAGGACTTCAAAGGTCTCAATCATATCTCCTCATAAATCTTCTGTATTGTAAATCAACCAGCTGAAGGATTCAAGTATGATTAAACAAAATAATGCTTTATCGTTATCGAGCATAAATAATAAGTATATGTATATAAAGTATATATCTACATAAAAGACGCATCTCGTATAAAGATAAATGTCACGACGTGCAACCCACGCAAACGATATGTTTGAATGGTATGTCGGAAAAGAATAATAGTCTTATTGTGGCATACTGTGGGGAGTTATTGATGATATAGTGGATATTTACATACGTTGTATCGGTGAAGCCACTCGTGAAAATTTTAAGATGTGTCTGGCTCATCTGAACATAATTTTCTGAATTGGCTTTATCCAGTATTGTTGTTGCATTGGCTAAAACATCTCTAATATGAACCATTGCAATGTATAACTGATTGAAAATATCTGTTTTATACCATATTACTTATAGACAAAACTTTTTAAAATAGCCTGATTGTTAAAAAAATGAAGTTTTTTTCAACTTTATGATGAACAAATATCTTTCTTCAACAAATACGGATCAATAACATTATAAGTTCATTCTTTACTAACGCATGTTTAAACTACCACTGAAGTACGGTGCCCCATCATGCATATCGCATCTTATTGTATTTTAGCTCATCGACTGTTTATTATTGACCTTGACATTGCTACTGAATTCTTTCGTAGTCATCAGAGATCTGCTATTTGAGAAGCAATAATACCCATCAAGAGTCCGTGATTTACTATTTAATGAAACTATCCGTCATTGTATCTCTATTTATTCACCACTTCTCTATGGAATGTTTATCAACGGGGCTTATTGCATAAAATAGTTCTAGACGTCTTTACATTGTTGATTGATCAAATAAAGAAATAAGATTAGTACGTAATACTGCTCTAAAAGCATCTGAAAAAATATCGAGGAAGGGAATTAAACTAGTCTATCTGGACCGGTTGACTAGTTTTGCATTCAGCTCACGATATCGAGGGTTCAGTGCAAGACTATCCTTACTCCTGTATAAATGCATAGGATTTAGGATAGTTTTGCCTTTACCTTTCGATATAGTATCTTTATGACTGATGTCACATGACAAAATTGGAGTAAACTAACTGGCATAAATTACACAAAATGAATAATATGTTTCATCTTATTACACATTGTAAAATTTAATACAGTCTAAGAAAAAATACTCTGAAGAACTTATCTTCGAAAATATATCGTTAAATATTGGAATAAAACTTGGTCGATTCTTTGTTTACATGGGCACGAAATATTAAAGTGATTATATCGTGGACAATATCGATCGTCGGTGTGTTAATTAACAGAAACATTTTGTGTGCAAATGTTGACTAAGCTTTTCAATTAAAGTCATGTTTTGAGGAACACGAAAAATCGGCCAATGGCAAAAGACTTTATTCATGGATAATTTTTCGTCAAGGCATGGTTGAAACATGTATAATTTCCATTCCAATACTGTATGTTATTTAAAATTTTCATAAAAAACATAGTTTCAAGTTCAGTTTCGTTTTAAGTAATTGTAAGCCTTTATATGTTTGTATTTATACACAATCTGCATATTCTTCATAAACACATAAAAAAAGTTATAGCATGTACAACTAATTTCTTGAGGTTTGTTTGCCGACAATAATAGGTTGAAATTTGGATTGGATTTTCTTCATTTAAATACGTTACATGTTGCTTTATTGATTGATCTGAACAGCAGGCTTTTGCTTTTTGCTTCCTGAAAAGTGTTTTTATAATAATCGTCCAATATTTTCAATATGTAATAGCCGTTTCCAAATGGGCTTTTTTAATGACATTTGGGGTAAATGTCATTGGATGCTGGTTGCTTTATGGCTTGATAATTTGAATCGACGTCAATAAAAATGACATTTAGCAGCTGGACAGTGTAATAAAATATATGATAGACGTTCATCTGTATGCTAAGTTAATCTATAGTATGACTAAAACAATCACAGAGAATTTATTGTAAAAGCTAATGACAACAAGAAATATCTTGAAAAAGAGATGGTCGGCACAATCTGAAGCAAGCAAGTAGCTGAAATCTTAAGGTTAAGATTTGTTGAGCAACATAAACAATGCCGAGATATTACGATTGTTGGTAACTCCAGATCCAAAATGGATTTCGGTAAATTCACCAATAGTCCAAAAGTCCTCTGTGATTTTTATCTTTGCTTTCCTATTGGCTGTTACTACGAGGAAAGTAACATAATAGTTTGTTATTTTATATCATATCATAATTATACCTCGGGTGCATGCTTATTGCTATAACGTTTTGTCTGGTTTGCTTCATAGATTTATATGTATTTGTTTATAAGATCACAGGTATTATCCTGTGGTTAAAGATATAGGAATAATTAGTTGGAACCGATTCAAGTCACTGACAACAACGTCACCTGGATAGTTGAATAGAAATATATATATATATATCTCCACGGTAACAGTAGAGATTTGGTGATTTGATATATCTGTGGTCAGTCCTAAAAAGGAGTCCTGGACAGATGCTCGACATGTTGCAACCCACGGGCTAAAGCTAAGACAGGAAACTTGGATAACCATGTAACAATAAAGACTAGTTTTAGTAGAATACATTGTTACAGAAGTTTGACATTGTGTGCGATTGTTACAGGAAATATGCTCGAAGTGCATTTGAAATATTCAGTATTTTTGCAGTTTCCATGGCAATATTCTATCGTATATCCGGTTGCACGTAGGCGAGCAGGAAAGTAGAATTAAATTTGCATAGTATCACCATATAGCCAGTTTCAACTTGTAAACAATGACAACCTATGTGAAGTGTTTCATGATGAAAGTACTATAATCATGAACATAACGATTTACTAAATACGGTTTTGTCTGTCAAACCGACATATGGCATGTGTGAGATTTATAGTTCCGAACAGACTCGTATTTACAAGAAAATATCATTGTTGTATTTATGCACAAACCTTAATATCATTCAAACTGGCGCTCTATCTAGAATTACACACTGAACTTAGTAACTATAGTTGTTTTGTCGTCAACTGGTTGCGTTTAAGTGCGATGTTTCTAAAAATAGATCTTCCGGAAGATTGACAGCAAAGTTCTCGTCTTTTTCTCAGAATTACTTAATTAACCCCGAAGTCGGTACGTGCTCATACAAGGTTTCAGTAACGCATCAAACTATTAGTGAATGCGACAATCTCTATATTTCACGGTCTCCTAAAGTAGCTTGCCTACATATAAACGATTTCTCGTTAAAATGGGGATAAAACATTCCCATGTCGGTATTTTTGCATAAAACGGGAAAAATCGGGAAATTATAGGTAGACAACACGCGATATAAGAGTAATTGTTCATAGCAAAATATATCCTTTTGGTATAAACCGAATTAACTTTGAATGAATTGCCATCGGATTGTTCTTGATAAGATGTACTCGAACAAATGACTTTTGTCGTCAAGGGACCATCCCCCTTTGTCTGACCTTACAATAACAATGGCCATGTGCCTTATCTTATAATTACCAGTAGCATATTTGCAGAACTGAAAATTACCTGCTGAGTATGCTTCCAAAAACTATCTGGTCGAACGCCCTTGTGCAAAATAGGTAAATACATATACAGTTAAACCTCACTTTAAGACCATCTCAATACTAGGACCACTTCATAATTAAGAACACAATTTTCAATTCCTTTTTTTACTATTTTGCTCTTAATTCAACCTAAGTATCAAGACCACCTCAATATTAAGACCAGTTTTCAAGTGTTCCAAATGTGGTCGCATTATTGAGGTTTAACAGTAGATGACAAGTCAACGGGCGACGTACCAATATACAGACCCACCAACGTCTTTAAGTGTTAATAATTAGGCAACAAATTTATTTTTTTACCTAAATGATACGATGTAGTATCTTCGATCAATTGTGAATAAGTGTCACATATTATCGCGAGACAAGAACATTAAAACATTTATAAATATTGAATGGACATAATATAATTTTATGTGATCTATCAAATTAGAAAGTAACACCGGACATGCGTATACCACTTAATATTAATACTGACGCATCACACATAGATATTATGATGACGATAATACATGAAAGAACTGTGTTTTGCTGTTATTTAATATAAACAAGCGTAACGTGAATGGTCAGTAATACAGCCTTAACCATCGACATGTGTACGCTTCGGTTGACATTGACTTTCCGGGTTAACATTATATGCTATCGCCCTCCATGGGATTCGATAGTTACATAATGGTACGAGCGTAAGAGGGTTAACTATTCAAACAGCTTCCAAAGATGATTTATTTTTATGTAAGTTCGAGTTTGCAAGTATAGCTTGTTATTACGGCAATATCGGTTCGCTCTGTTTTAACTCTTTACTAATATTTCGCCTACAAGCCTTATCAAAATTATGAAACTTTCTTTACAAACTACATTATGTACATTATGATCCTCTTTACACAATGCACAAAACAACATGGCATAACGTCAAAATGTACTGCACAAAACAACATGGCATAACGTCAAAATGTACTGCACAAAACAACATGGCATAACGTCAAAATGTACTGCACAAAACAACATGGCATAACGTCAAAATGTACTGCACAAAACAACATGGCATAACGTCAAAATGTACTGCACAAAACAACATGGCATAACGTCAAAATGTACTGCACAAAACAACATGGCATCACGTCAAAATGTACTGCTCAAAACAACATGGCATCACGTCAAAATGTACTGCACAAAACAACATGGCATCACGTCAAAATGTACTGCACAAAACAACATGGCATCACGTCAAAATGTACTGCACAAAACAACATGGCATCACGTCAAAATGTACTGCTCAAAACAACATGGCATCACGTCAAAATGTACTGCACAAAACAACATGGCATCACGTCAAAATGTACTGCACAAAACAACATGGCATCACGTCAAAATGTACTGCACAAAACAACATGGCATCACGTCAAAATGTACTGCTCAAAAAAACATGGCATCACGTCAAAATGTATTGCACAAAACAACATGGCGTAACGTAAAAATATGAGGCGTCATAAAAATTAATATTGACGTCAGCATACAAAGTTGAATATGTATTTTATACATCACACACATAATTACACATAAATGCATTATACAATAGCTGAGCTATAGGTTCGGTTTTCTCCGCTTGTTAGCCCACAAAGATACAGCGATGTATGACCACATGACCGGTTATAGTTTTGCTCTGGCAGCCTTGATGTAAACTACAGCGGGGTGATATTACAAACGTCGTTAAAGTTACATTGCATGTGGGCTACAGGTTGTGATGTTTCCGTTCAGTTCACGTTTCTTGTCAAACTAACAATACATTGTTTATCACAAAACGTTGAGCTATCTGATTTCATGATAATACTCTAAAAGCATATTTTCATAAACAATTGTGAATTTTAACTATATTCTAATAGCATTACCGGAAGTCATAAAGCCAACTACTGATCGTATCTAACACCAAACGTGCATTAAAACCGGCGCCATCAGATACATACACACCTCAATCAATGCACAAAAACATGTTCTCGATTGACTGCGCAGAATATCATCCCACACTAACACACGATCTCGCAATGCAGTTTATGTCTGGAAATATGACTTTATTAACAGGAAATTGCTCTATGGAAAACTGATACCATATGATTAGCCGCCAACGAACGAGGCCTTTCCTTGGACATTTGACTGGTTATTTTCAGTGTTTGTATAATATTAAAGTCCCATATATAGTACAGTCATGCTTATTTTTCATTGAGGAAACTTCACTGTTAGAGTTTTTTCCAGTTATATATATAATCAGTACATTTAAAAACGCGCATTTTCGTACCCGCGAGATGTCTTTTAAATATCATTTCAGTGTGTTTTAAAGCTCATTTTGATATGAAAATACCCATTGATTGAAAGAAAATTTAACGTTTATCATTGTGTAAATTGAAACAATATCATTTTAAGCTTTTATATTGCATACCTAGGTAAGTTCATGAAATTTGAGAAATCTTACATGTTGCGTTTTTAAATTTACTGAGTATATATACATGTATATTCCTTTACTCAATTTCTTTGGTCTGTGTATGCCAGTCCTGTTTTTATTGAAGATTTGTATGCGCTCATTTCAGACAATAAACATTGTGTTATCAGCAAGGCCTCTCGGCATTATTTATGTTGCACAACAAATCTTAACCTTCAAATTGCGCCGCGATCATCTTTTTTCAAGATAGTTCTTGTTGTGACTAGTTCCCTATTTGACGTATGTCATTGAACAGTTTTCTCGGATTACTTCTGGCTGTCACTAACGATAAAACTAAGTCACATACCTAGGTGGAATATATTGGGTTACGATGTTGTCATTAGCATTCTCTATATTCATAATCATATTCTGAGATGAAAATAGAACACAAGCATTGCAGTATTAATTGCTTTCTATCATTTCATCTTCGGAAAGTTAATTTTGAATACCAATAATATAAATTGGAACTCACATAATGATTGTGTATCTTATTTCAATTATCCCTTATGGTACAGTCACACACACGGACATGTCCGTGCGTTGAGGTACGGCGCGGAAGGGATTGGTCCGTGGGGATACGGAGAAGTACGTGTTCGTACGGCAAAAAAATGCATTGCCAGAAATCCCAAGCAAATCGCTGGCTTATTGATGAACTTGTCTCCCTTGAAAAAACGGTCTCGGCGGTATCGATGTGTCAGTCCGTCTCAATTTGTGGCTATAGAAATATAGAGTAAACAGTTTTTTAGATTATCATAATTTTGTTGTTATTTAATTCACATCATTTATTCACATATGAGCACAAACGTCAATGTTTCCTTCTTAAAATTATATAAATTATTTTATGATTGATTATTATCTTCGTGCTTCCCTGTTTGATCTAAAATTGTTACTATTGATCCTTATACCTATAACTGAAACTCACGAAAAACTGTAATTTTATAAAATATCCTATTTTTAGATACATATTAAAAGTATTTATATTTAAAGTACAATATTCATTTATATATGTGCATAAACAACAAAATATAAATATTTGAATGGTGTTTTTAAAATTTGAATTAAATGTGATATTCATGCTTCCCTGTTTGATTTAAATTAGCAATGTATTTGAAAAAAACTGAAAATACAATTTTTTTTCCAATAATTTTGAATACACAATATATCGCGGTGTACATGTGATCGGTATCCAACAGTGCGTGTACAGTATGACATCTAACTGAAGTGATCAAGCCGGATGCAGCGATTATACAAGCTGTTAATTAACAATTAGTGCTCTTTATAGGGAAACATTTGGGGGGAAATGTGACATTTTATAGAATAGCCTTGAAATATAATATTGGAGTGGTTAATTATAAATTGACCTTTTAATCTGTAAAGGTGCAACATTTAAAACAGTATAACACGATTACAATAAATATATTTTTTATAATGATATTGTTTAACTTGATATTTAAAAGTGAAAATATGATATTAATATTGTAATACAGATGTTACAGTTATTTAGACAAATAGCCTGCATAACTTATGTTATGTAAATTTAAAACCACTAGGTTTGATATTCGTTTTATAAGTTTTCTAGCGTTTTTCGAGAAAAGAGACGAAAGAGAGATCATTCAATGAATTATATACGCTAAATACTTTTCGTATGCATAATATCACTTCAATAATAAGACAACGTAGCTTGATGTTTTTTGCAAAAATGATAAAACTTATCACTTATACTGTATTCAAACTACAGGCGTAAATGTTATACTTATTGTCCGGCGTACACACTTGTACATAATATATCACAATTATTTCAATTAGATATTATCACCAATGCACATATGATGACGGTATAAATAATTGCATTCCATCGTCAAAATACGAGATCATGTTTTTAAATGTAACATACAAAATAAGTAGTTGTATTGTTTCAGTGTCGTTATAATTTCTGTTGAAAAAAGACAAATGTAGCTTTGCGAAGCTAGAAAGCTAAGTAGCTACCATCTGCAAAAAAAAGACAAAACCTTATGGTGCATAATTCAATTTTAAATTATTTGTTTCGAAAGAGGCTACAATATAAGTATCATAAATGTATAATACATTCTGATTAATTAGTACAGCCCGGGGCAATTTCATTATGCTGATTAAACATAGCGGGGTGGCTAATCAAGGCGCGAACGAATATCGACCCAGTATTGATTTTTTTATCCGTGACGCATTCCCCGCGATCGATGTCTAAGGGAGACAATTCAATTAGTCTCGCACCTTGGAGAATCAGAGATAATCAAGGGAGACGATCTAGTAAAATTCTTAAATATTTCTGGCAATGGGTGAGATTCGGGGAACAAAAAACTACAGGACGCGGATAAGTAGGGATTGGTACGGCGTTCTACGTTGAACTACGTTTTACTGCGGCTGGCAACTTGCCAAGCGCGTGGACGGGTCTGCGGTGAACTACATTGTACGTTGTACTACGTTTAAGTACGGGCAGCCTCGGATAACCATGTTCAACTACGGATCAATACGTAGTTATCCGTACCAAAACGTAGTAAAACGCGGGGAAAGGCAGCAAGTTTTAAAAAGTTCATTTCAAACTACCAATAGGTACGTTTCAGTACGGATAACTACGTTTTAGTACGTTTAACTACGGATGAATAAGTTTCAACCAAGTTGGACCAAAGTCACGCCCAAATGGCCACGGATTGCGCTCCAACTTTAGTGCATGTTCAAAAGTTGGAGAAACTTGCAATTTGGAATAAGTCTTGAATACGTTTTGACCTAGTGTTGGTACGGATTGATACGGATTACTAGGTTGAGGTATGCCGGCTTAGGTACGGATCGATACGGATTACTACGTAGCTATCCGCGCCGTGTGTGTGACTGGTACATTGGCTGCTTGTGTCAGCGTCAACAAGTGTCGAGTAAGGATAGCAAAAAATCAAATTTGTGTTATTTTCAAGTGATAAGTAATCAAATATTACCCCCTAATACGCAATTGTATTGTCAAATAAGTAACACAGAGTGATATTCCAACCCTTCATTAACTAATGATAGATGTAACATGAAGTGGACAACAACATTAGAACAGTTGACTATTTTTAAACTATGAACATGGACCGTATGCATGTAAAACATGAGACCAGAGCTAGTTATAGATAAATACGAGGGTACCTCTGGTGATGAAACGTGAAAACATAAAATATATTGGTTATTATTTATTTTCATAGATGTACGGAGAATGGTGAATTGACGTCAGTATAATGTATTGACTTGTTACAAGACGATAACGATGATAGTAATTACGATATTCGGAAGTTGGATTAGGCAATCAGTATAATAGAACACGAAATATTAACGATCGATATAATAAAATAACTAATCGCAAATTGTCGTTACCATCATAAAAAGGATAATGACATCGAGAAATGGCAGAGCAGACGTTCTCTGAATTTCTCGGAAAATTAATACGAAAGTACTTGCTTACATGACCAATTAAATGTCGTCGGTCCAAGATACAATCCAGCTATAACTATCGTGATTGAAGAAATGTCGTTTGCTCTTAAGTAAATTCATAAATGCCAGTAGTAATTAAAAGGAGAAAGACATCCTGCGTTCAATTAATCAGAATTTCTCATCACGTCATTAAGAAATAATCTCCCAAGAGAACAATAACAACCGGTGTAATCGTATAATTAATGAACCATCAGATTTACTCGTCCTGATTCCGAGTTGGTTGTGACCATTATATTTCTGCGGAGTCTTTGTCATTAATTGTAATTATTAGCCAACATTTTACGTAGATGTCATTTAGAGGCATTTAACCTATGGTTAGATTCAACTATTGGGGAATATTTAAATGTACAAGTTACGTCATGAATTTTTAATGATGCTCACGTGTTTGTTGCACTTGGTAAGTTAGAAACTGAATGTCAGACACAAATATATTAAAATAAAATGAATTTATAACTTTATTGATATTTTTTCTTTCCTAAAAAATTGTGGAAACAAAAACTTCAATCACATTGAAAGGCATGCAAAACAATATATGCATCAATGTTCCTTCGACGTCACAAAAAAACATGCGTGACGTAGTCTATGCGCTCAAATGATGTTGCCATTGTTAATTTACGAAGTATGACATTTTATTTCATTGACAATTAATGTCTTGTTAATTTGAATATGATCTGTGATATGATCATTTGAACTCGTATCTCGAGGTTGCAAAAAAAGAGTACAATACATGTAGTCTGGACTACTTCTCGTTGCGTCAGCTTATTACCGAAGATTAAATTACACACGCCATGCTTGACTTGAATATAGAAGGTCAATGGAATGTTTTAACGAAAATCAGCTGTTTCTACTATTATATATATATAATCTTGCATTTGTGTTCATTAAATACTGTCTTTATTCAACTCGTCGTCTAAAACCGATTAACATGCGGCAAAATCCTCGTTTTGATCGATTTTAGAGGTCTCCATTTTATAAATTCAATAAAAATGACCGCGCATGTAAAATCATCTACATAGGCAAAGAAGAAATAACAACGGGACGACGTAAAGCAAAGCTGTATGATAACCATTTGTATAAAATACATCTGCTGTAATTGTGTTAAAGGTTTGAGATATAACGAACACCTAGTCAAACAGACTGAAAGAATGCATGTCAATTTCGTTTGCTTTGCAAAACTTTCTGTACACAGTCGTATGATGTATGAGTTTGAGGATGCTGAATCAATTTATCTATAACAGAGTAATTTACGTTACGATGCATCAATTTATAGTTTACAATACCCTTTGAATCAGATAGGCCGTATTGATTGATGCAATATGATATTGTTGCTAAGATCTTAACAACTCTCAAATCATTTTCCATTTTTTGATGTACCGTAAAGTTATAACAAGATAGATACAGTTTTAACAAAACAAAACAAACATTATTCACTAATATCAACGGAACAAATATGAATGTATATATGATGAATGTACATGTAGTATATTCCTGAAACTAGGGATTAAATATTTCAAACATCAATACATGCATCGGTTATAAAAAAGAATGGTTATATATATATAGGCACATATTGTCCAAGTACTAAATAATGTAATCTTTTGAATTAAGAATAACAATTAGCTTGAAAAAAATGACTGTAAAAACACTTGTGTCTTTCCGAAAACGAAACAAAGACAGTAGTGTGACGTAAGTAAGTGCAATGCGCATGTACATGGACTAACTATTATAAAATTATATCTATGAGAGATACGAGTCAATATACAGATATCGATCCAAACACAGAGTGACAGGGTAACGAAAATAGCGAAGCATCGCATGTACAAATTCTCCACAATTTACTTATTATGATGTACACACAGATCTTTTTCGTCAGTAAAAAGAAAATACAAAGAAGAAAACATAGCACACGTATCATGGTATTAGAAGAACAACAACAAGGTTCAATAAATGATCTAATAGAACATCCCTGACCGTCCGCGACGTGTGCATGTCATCATGGCACAGGCAGTCTAAACATCCGTCTGAAAGCCGTGACACCCCCTCTTTTACGACGGGAGTCGGGGGAAAATAAATGTTCCAATCATCATACATATAGAAGTGCTTGTTATACAAACGAATTAATGCACCAGCTTTACAAGTGCATAAGTAATGGCAACATTCATAAAACGTATTTCGTCATTACACACTGCGAGTCCCAGAACAATACCAAACCGATCAATTGGTTGGTTACGGACAAAACGTGCAAACCAATAGAATCCCTCACAATCAATCAATGCATCCCACAGTTTTCGACGCTCCATATTTCTATCCAAGCGAAAACAACGATGCTTTGTTATGTCATCAGTATATCGTGAACATTGTTTACAATGTTGTGGGTATTTTCTTGATAGAAACACTGCAACAGTTCTTGCCAGGATTCTGACCATGCAATTCAGCGACCGTGTGTTCCGTGATACGTGCCAGAGCCTCGAACAGTGGTTGACCTGTAACAGATTTGGCGGGATCCATTTATTGCCCTCTGTAGTTAAACTGTCGAGTCGTGTTTGCCTGTCAGGTATCATCACCATGGTAATCAATTGCTGTTTCCACTTCCCCTTGACTGGAAAATTACTCGTTTGAACAAAGTTATGTAATACATGAATAAGTGAGTATTTGCACAGAATCCGATATATGTCTGGAATAAAGCCTGATACCTGTCTATCCCCATTACAACATCTCGCTAGACGATGGACAAATATAGATTTTGATAGAAACTTACAAGGTAATCTGCATAATTGACCAAACAGCTGTAAATTCTTATAGTCAATCAATGTTTCCATACTAACCATGTCAACAGAACAAAGAGTGTAAGATGAACTTATATTCTTGCTAAAACGTTGGATGTGTTTTAAACAGCCTCTGTGAGCTTTTTCGAGCCGTTGTATGTCTTCCCGGGAGTAACAGTTCCACAGCTTACATTCGTACAATGCCTTAGGCAGGACAACCACCTTGTAGATTTTACTAAAGGTAACCGGACTAATAGATGAAGGATCTATACATCCACATATGCTGTAGTAGGTTGCTCGTAGTTAACCACATGCTTCCCTGATGTTTTCTTTCGATGAAAGATGCGTGTCACAGTTAACTCCTATTTATTACTTTCTGTTATTGGATAAGGACCCATGAAAAATTTCTGTCTGATTTTACAAATTTCGGTTCGTTGAAGACTACAACTTCACATTTCTTGGCGTTGTAAAAGTATCGCCATTAACGCGAATACTCCCAACACATATCAATCATACGGTCCATACCGGCTTTGGAGAATGAAACTAACACCATGTCATCTGCAACAGTAGGAGAACATACGCTAAAATCATAAATGCACAACCCTTGTTCACTGGCTTCGAGTTCTTTGATTTGACCATCTATGTATATCAGATACATCATGGGGGAACTTTTCCCACCTTGTCGAGTTCCTTGTTCAGTAGGGAAAATTGATGATAGAATACCTTTGTAATGTACCTGACTTTCAGAGTTCTGATATATAGAGCGAAATGAGAGAATTGTTGTACTGTCTACACTATATTATATACGTTTATAAAACAGTCCTTTGTGCCACACATGGTCGAAAGCTTGTTTGCCATCAAGGTAGCATAAATATACTTTCGAGGATTGTTCCCGTCCGTAATATAAACATTCTCGGAGCATAAATGATGTCATAATACAACCAATACCTGATTGGTAGCCTCCTTGTTGAATGGACAGTTTACACAATCAATTTGCAGTACATCTTTCAAGTAGCATGACTTCATATAATTTTAGCACACAAGAAGATAAATTTGGCACAAATTATATTGTATACAATGTCAATATCTTGTTTTTGTAACTCGCGTTCACGACAATCTTTCAAATCTAAGTCACCAGATAATAAAAGCTGGTACTCAGCCACCATTGTATCAGTACATTTCTTCCAGTTAATTCTGTCAGCTGACGCCTGTGACTCGCACGTGTGTACAATGAGGTCAACACAACACAATATAGGTCTGTGTCTTGAAACATTTAAACAACAATCATCAGCTATTTCACAATGTAAAACAATGTTAATGTTTTCAACAGGCAAACAAACATAGTCTATCATTGATGAGTGCTGGTTATCATAGGAAACAAACGTGTTATCTTTACCAACACACAGTGTGAATGTGACCACCGGACTACACTCGACAACTTCTTCCTAGGTTACTAAACAGTACTCTCGTCTACTTCAGGGACTATTCAGGCCACCGCATAGCATGGCAGACCTCAACCTCCGGATAAGTAGTATGGCGTTCTACCTCCTAGATAACAATACAAAACTATCGTATTCACAAGAGCACTCAGAACATCGAGTGTAAAGGTACATAAATATGCCGAGTAATAGTCTTTAGAAAACGCCACGTTAATACCTTCATACAGAGTTATTCTAAAATATTGCATTATAACTTTTTCTTAAAAGTTTCCTTGAATTGCAAAACACGAGTCCGATACAACATTGAATAAGTAGTTACAGGGAATGTCACATTCACAAGACAATGTCTCCCCACACAGACCACTGGGAAAACAACAGTCTACAAAACATTCAGCATTGATGAGATGCAATGGCACACATGTATGGGAATAGGGGTACAAGTAATGGTGTAAGTCTATGTTAGCGCAAACTCGACGTGTCGGTTAGAACAGAAAAAAACACTGTCGGACACTTGTATTTGTGATTTTGGGAAGCATGTATGAAAGTGACAAAACAATGTTGTAGAGAACATCTGTATGCAGTCATTTATCATCGACTTTCTCATATTTACGACTGGGGATATTTTGTCAAAAAAATAAGACATTGTACCGTGAAGTTCAGGTTGTGATCGTTAAAGGTGCAGAGTAAATAAAGACATTGCTGAAAAATACTTGAACATCCGGAAGAGTCGCTAAACTTGATAGTTGCAACTCCCTGATTTTATGTTGTATTATCCGAGACTAGAAATACACCAGAACGAAAATAGGAATTATCAAACAATTTGATATACCAGTGAATTAATTAGTTTGAATTTTGGACATGAACATATTGTTAAGCCACAGTGATTCATTTCGGGTTTTCTATGCAATTATGTATAATGTGTGTCTGATTCTGCAGTTAACTGACAAACAAATGAACAGACACATAGAGATAGACAACGTAAAATGTATAAATTCTTTATTTTAAGGATGACTACATTACCTTGTTGCATGTGAAAACATCCCCAACCCTGATATGTTGTTGGTATGTAATGCTTTCGTATCAAACTTCACATTATAAACTTAGACGTAACATAACAACATAAAAGCTCTATCTGTTGGATGAAGGGCATTTGAATACTAAGTAGTTTGGTGTTCGACAAAATAAACATGTGCCACCAGTCTTTAATTTATTTCGTTTAATGATTTTAACAGCTCATAAAAGTTTTGCTCATGGCTATATAGTAGAGACGTAGATATTGTGGTAGGTCGAGAAGGAGTGTCAAATACGTAAGTAAATCCCACATTAAGCCTAATGTATATTAGAAGCTATACTATAAAAGTAAAGTAAGTGTTTAATTATTATAGTGTCACTCCTATTTAAAGGGCCAGTCATTTCTGACACGAGACACCTACTTTCTTTCTGAGCGCATTTTAGCTGGCGGCTCACCAACCGGACATATCAGAAAGGACCCCTACCGGGATTCGAACATTCGACCTCCCGCTCCCAAGGGGGGTACCTTAACCACTCGGGCACGGGAGACGGTATATATATGTTGATATAAATGTTTATTCATTGACGGTTATACGCGAGCATGATAAGACAACCATTGGTTCTGAAGAAAACGGAGCTCAAATATGGAGGAAAAACTAGTCCATGAAAATACGATCTTATTTATGAGGTAATCTTAATTTCGAGATGGTTTTAAATGAGTTTTTGCTGTACGAAATAAATATAAATTTTGATTCATTTTCATAACAAAACAATCTTCATTTGATTTATGTCGGCACAGTACAAATTGTTCCTGGTACTTCCTGGTTTTAATGTATTGCATGAGTTACCAACAACTTTCCGACTAGAACCAGAAATGGATGACGATTGACTCGAGATCATGTATGTGCAAGATGGTATAAAGCCCCCGCCATATAGCGCACCGTGTAGAGTTAAAATATCTAATTGAATCAATTATGAGTTTACTACAGTGATATTATTTTGTAAATCATTGAAGAATACATAGACCTCTTACTCGGTTAAAGTTCAAATCATCTAGACAACATATCAAGATTGTATATACATTTTCAGTGAACCCTTTTAAAATAACCCTCGTACATTCAAAAGTGCAAAGTGTTTAAGAAATACATTTACGTCTTATTGCATACATATATAGACAAAATAATACATTCTCGCAAGCATGCCGTATAAAAATGTATTAGTGCCTGTAAAAAGTGACAAAGAACTTGATCTTGAAATAACATTTGATAATGACCTGAAATTTCGCTCACTTACAAATGATTGTGTTAACAAAGCTAACAAAATGACTGGACTTGTGAGGTGTTCATTTCTTCACATAACTACAAAATCCTTCCGTAAACTCTACAAGGCTGTAATTCGTCCTGATATGGGAACATTGTATGGCATCCAAGATTCAAAAAAAGATAGTGATGCTCTAGAAAGAGTCAAAAATGGGTGACAAAGCTTGTTTACTAAGTTAAAAACATGAGTTATATTGATCGATTGAAGTCATTAAAAGTTCCATCCCTATCATACAGGAGATGTCGCGGGGATATGATAGAAGTATATACACTTTTGAATTCAAAGGAAGACATCAGTTATGAAATATTCTTTCAAAGAAATAATCATACAACTAGAGGCCACAGTGAAAAACTGAATCTGAAAACATTTAAAAAAAGACTCGTAAACACTTCTTCTCAAACACGGTTATATTAGAGTGGAATGCTCTACCGGACAATGTAGTAATATCACCGTCTTTGAATATCTTCAAAAATTGTTTGGAAGTCTACATGAGAGAAAAAATGTATACAGTCTTTCCGGAAAAAAACCTGGGTATCCGCTATTGAGTGGGTTACATAAGTTTATCCAACTTGCGACCGTAACAGATGTAAGAAACTTACTGGTTGCTATTGGCTCATACAACCCTTGACATTTGTATTGACATTTATTATATAACATTCACCAGACAATACGATTAAGTCGTACCAGGTGTCTTGTTTGAATATGAAAACCAATTGTCTACCTTTTGGCAATCAATCTCCAAAATTTAAAGTTCAATGACCTAAGGCCAACATTAATATTGTTAGTCGAGATACACCGCCCAACCCCACAACGTTGTAACCGACACACACTGTTTGGAATTCTTCTGCAAAGAAATTGGTCCGCGTTGTTTTACCAGTGTGCGAACGGTGTTACTGAAAATCCGCAAAAAAAGTTAATACGCTAAAAAATGTTCTAGGGTCGGTGCTTAAAATAGAGGGTAGGGCGGGAAATCTGAAACAAACATATGTTTCTGTTACGCCTTATTAAGACTTCAAAGTTCAGCGTACAGTGACCTTTACATATTTGAAATATACCAGTATGTTCTGGTAGGTACCAGTATAGTACAATATACCAGTATAATTATATCACTTAATAGACACATCAGTCGGTGGTTTAATGTAATTTAAAATGAAATATTCAGTTGTTCTGAATAAATTTTCAAGCTGTGAATGACTAGCGGCGTAGGAAAAGACATATTAATACAAATTACGATCGAAGTATGATTTAGATTTATATATATATGTATATCATACGAGAGACAAATGTATGCAATTTGTGATTTATTAGTACACTACCGATTATTTTAATGTTGAACTTTACAGTTCTTGTATAGATATCACATCTGGTTTAGATCGACGTTTTAAATTGTCTTCACTATCTTATGTATGTGTCGTTTCCTGTAACTACGTATTCTCTCTCTTTCAAAACGTAAGAAGATAGTATTAAATGAAACGATACTTCATATTTCATCAAAGATGCCTAAATGTAAATCGAAAATGACTGAAAACCACTTTTGACAAAATAACGTAAACATTCGTATTGAAATGAACCACTTCAGTGAAGATCGTGGGTTCGAATATAGTTGAGGTCGCGATTCGGAGTCCTCATGTGTCACAAAGTATTTTCTCCATGCGAAATTTGAGAGTATATCTAATGACCATCATACTTCTAATTAGAAAAAAGATAAAATAGCTATTCCAATCTTAATAATTAGACACTACACAAAGCTAACTTAATGAACGACCCACGCGCAGTCAAGTACGACTGACCGCAATACCGTTCGCGCACATGTCCTGTCCTGTATCAGTACAAAAATAACCTCTCATAAACATGTCAGAGTGTCCATAAATGCAACAAGACCACAGTCATTAAGTTTAAAGGTGTCGAGTTAGCCTGCCATTTCGCCTGTTTAATCTAGCTGAATATGATATACCGGCATGATTGCTTTCTTAAAGAGATTCAACGATGCTTAAGCACCACAGTAAAGATGGAAAACGTGCCTATTAAAGATTATCTGGCCCATCTGAGCGTAAAATAATTGAACAGGCTTTATCCAGTGTTATTGCTACATTGTATAAAAGATCTTTATACGAACAATTGATATGCTTCACCTAGTCAAAAACGTCTCGTTTTACCATTACGCACGGACAAAACTTGTAGAAAGCCATTCTTGCTAAAATAAAATGGATTTTTTTTTTTAATTTAATGATGTTACAAACTTCTTTTTTGACAAATACAGAGGAATATATTATTGGTGCATTCCTTGATAATGCATATTCATTGGTGTTTTAACTATACAAAATATATTTTCATATTGTTTTAGGTAAAATAAGAGCAAAACGTGAGCAAAATAACAGCTTAAAACTGTCTTGAAGAACATATATGATTAATGTTGAAATATGTAACTTCTAAAAACTCGTTAGCTCAAGAAAACACATTTGCGTGGCCACAAGTTTAGAATGAGGAAGCCCGTTAATTAATGTGAAATAAAGTCATTTTGACTACCTTATTTCTTAAGAATACTCTCTTGTATTTGTTGACATCAACAATAAACATAATTTTGGTTATTAACTGTATATGATACAATTTTGTATATTTATTTATTTATTAAATAAGATAAATATTAAGTTTTAGCAAATAAGCGAGAATTATCAACACTGCCCACGTCGTACAACACAATTAAATTGCGTTTATATAATATACTATGATATATACTGAGAATATTATACAATTTGAGGGTTTCATTGCTTATACACAAATTTTCGATTATCAGTGACCGCACGGTTATAATGTTTCTTCCGAAGCTCACGACAATCCTCATTTTCAGCTTCGCTCTCTATGAATACAAATACAATCATTCTGCTATAAGATAACCGGCTTGAGATCGGGAAAAAAGAATTAATACAATAAAATCTTAAAAACCTACGCTCTTGTTTATACTACAAACGTGTATTTGCAGATGATACGTCAAAAATAACCATACGATCATAACGAGTATGTATTTACCAAGTAAAACAACTGTTAGAAAACAGAATTGTTGTATGAAGTTTAATTGTATCAAGGAGTAAATAAATTACAATCTTTTTTGGAAATGTTCAAATAAAAAGTTCGACAAGGGCTAGTTCATACATAATATTTTTAGAATTTGTTTAAACAATATTTATACTTTGTCAACATTTTCGTAAGTTCAGAATTGCTTTAAATAGATTACACGTATTGTCTCACAGATTAGAAATTGAGACAAGTACATGGCATAAACCAATAAAATCCCAGAACACTGACATAAATGTCAACTATGCAACAGACTAGAGGACGAATTTCATTTTGCGTTAGAATATCCGATATTCTACGATTTAAGAAAACTATTGTACTATTCTATATACATTATTATTTGAACTGTGTACATGTATACCTTACTTATATTCTCTGTATAATATACAAGTAAATGTGGCTTATGGACCAAGGGCTTACAATCTTGTAAATAAAAGTCATAAATGACTCGAAGCTGAACTTGTTTTCATTCTAAAGTTCTGTACAATAAAATGTAAATAAAATAACGTGATCGTAATTGACAATCACATAAATAAATTTGTCAAGCAATAGTGTTACTTAAAAGTGTTTTCTTCTCTCTTCCGTTCGTTTCATGTTCTAATGTGATGTACTGTATATATGTATTTCGTATGTGTTTTATGACGATGTACCATGTACAAGTCAAAAAAATAAATGTTCTGTTCTGTTATGTTCTTATAGATGTATATGAATATAAACTTAATAGCGAACCGATATATTTTATAATCCTTTGATACATAAGTATTCTACACTTTGTTACCTTTTTTCTAACAATAAATATAAACGGAGATTGTTTGTTATCAAAGATGTGTCTAATTAACGAGAATGACGAGCTCTGCTTCGTTAGGCGGAACTCTCACAACTTTAAAGTAGACACATAAATATCTCATGAGTCATTGAAATAGATCTATTTAACAGTTTTAATTTACCGTATTTTTATCATTATATATACATGTAATAAATTGTGACCCAATGACTTACGAGTATACAATGATAATGCAGTAACTTTTCCTCGCAAAAAATAACAATAATGGCAACAAAAATAACAATGATGAATGATATTGACGATTTATGTTCTTATAGATTACAAATTGCAGATTGAAATATTACATATAAAACACGGATTTAGTATTTCAAACAACATGCGTCATTACTCGTACATGCATTCACTGCAATACAAACTGCGCAGCCTTTTTTAATAAGCATCAATCATTCTTAAACACCTACCAACTTATGATGATTGAGTCTGTTAAGTTAAATTACCACAAGTGCTAAAAGTTACGAGTGGAATATAGAGTATGAAACCAAAGGTTATTGAACCTGGGTTATGAAATAAAATCGCGGTTTTTGAACCAGTACAGATATGTTATAGTGTGCTAATTTATTAAGTTGTGAAAAGTTTTAACTGTCAATAACTCAACATTGATGACTATTTGAAAATATACATCGCTAAGAACAGTCAGAAAACATCCAACTTGCCCAACGATATGTTTGGATAAGATGTTTATTCATCTGACCTGAGCCAAAGTAAACATTTCGTTTGATGATACAGGGCAAAGTCTCTAGAGTGGCCCTCTAGAGCATCAACCTCTGTTCAACAAACAAGTCTCTAGAGTGGCCCTCCAGAGCATGCTCAACCTCTGTTCAACAAACTTATCGAATTTCTCGGCAAGTATAACTTAACTATCCAATTGAAGACAGCATACCTGTATTTCTATGAAAGTGTCAAATAAAAAGGAGCAATGATGTAGAAAGCCATGGTCCCCGTAAATTAGCATGCCAACGACCGATATTGTCCGCGATATAAACACAACAATATTTCGTGCCCATGTAAACAAAGAATCAATAATGTTTTATTCAACATTGAAAGATATTTATATGTTTCGAGTTAAGTTCTTAATATACGTTATTTTTAAATAGTATTTAATCAAACAATGTTTACTAAAATAAGTGTACTGATTTCGCTGAGATGCCAGACAATTGTCTTTAACCATTCCAGAGCAACAACTTCTCACCATCAGGCAAAATTTGCATTACCAAAAGAGGTTTTGCTCTACAGATGTTACACTGTAGTAAGATTAATGAGTTGCATGATACAGACCGTTGAATCGATCTTTCCAGACTTTTCGCTGAATTGGAGTCTAATAAGAATACCTAGTGTGTGAAAGTACTGTATAGAATCACAGCGTACCTTTTCTCACAGTTTATTGGTAACAATCAGCACAAAGTACAAGAGATCAGAGCCCGACTGGCTGGCACAGTTGGTACAGCGGTAGACTGTCACCCACTAGATCTTCACACTCGCTAAACATATATAATCTGCTTATATATTCCACAACCAAAGGTACTTGCAACAGATGCGATGTCAATATCATGGGAAAAGATTGTATGCATATATGCATTCCCTATAACTAGTCTGATTCCAAAGGTCATACATCGCATGAGCAAAGTGATACTGATAATTCCATTCTGACCAAGACGCCATTGGTTTTCCGAGATATTGGAGTTGTCATTTGTACAACCAGTGACATTACGAAGATTTCCAACTCTGTTAGAACGATGTAGAACTCAAATGTATCATCCACATCCAGAATTATTCACCATGACAGCGTTCGTCAAACAGTTAGAACAAAATGTTCTTAAGGAAACATACAAAAATACTCAAAGCAAACTTTAGGGATGATTGCATATCACATTTTAGGATTGTTGCTGGTGTTTTCAGAGGAAAATAGAGAAATACTTAGAATCTTCGAACGAGTGCCCTGCAGTAATAACCTATCTTTGCAAAAATAAATGCAGGATAACAGTATCGAACCACAGCAGGTTTTAAGTCAATGCTATAAGCAATACTTATACATTATAGATAACGAAGTTGCTACCCGAATTGGAATTAACTGCAGTACTTGAATCTGTTTCTTTTGAAACAATATCCAAACCTCCTTGAAGTATATTACATGTATTTACAAAGCTGCTTTTTTCTTACGTACGGTAATCACACTATTTTGACGTTAAAGTGAACTTGAAGCATTGAAGTTGGATGAAAGAGCCGAAGTGGAATCCCTATATATAGGGTGTATAAAATGTTTGTTCATAAAGTTTGAATTTAGATGTAATGAGAATAATGTTGTGTACAGTTGGTTTATTTCGCATAATGAAGGATACTGCTTTTTTCATGAATATCTTGTTTTGTTTAGAACTTACGCAGAAGTAAACTATTTGACCCTAGCGATATAGATGGAAAGAGTATTTAGAGAAATATCATAATTCAAACTTTGTGAGCGAACTTTTTAACACCCTGTATGCTGTTTACCTCGTTAGTTTAAATACATTCATGAAATAATAACTAAAACTTAAAAACCAAGCAGTAAAATGTATGTATAATCAATATTCTAAATTTAAGCTTAAATACAAGTGTCACAAGATGACACTTTGCGCATTTAAAAGTTCGGGGAGTGCTTGAAATAACCGATGCGTACCTGAATGACCAGAAGTTAGCCGTACGAACTTACAAAACCGCTTCATCGGAACTCAATGGGTATCCTGCGATAGCTGCAAAGCTGCTCAAATGCCTATGTAATACGGATGCTGTATTATAGCGTTGCTATTCGTAACATCTCGGACATTTAACGTACGTATCTGAACTCTGACGGAGATTACCGAAGAGAAACGATTGCAGAGAACAAAGTACGATGAAAACTACAAAACCACAAAAATGTGAATGCGGTCCATATCATTTAAAACAGCTGACTACATCCGCCACTACGCACGTAAGCGGTTATAAAATGCGCGTCCATACCTGTTACTTTAATGTAGACATTTTATTTAATGACGCGCGCATACTTCATTTAAAAGAGCACCATAGCTCTTTGATGTTAGCAAAAAGACCAAATGCAATGGCGTGCAACAAACTCACAATACAATAAAGCTTTATCATCATCTTGTAAACATTAAAGTTACATGTAGGTGACAACCGCTAAATGAACCAATGTGGATATATCTCTCATTGACAGGCTTTAGTCTCGCTTGTCTACGCATGGATTGGAGAGATATTAAACAGCGAAAAAAGATGACAGGACATTGTCGTCTATAACATTGATCCAATCTGTACCAAACTTAATTATTACTCCCGCACAGAGGTGTAACACTGAGAAATTGTTATTTGTATCACGGTGTGTAGAGATGATAAGTAAGTGGCCACTAATGAATATACTGCAAGATTTAAAGAAAACACAATCAATTGAATGGTTGATTAAAAGGTTACTAAGTGGTCAGAACTCATTCTTCTCCTAGACGTGTCCGAAATTTGAGAGTACGGAATGAATTACAATGCTACCTAAGTGCTGAATCTTTATGATCCACTTTGAGATCAGACTTTGACTCCTGAGATTTGAGTATTAAGCATTACTTACCACTCAAATTTCATATTCATATTAATGAATTAACAGTTGCAGATGCCGTGATTATTTAAGTATCTAATACAATATTAACTTCATCCGAACAATACATAGCTCTCATCGACATATCCCCCGCACGTATACATACGAGTATATCCAAAACGCATCGGTTTTTTACGGGGGGCAGAGTTCCGAATACCCCCGGCGCCTAATAAGAAGAATTGACCGAGATGTTCCGAATGTGTCTCATAAGTCTGTGTTTCCGACGCTACATAGGATTGTTCACCTTAATAAGAGCCAATTTACAATTAATCTTTTGTTAAAAGTGACATTTAATAATTCAGACATAATGTTACCACATTATTATATTATTTCTCAAGATCTAGATGACTTTAAGACGAGTAATTAACAAACTTATTTAAATCAAAATTCAATTTTGTTTCAACATGCAAAGCACATAAATGTACTGAAATTACCAACATTGCAATAAAGATGTTAATTATCGATAGTTACTTACTAATGACATCGTGAAAGAATTCGAAATCATTTGCCAATCTATCAAACTTACAGGTGATTTGGCGACAACTTAATGTTTGTTGATTTGTTACAGTGGGTCAGGTTATACTTGTTTAACCAAATAGTCTTTCATCTATTCTAGATAACGACTAGTTTGATTGATTCGTGTCTCAAAAGTACTTCGGATACATGACAATTAACTGCAATGTTGCTGACTAAGTTCTGACATTAATAAGAGCAATATGACATTATATTTAACAGACGTACTATCGCCCGTCAATTCGCTACGCAGAGCATAACCCTTATCCCCAAG
This sequence comes from Mactromeris polynyma, assembly GCA_032209605.1. Taxonomy (NCBI): domain Eukaryota; kingdom Metazoa; phylum Mollusca; class Bivalvia; order Venerida; family Mactridae; genus Mactromeris; species Mactromeris polynyma. The sequence continues at coordinate 36,831,293 of JASFXZ010000003.1, forward strand.
GTTCGAACCCCAGATCTCCAGAATGGAGGACATGGCCCCTTCCGATTAAAATATCCAGTTCGGGCATGCTGCCATAAGTTATATATAAGTTAGTGATAGGTTACTTATAGGTTAGACGTACGATATGTATACGTTCAATACGTTATGCATACGCCCAATTTATTCATGCTGTAGAATTTTCGATGCTTTTTTGGGCGTATGCCGACGTGTTGACTTTATTTTATAATTTTTCATACGCTAGGTATAAGTTTCTCTAATACGTCATAGTGTGACTGCACCATAAGGAACTGAAGTGTTTTATGTGTTTGAAATAGCTCTACATATGATATTGATAACCATCAGTTTATTACCATGCCTATCATTCAATTAAATTAACTACCATTTAAAAAGTAGTCCTAAATTTTGAAACTATAATTTATATGGAAATAAATGCACTTTGTCAGACATGAAAGGAATGATTTAGTGTCAAATGAGATCGGAATGTCATGTTTGATTTGTAAAAAACATATGTTATTTTTTTGTATTGATATTACATCAGTTATGCGAACTGCTTGTTTTCGTATACTGCAGTTATAAAACTAAGGCAGGGGATCAATCCCGGGCACTGGTTTAACAAAACTTCTGAAATCGAGATTTTCTCCACGTCAGTTTTCATGTTTTTTGCCATGAAAATAAGGCAACAAGCAGTCTTGCCATTGCCAGTGTAGCAATGTAGACACAATCTAAAATGAGATGTTTTGTGACATTATGACTAGAACTTTTAAGACTGTGATCAAACCGTTCAATAACTGTGTTCAATAACGACACAAACTGTTACGCTAACAGTAACACATTTCACTAACAAATAAGTATAGGCCTATATCCAAACAGATGTCATCAGATTGAAGATACGTATAAGAGGGGCGTCTTGGTAGTTATACATAGCAAGTTTTCACACAACAACAAAATCAGCAGATATTGTTCATTAATTGTCAAACCGATCTATATATATCGTTGGCAACAAGATTAATGGTCGTATAGGGTTTAAGCATGACAAATTATTTTCTACATGAATTGACACAATATTGCTTCATAAGCAATGATTTAACCTAGTTTTCTTAATAATGTTTCTGACATTGCGACCTACAGGCAGTGTCATGATGTGGTCATATGCACTAGCGGATCCAGGGGGCGCAACCTTACATGTATGTCTGAGTATAAATACGAACATAATTATACAGACATCTTAAATTGTAAGGTTTTCAAATAAGCGATTCTGAATTGGTTTTGTGTTCAATAACTTAAAAACAAAGAATAAAAGACAGTCATTGCCGTTGTATAAGGCTTGAGCAAAACCAAAAAATGACCAAAAGTTACCCCCCCCCCCGACCAAATCCTTGATCCGCCCCTGATATGTGTGATTTTCGTACACAACAAATATGGTTAATAAACAACATGTTAATAGTTTGCTTACTACAGTAGCCAATAAAATAATAAACAATTACTTTTCTCCTACCTTAAAACAATACTCTGCAGCAGAATAGGATATTTATCCTTTCTGGAGAAATGGTCTCGTAGTATTCTTAGGGTGTCCGCTCGATGCGCCCGTGCTTCCAATGAGTAAACTTGAGCTAATGTATGTACATGTACCCGAGCATGTACATGTCATCATCAAATTAATTCAGTTTCAACACTAATTATAAGTAGAATTAAAATGCAAGAGTGCGTGCACAGGTGTTAAAGGTGTTCCTTTACTTTTCAATCAAAGGTAACATAAAACAATAAATTTATTATTCATTATTCAAACGCGAGAAGAAAAGTTGATCACACAAAAAAACCACTGATAAATCATTACAATAACTTTAGTATTGTTCAATTTGTCAAGCGTTCTCGTGTCGTTACAAAAATATTCAAATCAGACACTGTATGAACGTATAAATCCCAGCAATGATCATTACTGAATGACATTAATTAACTTTCGTTAATTAACGATTGTTGGGTTCACTTGAAGTCATCATATACAGTATGTACACACTGAGACCTAGCGAGGTGCGGTTTAATGAGACCTACTTCCTTATAGAACAACACACGTACGTACCTTGAAGCGTTCATATATATAAGATAGTGTACAACATGACCATGCAGATGTGTTCAAGTTAATGTCGTAGAATAGTTTTTGTGGTCGAAATTTGTGGTCGAGGTTACCTACTCCTCGGTTCGTGTAAAATGATTTCACACATCGTAGCAGTAATTGCGGTATCAGCAGTATTACTGTTAACTAGCACTGCTAGTGGTACTCATTGTAATACGACTACTTTTGTCGACAGTAAACATATACCAAAACTGTACTAAATTGTATTTATTTTCGAAAATTTTAAACACAGACACTAAAGCAACACTGGTAGGCGAATGATATAAAGTAAATTTTTATAAATTTTAGAAAACTGCCATAGGTAATAGAAAACACTGAAATTATCATCTTTATGAAACATAATTTAACTACATCAATACTGAGACCCGTACAGCCAGAGTGCTGTTAGTAGTAACTGCTGTTACCTCTGTTACTACTGCTACTGTTGTTACTGCTTTCACATCAGCTACTGCTACTACTATTGTTAGCGCTGCTACTGGTGTTACTACTGCTACTGTTGTTACTGCTTTCACATCAGCTACTGCTACTACTATTGTTAGCGCTGCTACTGGTGTTACTACTGCTACTGTTGTTACTGCTTTCACATCAGCTACTGCTACTACTGTTGTTACCGCTGCTACTGTTGTTACCGCTGCTAATGCCGTCACTGCTGCTACTGTTGTTACCGCTGCTAATGCCGTCACTGTTGCTACGGTTGTTACTGCTGCTTCTACTGTTACTGTTGCTATGGTTGTTTCTGTTGATACGGTTGTTACTGTTGTTACTGCAGCTACTAATGTTACTGTTGTTCAGTTTGTTACTGTTGCTACGATTGTTACTACTGCTATTACTGTTACTGTTGCTATGGTTGTTTCTGCTGCTTCTCCTGTTACTGTTGCTACGGTTGTTACTGCTGCTTCTACTGTTACTGTTGCTATGGTTGTTACTACTGCTACTACTGTTACTGTTGCTATGGTTGTTATTACTGCTACTATTGTTACTGTTGCTATGGTTGTTACTACTGCTACGACTGTTACTGTTGCTACTGTTATTACTGTTGCTACGGTTGTTACTGTTGCTACTGTTGTTACTGCTGCTACTAATGTTACTGTTGCTAAGGTTGTTACTGTTGCTACGGTTGTTACTGCTGCTACTAATGTTACTGTTGCTAAGGTTGTTACTGTTGCTACGGTTGTTACTGCTGCTACTAATGTTACTGTTGCTAAGGTTGTTACTGTTGCTACTAATGTTACTGTTGCTAAGGTTGTTACTGTTACTACGGTTGTTACTGTTGCTACGGTTGTTAGTACTGCTGATACTACTGTTTCTGTTGCTATGGTTGTAGCTATTTCATTTTTATACCGAAAATCATCCCCTTCTAGTATAAGTTTCATGTATCGCTGACTTAATGTGGTGAAAAGAAAGGTAAATGAATATGTTCAACTGACGCAATGTCACAGCACTAAACTTAAAACATGACCACCATGCACGAATGTTTTATGTTTCGTAACATACAATTGTATGCCAGCAACTTCCGTTATGCTCGATCACACAATAATGTCAATAAAAAAGATGCCGTAGATATCTGAGGTTATAAACTGGACTAGTCTCAAAAATGCAGCCTTGTCATTCGTCAATTTTAAGACCGATCAGGTGCTTAAGATTTTAGACTGATCCACGAACTAAATTTTATAACCATCGACCACACAGCCCTGTGTTCAGTAAAGGTGTTTGCGGCTTACGTTTCGTAACATTCGTATTTTCCCCTGTGCACAGTGAATGTGATACGGTAGGTCTTGGGATGCAAAACAAAAAAGTATCGTAACGTTCGACATTGTTAGACGTAACTGAACGCAGGGCTGGATCTCCGCTCGAGTCAAACAAAGTCTGTAAATTGGGCATATTCTTTTATCTTACAAACAAGAAACGGTTTCATACATGACAAGGAGTTTAAGTCTGTCTCATTTTCATTTTCTCAACTCGACTTATGCTGCAACTTAAACAATTTACAATAATTTATACCTACTGTAAACAGACAATAAACGAATAAAATACTATTATTTTTATTGATATGACAATAAAATGTTAATCTTATATTATTGGCGACAAAACTCGATTTATGGCCATTGTTGTCCAATTTTTTATACGGAAATTCATCAATAATGACTTCATTAAATCTTATCTGAGGTTGACATCATTGCAATATCAAGCGATAAACTAAATCTTGAGAGAGTGAATATATCGTTTATACACTGTGCAAAATTTATAATTGGTCACATTTTGCCTACAGAGAGACCATAACATATATTCACCAGACAAGTGACCAAAGTAATGGAAATTCTTTATTTGAAGAGTAACAAAATTCAAACCAACATGCAATTGCAACTGAGTTTTAGTCCTAGTAGTATCGTGATCAATACAACAACGACCGAACCGCAGAAATCTTCCGGTCAGCATATGTTCACAGAAATCTAACGGTCAGCATATGTCCACAGACGTCTACCGGTCAGCATATGTCCACAGACGTCTACCGGTCAGCATTTGTCCACAGACGTCTACTGGTCAGCATATGTTCACATACGTCTACCGGTCAGCATATGTCCACAGACGTCTTCCGGTCAGCATATGTCCACAGACGTCTACCGGTCAGCATATGTCCACAGACATCTACCGTTCAGTATATGTCCACAGACGTCTACCGGTCAGCATATGTCCACATACGTCTACCGGTCAGCATATGTCCACATACGTCTACCGGTCAGCATATGTCCACAGACGTCTACCGTTCAGCATATGTCCACAGACGTCTACCGGTCAGCATATGTCCACATACGTCTACCGGTCAGCATATGTCCACATACGTCTACCGTTCAGTATATGTCCACAGACGTCTACCGGTCAGCATATGTCCACATACGTCTACCGGTCAGCATATGTCCACAGACGTCTTCCGGTCAGCATATGTCCACAGACGTCTACCGGTCAGTATATGTCCACAGACGTCTACCGGTCAGCATATGTCCACATACGTCTACCGTTCAGTATATGTCCACAGACGTCTACCGTTCAGCATATGTCCACATACGTCTACCGTTCAGCATATGTCCACATACGTCTACCGGTCAGCATATGTCCACAGACGTCTACCGTTCAGCATATGTCCACATACGTCTACCGTTCAGCATATGTCCACATACGTCTACCGGTCAGTATATGTCCACAGACGTCTACCGGTCAGCATATGTCCACATACGTCTACCGTTCAGTATATGTCCACATACGTCTACCGGTCAGCATATGTCCACATACGTCTACCGGTCAGGATATGTCCACAGACGTCTACCGGTCAGCATATGTCCACAGACATCTACCGTTCAGTATATGTCCACATACGTCTACCGGTCAGCATATGTCCACAGACGTCTACCGGTCAGCATATGTCCACAGATATCTACCGGTCAGCATATGTCCACAGACGTCTACCGGTCAGCATATGTCCACAGACGTCTACCGGTCAGCATATGTCCACAGACGTCTACCGGTCAGCATATGTCCACAGACGTCTACCGGTCAGCATATGTCCACAGATATCTACCGGTCAGCATATGTCCACAGACGTCTACCGGTCAGCGTATATCCACAGACGTCTATCGGTTAGCATATATCCATAGACGTCTACCGGTCAGCATATGTCCACAGACGTCTACCGGTCAGCATATGTCCACATACGTATACCGGTCAGCATATGTCCACAGACGTCTACCGGGCAGCATATGTCCACAGAAATCTACCGGTCAGCATATGTCCACAGACGTCTACCGGTCAGCATATGTCCACAGACGTCTACCGGTCAGCATTTGTCCACAGACGTCTACCGGTCAGCATATGTCCACAGACGTCTACCGGTCAGCAAATGTCCACAGACGTCTACCGGTCAGTATATGTCCACAGACGTCTACCGGTCAGCATATGTCCACGACGAATATATGACATCAAACGCTGGATTTATTTTTTCTTGTCGAAATTAATAATATCTAGTAAACTAGACATTTATCGCGTTCACCACTTAATCCGTTATCTAAAATTATGTTCGGAATACGGGGGTTAGTTGAATAAGTTGTGGGTACTATCAGATAATTTTTCGCGTTACGATATTTATCTGAGATGATAATTTATCACTATAGTTATCTAGTTAACTCAATAATTACCATGATAATTATGTGATTAACAAGACAAGTATCGTGATAACTACATAATTTTCTGTAATTAACAGATGGCAGAAATATGCCACCGTAATTAAAAGCTTCAAAACTGCATGTTGAAAGACACCATTTAAGCAATATATCAAATTGTCATAAGGTTGGCAAAGGCGCGGTTACATTATAGATCTAAGATATAAGGTACCATCTCCGTCGGCCGAGTGGTTAAGGCATCTGTCTTGGTGCGAGTGATCGAAGGTTAGAATACCGGTCGGGGTCCGTTCTGATATAGCTAGTTAAATAATGGTTACCGTGTGTCTACCTGCCTGGTGCCTGGCATTTAAGGAAAGGGGGCGGGAAGTAAATGTGCTCAGAAAGTAGGTATCTCACAAGTCAGAAATGGATGGCCCTTTAAGTAGGTGAGACACTATAATAAACACTTTATAATGCGCATACAAACTCTCAGCAACGAAGAGGTAATTAATAATGCTAAAAGCGTACCGTTACAATATCTCAAATATAAGTGAAACTGCTGATTTGCACAAAAAAATACAAGTTGCAAAAATGTGAAATGACAAACTAATAACACTCTCAATGATTAATGCTAGCAATGAATAATTGAATAATCGTTTATAGGCATGATGACACAAAAAAAGGCAGTCGATGTATTAAGTATTTTGCAGATGTGTCCTGGTTTAAATCAGGGCCGGTAACCTAGTCCGTCAGTCTCTGCACGTACCTAATTTAATGTCTAATTTTGTTTTTAATATCCCATCGTAAAATAATGGATTACGATTTGATATGAAACAATAAATTTTACAGTGAACCTGTTTTACTCTAGATTAATTTATCTTCGTACCACTTGAAATAAAAACAACATTTCAACATTTATGACTCCACCAGATATGTCAACGAACTTTTAAATTGTGTTTCGAACAATAGCCTGTTATATTCCATTCTGCAGAATACAGTAAAAATAGTTTATATTTTACCAGACAAATTGGGGCATTTAAAGTTACTTTCAAACACTAATGACGCGACAGTAGCTTAGCTGAACTTAGGCCTATCTTTAGGGGTGTCCGGGGGCATGATTTCCCAGAAAATGCTTGAAGCTAAATCGTTAGAAATGCGTTTTGGTGTATATTTCGTTCAGGTTAATATGCTGACACTAACATCGAAAACATACATTAAATATTTAATTGCAGTTTTGACCATTTCATTTTTTCCATTTTTCGAAAAAAAAGTGTAGATCGCGGCCTACTCGGCCTATAGGAATCTACGCCCCTGTCTTGCATTATCATTGCTGCCAATAACATGGCAGAGTATTTGATTTACTCAAATGCTTGGAACTGATAGACGTTGTAATGTTTAGAAATACATCGTCTTACGGCAAGTCGTCCGACTCGGAAGCATTGTGTACAATAAGATGTAATATAAATGGGCGCCGAGGAGTGAATTATAGGCCGGGTAATATTATTTAATCACATGATACACCCGTAAGACGTTTAACACAGAAAATGGATACCTAGTGAACTGAATAATATGGAATAAATGCCTGTTATTCCTTCAGTCTTGATTTCAAAAACCAAGATTCGAAGAGTAGTACAATATGTAGTGATTTAAATGTGTTATGTGTTTGTCATGTAAGTGATATTATAAATGTGTTTCAGACCAGTATTATTAGAAATAAAAGAAATACCATCTCACTGTATTAACTGTACATGTATTGTTAACTGTGAACTTGTTAATTCAGGGCACACACACGCGCACACCTACGCACGCACCCACCCACGCACGCACACGCACGCGCGCACTAGCACGCACACAGTGCGTTGTAATGTTTCATTCCGGGTCATATGACTACATTTGTGGAATTTACGATGTAATGGAAGAGTATTTATTATGCAACAGACAACTCCTTCATTCGAAGTCAATAAAATATAAATACATCGACCCTACACTATAGTATATGGTTATGTTTACGTAATCAACTGCGGTGCATTAACGTAATGTGACCCTGACAATTCCATAAGTCAATGTCCTGGTCGCATTTCAAGTCATCCTTTTCGATCAAACGCATTCTTAAGAAATAAGACTTTGACAGTAATGTTCTAAAACAGGCTATAAATAATCTATAATACACTGTTATATCAGGTAAGAGGTTAAATATATGAATATTAAAACAACTCAGGTGCTATAACCTATTAAACTAATATATGATATTAGAAGAGCTCATACTTTACTGAAGCTCTCAAACATGTTTTTCTTCAGTAATGTTATGAATCCGAATTCAATTTTTCATTTACAACTGACAAACATATACTACTCGTATTTACATGATAACTGACAAATATATATATTTTGACACGATAACTGACAAACATACATTCATTCACGAGATAACTTACAAACATACATTCATTCACGAGATAACTTACAAACATACTTATATTTACATGATAACTGACAAACATATATTCATTTACTTGATAACTGACAAACATATATTCATTTACTTGATAACTGACAAACATATATTCATTTACTTGATAACTGACAAATATATATTCATTTACTTGATAACTGACAAACATATATTCATTCACGAGATAACTTACAAACTTACTTATATTTACATGATAACTGACAAACTTATATTTATTTACTTGATAACTGAAAAAATATATATTCATTTACTTGATAACTGACAAACATATATTCATTTACTTGATAACTGACAAACATATATTCATTTACTTGATAACTGACAAACTTATATTTATTTACTTGATATCTAAAAATATATATATTCATTTACTTGATAACTGACAAACATATATTCATTTACTTGATAACTGACAAACATATATTCATTTACTTGATAACTGACAAACATATATTCATTTACTTAATAACATGTTGTATAGTAGTATTGACTTTCGTTTGCTATAAACATTGTAATATGTTTTATGCAATACAATGATATTGTATATTGATATTGATAACTGACAAACATATATTCATTTACTTGATAACTGACAAACATATATTCATTTACTTGATAACTGACAAACATATATTCATTTACTTGATAACTGACAAACATATATTCATAACAGACATTCCCTAATAGTTTTAGGCAATGTGTTTATGCATTGATTTATTATTTTGTAATATCATGACTATGATCAATAAATCTGATTCAATCGGTCTGAGCTCAGACTCCCAAGAAAAAGCATACAGCATGAGAGATGAACCTACACATGCAGTGACAAACTTTAAAAGATGTCGAAGGGGCTGACATTGCTCTTCATTTGAAATTGCATAAAGTTAGTATGAAAATTTTTCCAAATTTATACCATTTTCATATCCCTGCCAAAAGTGGATACTTTCAGTGGGTATGGAGACTTTTCAACCCCAAGACTTTTCAACCCCTAAGGTAAAATATCCAAGACTTTTCAACCCCACGGTCATTTTCAACCACTAATTAGCCTAAGACTTTTCAACCCCTGTTAAAATCAAGACTTTTCAACCCCTGTTAAAATCAAGACTTTTCAACCCCTAATAAACCAAGACTTTTCATCCCCTCAATATGTTTTTAATTGGACAATTATCACATTAGTTACCTGGAAAAATCTTGACAAACACGTTGTTTAAGTTTAAGTTTTTAAGTCTATTTACATTCCAAAATGAATACTTATGAAGCATATATACACAAAAAAACATATCAATAATATTTAAAATAAATATAGGATCTATTTGCACAATAGAACGTAATTGCCTTTGATCTAATAAACAAGTGCAACAAATAAAAACAAACAAACATATCTTTAATTGTATTAAACTAATTATTATGATGATCAAACAAATAATGACAAATTAAAGGAATGCAATTTTCGAATTATCACATTTCATCATTTGATCTGTTATGTTTGAAATATAAATATATTTATAAACAATAAAAATATTATGCCAAACAATACACTTATCTGAAACATAGGGGTTGAAAAGTCTTCGATATAGGGGTTGAAAAGTCTTAGAAATAGGGGTTGAAAAGTCTTCAAAGTAGGGGTTGAGAAAGATAAATGTAGGGGTTGAAAATATTCAAACTAGGGGTTGAAAAGTCTGTAAGCCTTTCAGTGCATCAGTCATTTGAAGGAAATGTAGACAGGCGGACAGTAACATATTGATAAACTGTGATTGGAAGATATTGTATTTTCTCTTTCATAAATATCCCCTCTATAGACTGAATCTGCTTTCATAGAAGATATAAATTGAGAACTGCAGGCTTTCCAGCAGCTTCTGTCAAAAAATAAGGCTAAATTTAGGGCTATATTGAACTAATTTTAGGGCTATTCTGAACTAATTTTAGGGCTATATTGAACTAATTTTAGGGCTATTCTGAACTAATTTTAGGGCTATATTGAACTAATTTTAGGGCTATTCTGAACTAATTTTAGGGCTATTCTGAACTAATTTTAGGGCTATTCTGAACTAATTTTAGGGCTATTCTGAACTAATTTTAGGGCTATATTGAACTAATTTTAGGGCTTTTCTGAACTAATTTTAGGGCTTTTCTGAACTAACTTTAGGGCTTTTCTGAACTAATTTTAGGGCTATATTGAACTAATTTAAGGGCTATTCTGAACTAATTTTAGGCCTATATTGAACTAATTTTAGGGCTATATTGAACTAATTTTAGGGCTATTCTGAACTAATTTTAGGGCTATTCTGAACTAAGTTTAGGGCTATTCTGAACTAATTTTAGGGCTTTTCTGAACTATTTTTAGGGCTATTCTGAACTAAGTTTAGGGCTATTCTGAACTAAGTTTAGGGCTATTCTGAACTAAGTTTAGGGCTATTCTGAACTAAGTTTAGGGCTATTCTGAACTAATTTTAGGGCTATTCTGAACTAAGTTAAGGGCTATTCTGAACTAAGTTTAGGGCTATTCTGAACTAATTTTAGGGCTATTCTGAACTTAGTTTAGGGCTATTCTGAACTAAGTTTAGGGCTATTCTGAACTAAGTTTAGGGCTAAATTAGGAATTTTAAATTCCAGTCTAAAATGTTAGGGCTGTTTTAAGAACCACTTACCTCTGAAAAGTTGAGACAAATTCAACACATATTGGAAGTCATAGTATGTCTAATAGTGCTCAATAGTCATCAGCTGGCCTTGGCTGTGTACTCAAAAATGTAATCTTTATACACTAGTCACAGTCAATACCAATTAAGTACTAATGATCCACTTGTAAACTGTATGAAGTCAACATTTCAAAAGAACTAGAAAAGTATTGTTAAATACAGTTTAGATATATATTAAAGCAGGTGAAGTAATTCTAACTTAATCGACCTTCACCTGAAAAGGAAACATGAAAATTAGGAATTTCAATGAAAAATTATCGCTTTTTTAGGATTTTTAACACTTTTGTAGGAATTTTAGCAAACTTCAAAAATATGGATTTTTTAGGAATTTTAGGTCTGCTGGAGAGCCTGAGAACTCTTTCAAGCTTGAGTTCTCAATAATTGATAACTTAGTACAGAATGCAGTCAAACAACAGAACTGGAGTATCAACTAGATTCAGACACCACCATTATCAATCACAGCACTGACTTTTGCATGATTTTCTTGATACAAGAGATAAAAAATTTCATTTTAGGAAAATCATATATATATTGGTTAGCTACGCCCTGAAAAGAAATATGGGTATAAAAAGCAAAATTAAGACTATATGAAGATCAATTATTTATTGGTTTCAAATACAGTCAAATCTCAATCAATGATAATAAACAGAATATATGACACACATTTCGCTTTCATTTCAACATTCAATCCAACAGATTAATGAATACATAATTTGCAACAAAATAAATAATATTTCCATAACAACAGCTAGTTCCCCATGATATTTGTTTCCAATAATATGGATTTATAAGACTTTTTTTACAAAGTAGGGATTTCTCAAAGAATATATCAGCTCATTAGTTTGATATTACTTATAAAATATGATTATTACCTTACTGGAATTAATATCATACACATATTCCATTCATCTGAATTTTCTAATAAAAATCCACTGAACTTGACAAGTTTTAGTGATGTAACCTAACTTTCTGATCAACTCAAGATATTGAAAACAGCATAGCATTGGAATAGAGATATTACACTTAAATGTCAAATGTGAACGAACAGACGTTTTACTTTCCAATTAAGTATGGGAATACAGATTGTTATACATTTAAAGAAACTACAACTATATCATGGGAGATATTCTCATCCATACGCTGGAAGACAAGGGAAGGATTTCTACACTTTGATAATGTTTCTGACAAGAGAATAATTGGACCTTGTTAATGTGACAACCTTCTATCCGAATACTTGATATCATCTGAAAGAATTATCAGGGCGCCATTTCATTAACCTTCTCAAGAGATTCTATGCTAAGAAAACCTTTCAGTTCTTGCGTAAATATGGCCGCCATTTTGATATATAATGTAAACAGACGAGTAAAGAAAATCGCTTTAAGAAACGCTTTCTGCAACAGTTTAGGAAATTCTTAAAAACTTTTTAAATCGAAAATTTAAGATAAGAAGAGTTAAGATAAGAATGTTAATGAAACAGAACCCAAGTCCTGATGAATCTTATTGAAATGGGCTTTTCAAAACCATCTATTATTCAAAATAAAATTTCGGACCCGAATAATTAGAATGAACGACGTCCAACTGTACATACTTTGCAGCTAGAACAAGGGAAGATCATGGTCTGATGGCATTCACCAAAGACTGTACAATTATAAAGCAGATTTTTGAAAACATTATTGAAGTCTTTATCACATGTAATTATGTAAAGCATACCAAGGGGGTAAGTTTGTTGAAAATGTAAATTGAACATTTGTCAACAACATAACAAAGTCCATGGAAATATTTTCAAAAACATGACGAAGTCCATGGAAAATGTGTCAAAAACATGACAAAGTCCATGGAAAATGTGTCAAAAACATGACCAAGTCCAGGGAAAATTTGTCAAAAACATGACAAAATCCATGGAAAATGCCTCATAAACAGGGCCAAGTCCATGGACAATTTCTCAAAAATTTGACAAAGTCCAAAACTTGTGAAAGCTGTTCCGACAGTGACAATACTTTAACAGTTCACAAAACAGCATCAAACAAAATTGAATAACTTGACATTTTGGATCAATAACGATTACTTTAAAAATAAAGAAAATTAAAAAAAATTGTATCTTATAATTCCAAGAATGAGATATATTTCCACCACACAGAACCAATAATCCAAAAAGAATTAAAGCCAAAAACACAAAAGCTTTGGGGGAAAAAATATGAAGAACTGCAGGCTTTCCAGCAGCTTCTGAATTTATAAAGTACCGGGTATATGGAATCATTATACTAATATTTAGTATACATTTAATAAGTGAGGGCATTAGATGAATGTGAATTTATGAAAATTTTATAACAAGAAACCTGACTGGCCCAGAAAACATCACAGATATATTATACTCAACAATTACGCCATCCATAAAAAATGGTTTTAGATTGCAGTATCCCTACCAAATCCACAAAATTCCCTGACTCAATCTTTTTTTCCATTCAGATTTTTCTCAGGTCTAAAAAAATCTAAAAAATTCAACCTGTCGATCCATCCAAAATATTGTACATTGGGTAATGCAAACAAACACATTTTAAGGCTGGCCGTACACGTTGATAATAATTGCTGTTATTCAAACACCAAATCACAAAGTAGGATATGTATCAATAAAGAATGAGATTGAGTAGAGAGACAACTACGATCTACAATTACTATATAACAAAAACTAACTAGTCCCATTCCACTAACCCAACATTATAAATAGTATCAAAAAAGTAATCCAATAACAATGTACGATAAAAAAGGTCCACTAAACCAGACTAAGGCCAGAAACAATCTAAAACAACAAAATCTGATATCTAGAAAAAAATCAAAATCATCCTACATCAATAAAAACCCTTTTTCAAGAAAACATATCTCAAAAACATTCAGCTGATTTTACAAAGCAAACATGAAGCAACACTAGTTTGACCAGTTTATACATGTATGTGTTCACACACTGACATGAGTTACAAGTACAATAAAAAAGGCTTTTTGTTGACTGTAAGAATTGAATGTTTCTATGAATGTATACTAGGTTCAGAGAGACAAATGCAGTAAGATAAAATGCATCAAGTCAATGGAATGAAATGTATAGCCATGTAAATTTGGTTTCAATCTTTCTTAAATGTGTTTGTAATCAGCACTATAGCCTGAAATGTTCACACATTCATATCATCTTAACATGTATTAAGATGCAGGAGATTGTCACGAGTTCTCTCCCTTTATAGTACTATATATACAAATACTACAGAAGGAAAAAAGGGAGAGAACTCTAGAAGGGGTTAAGGGAGAGAACTCTAGAAGGGGTTAAAGGAGAGAATTTGTGACAATCTCATGTGTAGATATCTACAAGAAGGGGCAGTTAAATACTGCATGTTTACACCTATTCTAATACTGTACTGTATAAGGGTGTATCTCAATTACGTCATATTGTATTGACAATGCCAGTTATTCAATACTATGCAAGCAATACACTTGGAATAACGCAATTTCAAAAGATCGCGAATGAAATGTCATACTAGCACCACTATAGACTGCGATCTTGTTGGTAGCATAATTATCTTCTATGTACAAGATATTCAATATCTGACTTGAAAAATATCTCAGTTAATTTCTTATATAATTGATTAATTGGTCAAGGGGTAAATTTTTTCAGGTAGAAAAATTTATATAATAAAACAATTATGGACTTCTCAGCTGAAGTGCATGATGTTGATATGCACCAGAATCTAATTTTTTGGTGCATATCGCATTGTGTATAACAGCTGAAAATCCATAATTGTATATTATGAAGCTTTGTGACACCAGTGTGAATGCTAAGTCAAACAACATGACCTCAAGTATGTTCATAAACCACATAGATTTAAATATCTTTCTTGATCGATTTCTAATATCAAACAGACATAATACTAACAAAACTTCCCACATTGAATTAACGAGAGGGCCATAATGGCCCTATATGGCTCACATGAGACCACACCCCCTGGCAGTCATGGTCTTTAAACGATCAACATGGCTGGAAGGAATTCAGAAAAGGGTCACGTAAGAAACATTTTGGTGAAATTATTTTGAAATCTGACCAGCAGTTTACTGTTTCTGGGCAGGTGAACTAAAAATAAACAAACATCCTAAAGTGAAAAACATTTTAGCAATGCATGAACAAACCCAAACCATAAAACGTGCCTCGAGAAAGTAACAAATTAACAGCTAACACATGTGTTACAAAACATTCAAACCATGGTAGATATCAAAGCTATTTGAGCAGGTAAAGTATGTGAACTTGCGATTAATTACTGACACATGCCCCTAATTAACAAATTACAGAGAAATATTCACTGTCACCACAAATCAAACAACGCATCCCATCTGACAATTTCACACCATTACTGTTCAAACGCAATGATCAATTTAATCTTTGTATAACTCTTAATTGAGTTTGTAATTATGACAGGCAGCTTAATTTTCTACCAACTTGCATAAGCAAAACTTGCAGGCATTTATATTTATGAGGCATAAGATATTGTGTGCATGATTTTTAATTTTGTGATGAAGATGCAATAATATTATAATCTTTCACATGATAAATGTTTCAATATTATACTAATTCACTCACTAAGATAGCATGAAAAGTGACTGTAGCAATTTTGATACCAAGAAAATCATTGTAATTCCAACACAAAAATCCAGAGGAAATTGACTTAAGCTTATACAAAGACATGAATCTTTTCATATTGCCTGGTTGTTGAAATATCCCTGAAATGGTATCACTGTAAAGTTTGGTATAAACATTCACTTAATCTCAATATTTTAGCAAAAATTTGCCTTTTTTGAGAGCACTGAACACTGTTATAATACAATATCAATATAACACAGGATAGTAAGTGTCTAGATCAAATGGAAAATATATTATCACTTACTAGTCTGCGTTATACATGTATTGATATTGTGCTATAGCAGTATTCAGTATTCTTGAAAAAGCCACCTTTAGCTAAAATATCGAGATTGAGTGAAACGTTTTCATATTGACAACATAAATGTTATATAACAACCACTGTAATGACAAGTAATGCCAAGCTTGCACTTTTAAAAGAAAGAAATATGAGGTGTCATTATGAAGAATCATTTTCTGTTAATTAATGTCATTAAAAACAAATAAACTTCAAAAATATAGCCAAAAACAAGACTCAAATCAAGACATAAATATAGCGAGTATTACAGAAAAAAAAGGAAGAATGCAATGCATTCTCAGACAAAAGTGAAACAAAAACACAGATAACGTATCACTAGATGACCGAATACCCCAGTGACATATTAAATAACGCGTTAAGAAAAATAAAACTTAACACATAACTAACAACATTGTAATTTAGTGGAGAGTAATCAATCTTAAACTTGTGAATTCGCAAAGCGTTAAAAGTTCATTTAAGACAAAACAGAATTATACATTGTTGTATGTGACAGTGAATATTTCATGTAATGGTAGGTGCAAAACATGTACAAAGCTGTATATGAAATTCCTTGTGGACAAACAATTCCTTGTTAGTGTTACAATCCAAGGGAAGGAAAGGAAGCTCAGAGTAAGTTTCACAATGAAAAAAATACAAAGACTCATAATCCCAGTAAGCGACATCGACCGATTTTTCATGTTCCTCAAAACACGACTTTATTTCATATTGACTTGAAATTTGAAGACAATTTAGTTTACCTTCATTTACTGTAATATAACTGGAGGACTGGAAATTAATATTACTATAAAATATTGTTGAATTTGCGTCAACAAATTCATCTTTAAATAGAGACCGAACACTGGGACATTTACACACCGAAATAAAGACTGAGTCGAGTAAATATACTTAAATATAAAGTAAGGTATAAATGTATTCATTCAATGGCTTTTAGAATGGATTTCTGTGATCTATGTTGAGCGAGCAAGCATAAATCCATTTAAATGACCATTAATATAACTGTCATTTAAATTGGATTCACAAATATTTAAATATAAGAAGATGGAAACATGGAATGTTTTATTAAAAACACATACACAATGACAATGTGTGTTTATCATCAATAAGCTTCTTTTTTTTTTTAAATATGGCATTCAGTTGACCTAGCCAGTACCCTGGCAATTAATTAGCAACCAGTACTAACTTGCCCTTATGAAGAACATGACCTGCCCCACCAGGGAATCAAGCCCTGATCCCCAGGGTCACAGCAAAGTGCTCTACTAGCCAGGCTAGACAAACTCCATTGTCACTAACAACAAGAAAAGCTCGGTGAGGTTGTAAGAATTATTAATACGCTTTATTCTATCTGATTGCCTAGTCCATGGGAAACAACTCGATAATATAACTATGACATAAACAGTACACACAAGTCCCCACTAGATTGACTTAGCCAGTGACACAGTTTGGATAAAGGGAAGCGAGTCTGATATATTCTGGATGAATTGAACATTACTTTCTACAACTGGATAGATATAAAATATATAACCTGCACAACAGACTTAGGACATTTACTGCAAGGCGCATCTCTCCACTATGGAAGATTCAACAAAAGTTTTAACCCCAAAATTCCTAGAAGGTAGTAACTTTATGTAATTATAATTTTTGTGCGCAACACAAAACATTCAGGGACAGAAGGATATATTCAACAATAGTCAAATAGACATGTCAATATTGGATTTCACATCATGTAACACTTCAAAATGGAGAAGTGGATCAACAAGAGCACAGCAAGCCAAGGCAGATGCTCATATGGGAGTTTCAATAACATTGGGACATAGACTTTCTCAGACACTGAGCTAAATGCAATATTTAACAATTTTATTTATGCAGACAAGCTACAACAATATCTCTTTGTTTTTTCAAAACAGATGAGCTTAAAAGGGATATATTAAAGCTATCTTATAAACATAAATATACAAGATGCCCAAGGGCAACAAGTCGAGCCTGCAAAATGTCAAGAGATGAACAAAATATGGTTAAACAATGCTATACAGTGCATATCTATTATACTCATTTTTAACTTTGACCTCTAAGTGTGATCTTGGTCTTTGAGCTACCAGTACACAATGCTTCACAGTGCATATCTATTATACTCATTTTTAACTTTGACCTCTAAGTGTGATCTTGGTCTTTGAGCTACCAGTACACAATGCTTCACAGTGCATATCTATTATACTCATTTTTAACTTTGACCTCTAAGTGTGATCTTGGTCTTTGAGCTACCAGTACACAATGCTTCACAGTGCATATCTATTATACTCATTTTTAACTTTGACCTCTAAGTGTGATCTTGGTCTTTGAGCTACCAGTACACAATGCTTCACAGTGCATATCTATTATACTCATTTTTAACTTTGACCTCTAAGTGTGATCTTGGTCTTTGAGCTACACGTTAACACCATCTCATCTGCGCCCAATATTTTGAAAATCCCCCAATAAATGACAGATTAATGGTCTGGACAAAAAAAATCCAGACACATGCATGCACATACATCTAACCATTGTCACCATTGTGGCGACTATATTAAGCTCATCACAAGCAGGCTCGACAAAAATTATTTAAAGCATAATTTTAGAAAAATATGTAAAGCATTTCAGAAAGCCATAACCAGCATAGATACACCATAATTAGATATACCCACAGAAAGGGACCCAAACCACAAATAAGAATGAAAGTAAGTACATGTGACTTTTAATTCAAGGTAACAAAACATCCATAAAAACCTGAACACTTATTTGTTAAACCCACATGATGAAAACACACAGGTGGACATTTTTATTACTAGCTGCTTTAATTGTGTTTTATATATTTATAAACTAAAATCTTTTGTACCAAGGTCCACAATGGAAATAATAGATTTCCAATCTATTTTTGTGTTATATTTTGTGTATAATGTAGTAAACCTGGTACAGTATACCAGGCTTGTGTTATGTTATATCATGTAGGTCACTATTAACCGCCAAGTTTTTTACATTTGATACAGAAATAAATATATATATATCAAATCCAGCAAAAAATGAATAGAAAAACTGTAACTATGCACATCAAATATATAGATATACAAGTTACACATAAAATTGCATATAATTAGACAATACATTGTTTACCACAGAAAGCAAAATTTTCTAGTAAAATATTCAATTTTAACATGATATGCTCACATGCAAGTTCACCACGTTTTACAATGGCTACAAACATAATCACCAATATAATATATTTTATATACTACGTTGTATTTTAACCCAACTAACATTTATACTCAACATTTGCAACATTCTATATTTATCAACTGTTCCAAATAAAGTTAAATGCTCTAACCTTCATTTTAAATCAACATTTTTTTCCGAGAATACCGCAGTTATTACAGTATTGGAAATAAAATGTATGATACCTAATACACAAATGTTGTTCCAAACGCTCTTTATAATGTTCATATATTTTGACTCCATCTAGAGGTTAGTCATTTTAATGAATGAACACTACAAAAGTGAAAAAATTACTAAAATAATCATTCGGTACACTATGAAACCATGGTAATGAAACAAATACAATACTTGATATATGCCCAGAACATACTTTTATATCTAAATGGCAAGACATGTTGTGAATTATGATAAACAATGAACATTATGAACAATTTCAAAAGATCACTCAGTTTTTATGGCTCAATATGAATAACGAGTATTAATTCAATAAAATTGTCTAAAATTTTCAATACACGACATATACTGAAACAATCATTCATTTTAATATAACACAAACCACAGTCAGACTCAACACATCCCCAACATGTACTCAAAAACTTCAAACATTCAATGTTTCATTATTGCATAGCACATGATATGGATATATGTAAAAGGCAAGGTAAAAAAAACATTAGATGCGCATCCAAGCCAACCCCCAAGCTTTTACGGGGCACTCAAGAAAATAAATAATCCACACTCGAGTCAAACAGCAACCTCCAATTTTTCACTCAGATATCTTCAAGCTTGAAATTCACACCTAACATTCATCAACTCAGATTATAAAAAAACAAGATGACTAAGACAGCCACAATGGTCTTATATCGCTCACCTGAGTATACTCCTATTTTAGCTGAAGTAGAAAAATGTGGCAATAAATTGGTCTTGGTCCAGTCAAAATCCACTCAGCAGTTTAGATGTCGATTAAAGTTTCAACTATATACATATAGGGAACAAGGCAATGCCCCCACCCCTGGCGGCCATGTTTTTTGACAGATCTTAATAGTTACACAATCTTGTACGAGGACCACTCGACAAAGTTACACATCAAATATGAAAGATCTAGGCCTTCTGGTTTTGAACAAGATGATAGTTTACACTTTAAACTCTATTTTTAGCTTCCGAGACCTATTTATGCAGCAGACGAGAATGATGTATGCAACTTTGGAAGAGGCCCACCAAGGATCATTCCAGTGAAGTTAGGACACGATTCATTAAGCGCTTCAGGAGATGTTGTTTAAAGATAATATTGATACACGATGATGGAAGACAAACAACCAATGATCCTAACAGCTTACCATGAGCACTTTGAGCCAAGGTCAGCTAATAAATCATGCCTATGAGCCTCCTATCATGTAGAGATCTGGATGAGTATCTAATGTTTTAGTATCTCCTTCCTAAGCTGCATACTTTAAATAATTATACTAACATTAGAATTTGTGGAATGTTGTTAAGTAATAAGTGGCCCCTTTTGTCACATTATGGCAAAAGAAAGCTTCCTGGACTACATACAATGTACAGTAAAACTTCAATAATAAAACCATCCTTGGGACCCTTGAAAACTGGTCTTCTTATTGAGGTGGTCTTAATACAATGTATTAAGGTTGAATAATGAGTAAAACCGTGAAATTAGACTTGCAAATTGTGTTCTTAATTTTGACGTGGACCTATTATTGAAGTGGTCTTTAAGTGAGGTTTTACTGTATATTGGCAAAAGCGTTCTTCTTTATTCATATTCATATTTTGTTTCTCATATAACAAATATGATAATCAAGAACTGACTACCAATGCGCTGGTCCCTGAATATTTACTGAATAAACTAAATACTGGCAACACTGAAATTATTAGCTCTCCAATTGTCAACATTTTTGTTGGATATACTATACCATGATACAAATGTAATAAAGAGAATAATAAAGATGCTTATTTTTGTTAAGCACCAATTTTGACATATTTCTGATACAATGTACTTAAATGTATTCCAAGCTGGAAAAATTAAAAAATCCTAAAAAAAACACATTTTTCATGGAAATATTACACTCATGTACTTAAGGAAAATAACTTATAAAAACAAAAAATCACATTCATTAGTATCAGAACCAAGTTTTAGTCACACTGAAAACCATGTCGTGTGGAACAGACAATATGGGAGCAGGTGTGCTGTGAATAGATGTCTGCCAATCAATGGAGAGATTGTGGGTTTGAACTATGAAAGAGTCAAAACTACTACTTCCTAAAAAAGGTGGCAAAATTGTTTTGTCAGAAAAAGGACTCGACATTAATTCAAATACCCATAATGCTTTCATTATGATTGAGCTTAAATGAATTGGTATACATGTACATAACACTCAAAATAGACACAGGTAAGCATAACAGAAAATATATTTGCAATGGTAGGCCACATGGAAATACAACCAGGCTAAATCTCATATCTAAAGCGGCATCACATATGATATAAAATTAATGTACGGAAAAACTTTTCTCACATATTTGGAAAGGAATACATTTCTTGACGTTTTTATTTCACTGAATTTGACATAATTCACAATAAAAAGGACATTTAGTCCTAACTTCTTTCATGACAATATTTCCCCGTCACTGAATAACTCAAAGCATAAACAGTTGAATGTGTTTATTTCTGACATGACAACACATTTGAAAAACTTTTTTGATGTAACAAAAGCTAATTTCATTAATTGTCAATATCCCTACTTTCATTTTGACGTCAAAACTAGGCTACTTTCGGTTCAGAAATACATCACTATCAAACTAATAGAAGATCTTGTTGTGAAATGAAATTTTTTTTATCGGAAACTACCATGTAGCCACTTAAGAGAAAAAATAATGTAATGCCGCCTTAAAATACAATATTACATAATGCACATTTAGGTATTCTGGTAAGAATATCACAATTGAAAGCTCAGTGTTCATTGTAGACAAAATATCACATCGACATTAAATATCTTGTTCCAGTGCAAGAGAAAGAAAACTTAAAATTTTCGAGAAAACACAAAATTTCATTGTATAAAATAATTTTCAGACATAACATGTGTTATACAATATTAGTAGTTGACGCTAAAGCCATGTGAGCAAGTATATGGTGAAATGCTGAAAGTAAGGCAAAAGCTTCAATCGATACAAAATAATAACAAAGTTCTTAATTGTACAAAACTGATTATGTTTGCAAACTTATTCTAGTAAATGGAAAAATACCAATTATTCAACCTTAAGTTACAACATAGAATTGATTAATGTATGTTTATCATTCAATTTTATTTTGTATATTTTTAATCCTATAAAAAATCAGTAAGTCCTAAAACTATTTTAAATCACAAACTAGTAATATTTGGTATCAATATAACCAACCACCGTACATGTATGATGTATAACAAAAAAAATTTAAGTTTCCTTTCTCACGCACTTTGGAACACATTTTTATAAAGCTACTTTTACATAAATGATATGTTATTTCTGTTGATCATCGATCATCTGTGCCAAGCTGAAACTCTGCATCAAGAAGATTCTGAGTATCTTTATCATCGGCTGCAACAAATTCTGTATCCCATTCAAAATCTACTGACAACGAAGGACTAGATGGACTGTCACGCTTATCTTGTTTAGCAAGGTTCATTAAATCTTCTTCTGTATTTGAACGTTCTTTTTTCACTGGTGTGAAGCCTGTATCTGATAAATTATACAAAGGGTTAATTATCAAATGAGCGATTTCAAACCTCTTCTTACAGTGATGTCATTTCCAGAAAATGTCACTTGTGACGTCACTGTGTCCCTGACAATAAGCAATATTTGCCCCAGCGGCACAACTAGTGACATCACATGTTGCGTTTTCTTGAAATGACTTCACTTACAGAAGAGGTTGTCAATTTCCACAGCATTGCTAAAAAACTGTCTTCGCGTAACAATGTTTTACACATACTTTTGCAGACCATTTCTATCATATTTCTAACATATCATTCTTATGGTAAAAGAATTAATAAAGCGATAATGCCCCTTGTCTGCAATATGTAATAAAGTCAAGTCAAATATTATTCAATGTTGAATAATTTTAATAACATGTAACAATAGCCACTCACTAAGTACTTTGTAGTGAATAACATTATCAAATCAATGTATGTCAGACGCAAATGACCAATTTCCTCAATGTGCAGTGCACTTGCCTATGAGCTTGAAGGTCATGTGTACAAAGTATGATTGGAATTCATTGAAAAAAGGTTTAAGATACAGTTGAGACACATACTATCATACAGAAGGACTGTGTCTCAGGGGAAACAAGTAATATCTTTCAAAAAGATGAACGGCGTAGATAGAATGATGTCTAAAGAATCGCCCTACTTCGGTACTCTGATTTCGCCACAGGGGTACGCTAAGGGAAAGTGAATTATCTTTTCGAGTCACCCTGTTTAGTGCCTCTATGCTTAAAATATGAATCAATCAAATCGTCTAATTTGTTGCATATTTAAACAATGTGCTTCATATACAATATTTGATTGGTCTAAAATGTAGGTCAAAATCAATATTATCGGCTACGCCTAAAAAATAATGATTAAACTATACCATCATCATGATCCCACTCTAAATCCATGGAGTTAGATCCTTCAGTATGAGATCGATCTCGTACCTGAGTGGGTGTGGACCCTAGAGAGCTTGTTCCCTCATTCCCAGACGATTCTACAATCAGAAATGATCAAATACAGTATGAGGCAAACATTTGTATTTGCATTTATTTATTGTTGCCACCGGTTTCCCATATGGGCGACGCCTCCGGAAGAATGTTAGTCATATTAGATTTTTGGAGGATAGTGCATGATACAGGAGATGTCCCAGTTCCAGAAGCAGAAGCATCATACACGGGACCTCGGTTTTTAAAGTCCCGTCCAAAAGACTGTTAGTACGGTCAGTGATGGAGCGGGGAATCGAACCTGCGATCCCTGGATTGGAAGTCCAGCGCGTTACCACTGGACTACGGATCCGCTACATTAACTAGATAGCAACATTATATACGATATAGCTTCTTTCAGAGATGGTTTTTAGCACAAGTACAAAGGCAAATTCTGTATGAATGCCAAAGCATTTTCTCCCAATCATTCAATACAGATGGACCTCCTGTATTCAACAACCTATTATCCAAATTCCTGGCTTTATTAGAAATGGATGTCAAATGTCGTTCACATTCCTACATAGTCATGTATTAAAATGTTGGATTATACAAAATAGTATTATATGAATAACCAGAAATAGTAAAACAAGACATTTGTTTATTCACAGGTAACAGCCAAAACTGAAATGGATATCATGTAAGCTGTATCTAAAATCATCTGTATACAGTTTTTTGCATCAAGTGTTAGTAATTATTTCCTACATTTACCATCTTCCTTGCAAAACTTTCAAGTGTCGTGAGTCATTTCCCCAAAACAGAGGCATTAAAGCTGTGATATTACTTAATTCAAATGCACTATGGAACATAGCACTTAACCCCTTTAATTGCACATACCTTTCCTTAAATGAGCTGTAGCTTTGAGCGATCGTTCACGTACACTTTCCAAAAACATCTCAAAATCATCTTCACCACCAGCACTGCAGTACAGAAATGTTTCAGATAAATGATTACGACATGAAGTAGTGACTATCTTTACAATTATATGAGATACTATTGGGACAATGGTCAGCTATGCCACATTTGATGTTGAATAAAGAGCAAACATTGAAAATGGACTTCAAAATTATGTTCTTAATGTTGAGGTTGTCTTATTATTCAGATGGTCTTTAAGTGAGGTTTTATTGCATATGTACACTCAATGTACTCGACACGACACCATATTGCTCAAATTGCAAGTCCAGAAAAGTTTGGTGAGGTGTATCACGTCTATATCACTCACTTATCAGTGTCAGTGCTGCGTCAGTATCAGAATCAGGCATCGGTACTGGTCAGTATCAGAATCAGGCATCGGTACTGGTCAGTATCAGAATCAGGCATCGGTACTGGTCAGTATCAGAATCAGGCATCGGTACTGGTCAGTATCAGAATCAGGCATCGGTACTGGTCAGCAGTCATGGAAGCAGTCACTGATAGTGATTAATATAAGTTGTAAACTTATTTCACAATTGATTTAAAATTAATTAAGTTTCAACTGAAGCTATTCTTACACTTCCCATTCTCCATCCTGTCCAACTTTCCACGACTTTGGACCATTTTTTGTCTTGGCTGCATCTTCCTTCTCTTTCTGTAATTGTGCAATTCTCGACGCTTCTTTTCTAGCTTCTATATAAGCTTCTTCCTCTCTTTGGAGTTCTTCTTCATCTTGTTGTAACTGTAACACAGAGAATTAGACATGAGATAAAAAGCACAATTCCACAGAGAAAACCAATATGTCGTACGTACTGAATATGTAACTTCATAATTCTTATCTCTGTCTTGAGAACCACTGCATTAGCAGCATACTGATATATAGTATATTTAATTTCATTCATTCTGACAGTTTGGAGCAAAACTATTGTACCTGCTTCTTTACTAAATGTGAGTTACATTAGTTTTCCACCAAGCCTTCAAAATTGCTTATATTAGGTATATAAAGTAAAGAGTTCAAAGATATCTACAAATCATATTAAAACATTATCATTATGCTTTATAGTAACTATTACTTATTGTTCAGCTTAACAGACTCATTTCAGTGCTGGAATAAGATATTAATGGAAAAAAGTGCACTTGCTAAAATAAGTAATATTTTACCTAGATAAGGCCATTATTAAAAAAGCTGTTTGTTCGGCATAACCTTACCTACTCATGAACATTGCCCATAATAAAATCGGAGTGGGAAATTATTTTTAGCAGAATATTAATATTTAACACTAGTATGACCATAAAAATTAATTTAAAAATTCAATATTAATTGCCTTCCTACCCACCTAAATTCTGAATTCTGATGGGTAGGGTTATGCCAAACAAACAATTTTTTTCAGGCCGGCCTAATACAACAACAGATTGACCTTGGAATATCATACAATTTTGATTTAAATTTGATTATTCATATACCTAGCATTATTCAAATTCTTTAATGCAAATTACTGTTTGGCCTATAATTTTAGCCAGTCAGAAAACTCCTTCCCCTTTTATACTATAAATGCTACAAACTCATGATAAAGTTTCTGCATGATTTGGCAATTTAGCAAGTTCTAATGCATATGCAGTGGTATCAATTGGCTATAATCGTAGGCCAAACACTAAGCCACTTATCATAGAAAGAAAAGTAACCATGGTCGCTGTATGTAGCACACACCCCTATAGGTAACTAATTCATATAGAAATAGTGCTTCTTAAATTCTCTACAGAGAAGGCTCCAAATTAACTCTTTAACCCATACCTTATAGACTAATATAATACATGAAAATACATTTTCAATCAACATGATTGAAAATAAGGAAACGTGTCATAATATATCATAAAGTCAGTCAGATAATACAGAGTTGATCTACAACAGGGAACTGAGGACATCACACTACAGTATTACTACATTAAATTGGATTTTAAGCCAGATAAACATGCATGTGTTAACAAGCTTGGGGTAACAAGGTTAAAAAGCTGTGCTGGGTCAAATACATAAACAGACAAACATAAACTGAACATTTTTATAGTGGACATATACATGTATACCTGAAACTGATAGCATTTAAAATGGTCAGCATTTAAAAATTCTGTCAATATCAATATACATAGTATAAACCAAATCAGTTATTATTCTTCCATAAACAAACAGAAATAACCAGTAACACCACACTTTCAACAACATTCCCCGAGTACATATCAAAGTTGTAACTAAAGGGAAGTAACCAGTACAACCACTGTAGTTATGATAATCTTATATTGTAACTAACATGTACCTAAAATAGTCTAAATGTACAACTGAATCACTTATCGCTTGTTATTTCTAGATCTAGCTATCTGTGACGAGTTAACTCAACTTTCTTAAATCACCACTAGGACAAAAGCTACCAGTTTTCCCGCAAAAAAACCAGTACTATACTGCTGTATGAGGTTAGACCAGAGCCCAAGTGACTAGAGTTTATCAATGGTACTCTACTAGACTAGAGCTAGCATCCAAAACAAAATTTTCTTTTTATGTATAACAAAAAACGACTCTTGCTTCAAAATCAAGAACAGAATTGCATTATCAGTTTTTCTTATCTATATAGATGGAAAAATCCTCTACAGCAGACGGTATGAAAACACTGAAAAACAAGTGCTGGTTGTAAATGACAGGAATAAATTACCTTTCTGTCAATTGCAGCATCCCTAATATGTTGTTCAGTAACTAGCGTATTGTATTGTCTATTGGCAACCAACTGCTTTTCTCTCTCTGTAACTAATCTAGGGGCACAGAAAAAAAAAATACAAACACAAACAAAATACATCCAAATGTACATATAAGGGCTAAAACGATTAACCAAAGTTCGATTATTTGCCGTGGTGTTTTCTCACGGTTCGGTTCATTCTTACAAATGTTCGGTTTGATATGTCAGATAACATTTTTATTCCTGATGCAATATTCTAGTTAGAGAACTCACAAGTTTATACTCATTATCTTTTAGTTTTACAGCTTTTGGAACTGTCTACCGTACTTTAACACAAGACATGAATTTCTATTTCTAGTCATTGCTCTATCACTTTATTGTATATTATACCATGTTGTTCTAATACTACTAACCCAGTCAAATGTTCATGTCGGGTCATTCCAAATCATTAAACTATCAGTAATTGAGAATTTTATGTATTTCATATTTATCTAACCGAACCAAATAACAGAAAGACGAAAGGGTAGTCATGGAAACTGAACCGAGAGACACCTGTATCGTTGCAGCCCTAGTACACATATATATACAATAATATCGTTGTCATGCTGTTAGTTATGTGGTCAGAGCACAGGAGATTGTCACGAGTTCTCTCCCTCTATCCCTTCTAGAGTTCTCTCCCTTTATCCTTTCTATAGTATACATAAAGGGAGAAAACCTATTACAATCTCCAGTGGGTCAGATGTAATAGATTCATTTGACTTTGGAACAAGGTTTTGGCATTGTGTAGTTTGAGGGATTGCTGCAATACTGTTGTTAACATTTTTAGAAGAGGCATTTACAATAGTTTAGTTCTAGACTGTAAACTTTAAGGAAAAGTCATAGATCTACTCTAAATAATGCTTAAAAAATACCAACAGATCTAGTTGCACAGTCAGAACAGTCAGACTAAAGTGTAAGTTGCAAGTAATCATAAAAATGTACAAGAATTTAATGTTAGAACAGATTAATCAAAATGTGTCCATCACAGAATTTTCACTAAGACATACAAAGACTGGTAAATTTTGTACCTCAGTAACATCTATTTCCATTTATTCCATCAGATTTAAGTGTGTCTATAAATCCAGTGTTCGTAATCTTCTTATATTAGATTTAATGACTGCTTTTAGATCCTTCTATACACTTAATCATTAAAACAGTGAATTATTGGCTTAATATACTGTATAAGTGACAAAGTTTGTGACACGAAAATGTTTGTGAAAACAGCATAAATTTTCTCATTCAAAGGAGACAAGTATATTTTTACTAGACTAATCAGTTTAACAACACCCACTTTAGCAATTCCTGAACTCTTCTGCTAGCAAAACATCTGCAATTCATAGATTCGCAAGCAGTTTGACTTGTAAAAATATCCACTTATACAGTAACTCAATTTCTAGAATCAGACATAAATGAAAATCATAATGCTGAAAGATTTCCTACTTGTAAATACCAGGCATAAGGCAATAATTGTTTTTGTGTGTGTTTCACTGACCTAAAATTGGCCTTTATGAAAACAACCTATGACACTTCTTCACAAAAACTACAGAAAATTTGCAATAAATTTTCAACTTTTAAGGCCTTTTTCAATAATCAATACTAAAATAGAATTGTTTTGTATTCTGACCACATAAAATTAAATTTTACAAACAGAAATCAAGCGAATATGCAAGACGGCAAATATTGCACAAAACAAAAAATAATGTGTACATGTAATTTCTACATTTTAAGCCAACATGCTATCATTTATCAGTTCTCATTTGAAATGTTCATTCTTTGGGTAAAAAACAACTTGAGGAATTTACAGGATTTCGTATTACCAAATTTATTGTTTGGATACAAGATAAATTAAGCAAAACTGAATGATACGTCTGTTTAACAGATTGTTCTGAGTATTTAAAATATAGCACCGATATTTACTTTTAGACTAAGAAAATATGACTACTGCAGGGAAATAACTGGTAAAAAATAGTGGGGAAATTTTGACAAAATCTGAGGAAAAATATATACTTGACTCATTGGTGAATGGGGCAGAAAATCAGCCCCAAATTTGCCATAAAAAAGGGCTGCAAAGGTTTGACAAAAACTATCGTAACTCAGTCTTAGTAATGGAACATTAACTGCAGTTTTGCACCAAACCAAAGATAGGCAATAGTGCTTAGTATATCAAATTCATGTTTTGATTTTCAGACAAACTCATTTAAATTGATCATTTTACTTATAACTTACAAGTAAGCATTAAATTTTACCAATTAGTCACTTTGTTTCCAAAAAAAAGCAGCAACACAGTGCTCATAGGACTAAATTGGAATCAACTGTGAATGTAAACCGGCTGTTATGACTATACAGTTGCTATGGCAATGAAGGGAACGTAGAGATACAACAGTATTGTTAAGATTTGTTGTTGTGACTGTGAGGATGATTGTGATTATACAATGTACAGATGAATGTGTTTGTAAATACGTCAAGTCAAGGCCATACTCTAAATATTATCCTTTGAGTTTTTTCCTTAGATGGTATTTAATTGAAGATTATTTTCTAATACTTTGGTTAAAAATAACTATGTCTTTAATGGATAGTATTTTATAATTGCAATGTTTATGGATGTGGCTATGACTGTGGTTGAAAAGGTTGGGTGAGGCACTGGAACTAGATACTAATGACATCAATGGATGTAGAGATGGCTGGGCTGACAGGATGTGGCTCCTGAAGAACATTAGAGTGGATGGTGATTTTGGTGTATGGTAATGGTTGTAAGATGTATGTTTACTAGACCTAATGTTTACACAATGAGTAAATGTGATGGCTTTCTTAACATATGTGTCAGGATGTGATCATGGCTGATGATAGAAAAATTACAATTTTACCCATTCCTTTGAAAATATACAAAAAGTGAAATTTACAAAAGATGTAGTTTACGTGTTGTTGTTGTTAATAAATCCATTTTTTCCCATTCTGTCAGATATACATTTATTTGTATTACAATAACACAATATAAAAAATTAGCTCAAGTAAACTTCATCAGATTTACATTAAAAGAAGCAGTAAAGCCAAGACACATTTCGTGAAACAGAGTTTCCACGAAGCTAACAAACCATGCTTAGACAAGTTGACCAATATTTCACTGTAAGCCGCACAAACAATACGATATAACGTTACAGTAGATTAAGAAGACGATACCAGTTTATAGTAAGTAGACACTGTAAATGGGTCATTGAGTCTCCGAAGTTCCAGTTGCATACTGGGAAATCCAATGAAGGCAATAGACAAAATCTATCAAACAATTCATTGAAAAATAATATAAATAACAAGAGATGTTTGTAAAACACATATGCTCCTAAGTTAGGCTGTCAGAGGTTATTAACACAAAAAAAGTACTGACAATGCGACCTCTAACCATAAAGTTGCTTATAAGATTCTGACCATTTTATTATACATATACATGAACAGACAGGTAGCTACTTACACGTAACGTTTGCAAATGCATGTGCTTCGTTCACAAAATTTGACAAATAAAAAGTCTAAAATGCAATAAAAACTAGATAGTGTGAGGTGCTTGTCATTAAACTTGTTTCTGAGGAGAGTTAGTAACACTGATCATTCTAAATAGTTTGTTACCCCGTGTCATGTTTTCATTATAATGCAAAATATGTTGAAAATCAGAGGATCACCCTTATCAAGTTTCTCCAACACTATCGAAAGTCTAATTTAATTGATTCCATCGATAGTGAAAATGGTAACATAGTTCAATGTTGTTCTTTCAGAATTATCCCATGAAATAAATCAGTAATGCACCAAGACAAAAATTTACATTCAACACAAAACAACTTAACCAAAACAGAGCTAACTGCATTAAGTTATTTCAGTCTTTAATCAAATGCAAGGAAAACTGATGTCAGACAGAATTCATTATAACCTCAGCCCATGGTTAAAAAATTGAGACCTATCTCCATGTGTAAATCACAGTTTTCTGTTGGATTTTCTCATGTTAATTGAAATAAGATTATGAAATTGTTGGCATAGAATTCTGAACCATACAAGATTAACCTGTATATTTATCAAACACTTCATAAAAGTATATTTGATCATAAGAACTTGAGAATAAAAATTAATATTGAGCATGAAAAAACATCTCAAGGTTGATAGTATTAGACTCAGACGATCCAAAAACCATTTATTCTTATGCATCGATATATCATAAATAATAACTACATGTATGAGTAAAATCAATAATTCCTAGTCTAGTTGATCAACATCTAAGTGCGTGCAATTATATTAAACTTACTTGCTCATCTCATTCCGAACTTCTTCCTGGAAAAAAATTCCAAAAATCGTCAATCAATGCCATAACAGATTTTGTACAGACAAATAGTGTGATAGATAATTACGTATGTGTTTGTTGGAAACAACACTGATTTACAACATTACATGTATTTCAGTTTTAAACAGTGGCCAGATGACAAAAACAGATTTCCTAGATTTTCTTATCAGTGCTTAGCAACTGAGGGATATTTAAAATAACTAGTGAATACTCAAATTTGAGTATCTTGTGAATACTGAGCATGTTCTTCCATTAGATTGACTGCATAATTTATATCTCCAGTTCAAGTAAATAGGAAATTACTTCCAGCAGGTGCTGTCGTCTATCACCAACTTTCTGTCAATGCCGTAAGATAGAGCTAACTCATCCATTACTGCTGATGTTGCAAATATGACTATTGAGAGAATCAATGCATATGACCACAGGAGATTGGCTACAGTTCTCTCCCTTCATCCCTTCTATAGTATAATATATATAGTACATACTATATGTACATCTATCATAGAAGGGAAAAAGAAGGGGAGAGAACTTGTGACAATCTCCTGTGCATATGACCTATGACAAGATGTTTGAGAACTGCATTAGAATTATAAAAACAATTCATTAGATTAAGTTAAGTAAGCGCTGTCCTTCTCAAACGCTGATAGATGTCTAAAGTTAGCCAAAACAATCATAGCAATGTTCTAACAAATTGCAGCTGGGCCGGACGCACATGAGGTAACATCAAGTAAAGGTAAAGTATGAATAATGTTTTGTATATTTTTGTGATATAAAACTTAACATCTAAATTTAAGTATAAAAGTAATTTCTCAAGGTTATATTGAGTTTTCAATGTGGTGAATATAATTGTTGTTAAGACAATATCTTCCACTAGATACCTTGCTTGAATCACATTTTCCAGTACTTACCTCATCCATCAAATTTTCAAACTGTAAAAGACAAAAGTGCAAGGTAAAGTAGCAGGGTATATATAACATGGGTAAGGCACATACTGGTATATCGTAGCACATATACAATTCTTAGTTTAACTCTGTCAACAATGCTTAATCAATTTTTCACAATGTTATTTTTAACTGGATGTGTCCATAACACACAGACTCCCTACTATGGGTTTCTTGTCCAGAAAGTGCCATAACTCCTTAAAATGTGTTGGATTGTAGCCAAAAGTAAACTTGCCCTGTATTTCATTATCCCATGCTTATGTGCCCAATATGAATTTAATCCATTCATCCTTTCAGGAGTTATTAATCAGAAACCAATTTTATCAGTCAAAAAGGGGCTATACTCCTCCAAATATTAGCGGATGGTTACTGAATTTGGACTTGATCATCATCCAATTTTAGAACAGTCAAACAGATGGACGGACAGGGGAAACATTAGATACCCTTCACCATTCTTCGAAGAATGGGGGCATAATAAAGCAAACAGTTGTCAAATGCACTACCATTAAAGAATAAAACTAGACACAATATAGAGTCTTGGTTACAGCACTTTTCATTTAATTTGAATTTCACATTTCTCTATGCAAGCATCATTTAATGAATAAGTCAAGAGATTAAAATACTAAGAAAATAACTGTTAATCATGATTTTAAAAAATTGAATAAGTGAAGGGTATACATATATGTGAAAACTGGACTGTTGGATTTGCAGGAAAGGTTCATATAATATCATATTATATTTATGCTACTTCTACAGTATTTCTCATTTATCATCTAAAATTCAGTATAAGATTTCAAAATACAGAATACAATTATACCATGGCTCAAACAAAAATGGTCAAACTTATGGCAATCTCATATAAAACTACAACTAGTCTTACTATTGACAAGCAGGTAATAAATTTTTCTTCTAATGGATAGCATCGCTATATTTGTAGTATTTTTTAAAGGGCACATATGTTTAAGAATGATACTAGCTATAATGTTGACTGATGTTTGTTTAGTAACTTTAATCTGCTTCAAAACTATTACATGATAGTATTTATTAACAAGTTTTCCTGAAATAGTTCAATGCAGGCAACACTTTTGTGGGTAGGAATTTTTCCTTTTAAAAATATTTCTTAACATTTGTAATGGGACAGAGATCACTTTTATATATCAGAATGTTCAGCAATAAAATAATTGTGGTAAGGGGTAATACACTTGGGTCGGTGGGATTCCTTGAAACAGACAAATGTTTTAGGCCTCATCAAGCACAAATACATAAAAACACATACCTCAATGGATGCATCCTTTTCCACTGTATACCTTGTGTGCAAAAACTTCCGTCTGAAAAAGCACATGAGAACAAAATGTCTGAATATGAATATAATAGTATATAGAGATGTGCATAAAAGCAATTAATAGATCAGTCCACTTATACATTTGCTAAAGAACACTTACACATAATATCTAAAGAATATATTTTATGAACAATTGAATAAATGATACGGTAAGTATGTTGCTAGCATAAACACTGACATATATATTTTTTAGATAAAAAAAGTAAGCATACAGATCAAGATTGGCAAAAACCTGGGTTTTATGAGTATTGCCCAGCCCGTCAGGTAATACTGGGAAAACCCGGGTTTTACATGGCAATACTGGGTAATAAAATTTGACTTATTATAATTTGAAGCAAGACTAATATTAGTAGATCTACCACTTGCTAGCTACTTTTTGGCTAACATTCTACACACAGTGTACAGGGGGACACACCTGAATCCTGATCAGATTTCCAGTGTGCAAGAACTTCAAGAACAGCACTCAGAGCTTGTTCCAGGTTTATTGAAATTCATGTGAAATGAAACTACCATTAAAAATGTCTCATTGTTTGTTTGGTTGATATTACGTTTGTGTTCAGGCTGTTTAGATGTAAATAAATGGTCGAAGTTTCATATTCATTCACATCCATGATAAATAAACAGCAAAAAATCATACTTCCCAGTATTGCCCATTTCAGGGAGTAATGCCCAGTCCGGGCAAACCCAGGTTCTCCCCCCGGGCGGTCAATACATTACCAACCTTGGATTTTTGGTTTGATAGATCAGGAAAGTATGTGGCCCAGCCAAATTACAGACACAATTACTCATTTATCTTTTCATAATGACTAATTAAATGATCTGATATATACTATAAAGTAGCCATCAGTCTAATGCAAGGAACAGTGACCAGTAATTAAGTGAGGGTGCAGTCCTAAACATCCTATAATTTGGGCAAAGTTACGGCAGCCAAAGTAATACCCTTCAACGATGATTAACTAGCTACCTGGTTAAGTAACAACCTTCAGGCTTAACATTTTTTGCAGTTATCATCTCCAACATTTCATGTTTGTCTGGTAACAGAACATAAAGACTTCTGAAAGCATTGTGTAACCTACTCCAAAATATTAGACGTTTACATACCCATTTAACCATTAACATCCATTATTTTGTTATTTTACTTTCACTTTGTATGTAACTTATAAACGGGCCCTATGCAATGTGATGTAGACAGACCGGAACAGTACGCGGACACTTTTTACAGCATTTTAATAACCTGGGTAAACTCCAGAAATTATTTCAATGGATTTTAAGGTCCTAATAATTCCTAGGAATTCTTAGCAATTACCATGTTTTCTCATTTAGAGAACATTGGAATTCTTTGGAATAGAGGGTCCTAACAAATCATCAGATTTCTTTGGATATTCAAGTTGGAAAAGAACAGAAAAGATTGGAATATTAATCCAAACATATCCTGAATTGGAAAAGCTATTACTATTTAGGAATTTAAATATTCCTCTGAAAACAAAAAATCCATATATTTGGATTAGTTAGGAATTTAACATCATGATATTGAGCACATTGGATATCTTATTACAAGTTAGGAATTCAACGGTTTCCTTTTTCAGATTTTGGGCAGTTTAAAATCCTATGTTTTCCAATGGTCTTCATTTATTTGTGCTAGAGGAATACTTTATTTATACATGTATAGTATTTTGTAATAATCAGTTCAAGATAAACAAGTCAATTAAAAATAAGTTGACATACAAATAAAGATGTATTGTCTTAAGACTTCATCTATTTATTTTTATACATTCAACAATAGCATATAAAAGGAAATATTAAATGTGCCAATGAATATTTTAACCATGTAAAGCTATATGTAATGTGAACACTATGCTGACTTTATTTTAAATTAGCATATAAGCTTTACTAACAAGACAAACATTTTGGCAACCATGAAATAATTATATCGTTCAGATCAGTGCTCCAGATAAGAATTGACTGAATTGGGTGAAAACTCATCAAAATTAAACTAATTGAGTGAAATTGTATGATCGACGAAAAAATTGGGTGATTTTCATTCAGCAAGTTTACAATAATTGAGGGAAACATGGAAGATTGTCAAATTAAAGTAATTCTAAATTATCTAATGCCTTACCTTGATCTTAAACAATCAGCTGTACATAAAAACTAGGCCACAAATGAAACATAAACTAAACATACTGTGAGGTTAATTATATGTAATACGCAGCTTATCTGGAGCACTGTCATATGTACATGTACTCTTTGTATACAAATTACTAAGTATACTAACTGATCAAACTGTCAGTAATTTCTTATTCTAACACCACTTGTGGTGCTACTTACATTAAAGCGTATAATGGTCTCCATGTATAATATCAACTGATAAAATACAGACATTAATTTATCATTGCAATATTTCATTATCTTTTTACGGCACATACTAAATATGCACTAATTTTCATATAAATATTCAAGAAAGATCCGAATATCTCCATTTGACAAAAAAACAACATAAAAACGTGTCTGTGTTACGTCAATGAAGTGCATGCCGTCTGCTATTCAGTCGCGACCGGTATTACTTGACTGCAACAGTCACGGCCAAAATAATTGTGCTATTTAACCAGTACGCAGACACCAACATACACTTGAAAATAAAACTCCTAAGGAGGAATCATTTTCAGAGAAGTTCCATTGATGGTTTAATTTCAAAATTTTAAAACCTGGAAGAATGATGGTTTTATTACATTCCATTTATTTTGGTTGAAATAGCCACACGTATAAACAAAGAGTGTCAAACACTAAATGGATACTAACACGATCTTTAAAATGGCAATTTATTTTTTCTTCTTCATAAAATGGAACTATACTCTCGGTGGCAAAATTGAGTAAAACATTTGGCGAATAACTGTACACATCGTGTCACATGCAAACGCCCAAATGATTAGGATGATAGCTCAGGAATTGTAACGAAACATTTCTGGCTTCATGCTGAATATTTTGGCGAGACTTTGTAAAAACGGCTTTTTAATTAAAGCCTTTCATTATTCTTTCTCTTATATTGATTTGAAGATGATTTAAACAGACAGCCATAATTTATTCACCCACTGACTGCAACAACAATGTTCGTTACTTTTCTCAGCCCGAGTTCGTCTGCTTGTAAGTAAAAAACACGGAAGAGTACAAATATATATGCGTGGGATACAAGATACCGGAAGAAGAACAACTACTGTGTGAATAATTGTGAATAATATTGACGTTAGTCATGAATGTTTAAATCGTTTACGAAACGCTAAATATGGAGGTGTCCGCATACTGGTAGCGTCCGTATACTGTTCCGGTCTGTCTAGCATTTTCGAATATTTTGGAATCCGCGAATTATAGCATTAATTAATTAGGAAAGTTCAATGTACTGGAAAATGTTGTTTTGTACTAACAAATTTATGCAAATCACCTTTAAACGCTTCATATTCGATAAAATGTTCATTGTGTAATCTTTCCTACACATGTATACTGTTCCGGTCTGTCTAGCATTTTCGAATATTTTGGAATCCGCGAATTATAGCATTAATTAATTAGGAAAGTTCAATGTACTGGAAAATGTTGTTTTGTACTAACAAATTTATGCAAATCACCTTTAAACGCTTCATATTCGATAAAATGTTCATTGTGTAATCTTTCCTACACATTGTCCAAAAATAATATATTATATACGAAATTGACTCGGACGCCTGGACAAAAAAAATTCGCATGTGTCATGTATACCGCTTCAAACGATGCCGGGTTCCTGAATCCAGGTTTTTCACTCAAGAACATTTCGTCTAATTTTCGATTTGTATATTGACCATGTTAATTAACCGGGTATGTTGTGCAGCCATTACGCCGAATCTTTGTGAAATCTGCACTCAATGGAAACAAATGCTCATCTTAATACAATTAATGCATGGAATTGGAACTTCTTGACCTTATCCGTCGTAGAAACCATCAATTGAGCTATGGTAAATGTATTTTCCCTGCTGCATGGTCTTGTTTGATAGTTCAAAATTAGTGGAAAAAGAGCGACACAGAATCGTGTCAGAAAGTGCAACATGACATAGATAGGATTGTTTGTTTCATCGGGCTTAACGCCGTTTCTCAACAATATTTCAGTTATATACGGCGGCCGGTTCACCTAACCAGTTTTTCCTGGACTGATATCTAACCAGTACTAACTTACCCTTCCACAAGGAGCCGGCGACTTCTCCACATGAGGAGGAAAATCGACATTTTTGTCAAATTTTCATGGAAGGGTATAACCTGCCGCTACCGGGAATCGAACACAGATCACCGGGTTACAAGTCCAGCGCACTAACCACTGGACTACGGCCGCTATCTGACATAGATAGGAAGCCGATAATACCCTTCATACCCGGAAAATGTCAAAATGTGAAATAAGGTATGTAGGGTCTTATTTATAGGACTATGTCAGTATGTGTAACCCTGAGTTCGTTTTCACCCAGTGCGAAGTGACAAATAAATGGCATCATTTCAGTATCAATCTTTATACAACAGGGTAATATACCATTATATTTATAATTTACTAAGATTTCAAGTAAACAACTAAATATTAAATGACTGATGACGAATGATCATACGACCATAGATCTAATCACATGTGATTAAGTGATTAAGAAAACAATAGCCCTTGACTTGAGTGAGCAAGTTCATCGTAGTAATATCTTTGGTAAAATCATTGTGAAATAAATTGACAACCTCTTGTCGAATTGACCGAAACATTTTCTTAGACAGTTGCCCATTGTCACTGAATGACATGGTAAATACAGTCCAAAAACAATAACACAGATTCTGTAGAGCAGATGACACTTCCTGACCAGTTGACACTTCCGCCTCTGGTAAAGCTAAACAGCAAACCAATGTAGAGTGAAATGGACCCAGCTGTAACCTCGGGTATCCTTCGGTCATTAAAGACATATCTGCGGGACCATATAATTCCAGAATGCACGGCGGTGAAGGCAACAATCACAATCAAAACCAGTGTAGTACATGTACAATATAGATCTACATACATGGTGACTGTGAACATATGATATCAATTTAGTTAACAAATTCAAAAGGAGAGTAATTATAATGGTCAACTCGTACCTTAGCCAACTCGTACCTTGTTAAACTCGTACCTTATTTTGGTCAACTCGTACCTATCCAAGTCAATTCGTACCTGTTTTGGTCAACTCGTACCTCTCAATATTTTATTACTTTAAGCTGATCCCAAGAAAACAACAACAGCCTACAAAACAGCAGGCACTGAGGAGGTACAAGGGTAAACATGTATGGGAATATGAGTGCAAGGGTAAACATGTATGGGAAGAGGGGTGCAATGAATGGTCTGGGCGACCATAAAGAAAATTTGATGAACATTTAGGCAGCAAGGGGGGGATTATTTAATGAATGGAATACTTCCCGAAACAAGTCAAGAATTTCAAGAAAAACGCTGGGGTTTAAACTAGTCAAACGGCATTATCAACCTCACCGCTATGTTTCCAACATATCACAAATTTAGAAACAATCATCTACGTCAATGCACAACGCCACAAGAGTACAAGAAGTTTACGAAAGAAGAACAAGTATTTACCTTAGGCCTTCCTTGTAACATCTTAAGTAATTATCATAGGATGCCGCCACATAGATAAGAATTTGCCTCCCCACACAGATCACAGGGAAATATCAGCCTACGAAACGTTAGGGATTGATGGGGTGTAAGGGCAAATATCTATGGGAATGGGGAAGTACGGCTGAAAACAAGGATTCACAGTAATTAAAAAATGAACAATAGAACGACGGATTACGGAATGGGAACTATTATTGTAAATATTGTGACTTAAGCTATTGTGATGGCATAGAGGTTATGGATGCCAACTTTACACTTTACTACCAAACGTCTAACGTTTACAAAAAATAGAAATATTGACAAACTTCCTACTACGCAAATTAAAAAAACCCCTAGATATCTGCAATCTCAGCAAATGAAGTCTTTAGATGAGTAATTGATGTCTAAACGATTAGAAGGAATAATATTAAAGTTACGAAATAAACTCAACGGGAAATTATTAGAGTTATGAAAATACAGCTGCTCGATATGCAAACCCTGGGGGAAATAGTCATACTGCTTAAATAGACGAAACGTGTAATTTTATTAACCGTTCAAAAGATTCCTAATTGTATACGTAATAGCGTAATGTAACAGAAATATGTTATGCTGACGTCATCATGCAGCGAATGAGTGACTAGCACATATCTTAATTTTTAAAGTGAGAAAGTGCTATCCTTCAATAATTTTAGTTCATCAAAGTTGAACGAATTCTTAATTTTTACACAGACAAAATCAATGTATAAGTATGAATCGATAAGTGTACAGTCATGAACAGCATAAGTAGTATATTTCAGATATACATTTAGCACCATGTTTGCGATGGTTCGTTTGGGATTTTCATGCACATATTGTTATAAAACGGACTGCGTGCCATCTGCGATGACTGATCCTAGGTGTTGTTAATTATAAATATGTTTTAAGTACACTGAATTATGCTTGTTTTGTAATCCTGTGTTTTATTTCGTGTCTC
Source organism: Mactromeris polynyma (assembly GCA_032209605.1). NCBI lineage: Eukaryota > Metazoa > Mollusca > Bivalvia > Venerida > Mactridae > Mactromeris > Mactromeris polynyma. The sequence continues at coordinate 36,872,536 of JASFXZ010000003.1, forward strand.
CTCCTAATCTAAATAACATTTCGTTGCCCAAGGTATATGTGTTGATGCCCTGTTTTGTGAATGTGTCATTCCAAGTCCTTTCGTTTCTCACTTGACTCCGGTCAATCAAACAATTTCAGGCCTTAAGCACACTGCTACTCCGTTGAACAGTGCTTTCGGTTGATGAGTTGATATTTCATTGATTCTTTACGAAACATTCGCCAAAATCTACCTAGACTGTGTGTTATGACGCTAATTTGTAAATTAATAAACAATAGTAAAAGGTGGCATTTTCCCCTCATAATTTAGATCTAACTGATGTGAAAACATTTAACCAGCGTGATGATAAAATAAATCTTTAAAGTATCATTGAACAAATGTTAGTGCACTTAAAATTGGATAAAAGTATGACATGGAATACTATATATATCTTTATAAACATACTCGGCACGTACGTGCCTTTGGTTAATCAACACAAAACAGCACAAGGACAGTTATTTCATACATACAAACATACAGAACAAACATACATTCATACAGACAAAGTCATAAACGCATTACTAAAGCGGTACTATTTTCATCAATCATAAATTTATGCATGTGTTTTTTGGCCCTTTTGCTACTGTTCGCTTTGTAATTGTTTAGTCTCCATGTGTTTTTTGGTATGGCTGAGTGCTTTTGCATGTGGCATACCCTACTAGACTTCTGTGTGTACTTATAAATAGTCTATAATTATATGTAACCGGCTTGAAGTTGGAAGAAAAATGCAAAACTATCTTAGTTGAATCAATTCCTTTGTGGCAGAAGATTTTATTAGGTCAGGTTTACATCATTTCCTTTTGAGTGTATTAATTCATAGTATTTACAATCGCTCAAAACGATTGCTAATCAAACAACTATCTTACAATGATTAGATTCTGCAATACACACTTCAATCTCATGTGAAAGGTTTTCCTAACATTACTGTTCGTTTGAGCGTGGAGATATTGTCTTGTATATATGTAGCTTTCCTTGAAACAAATTGATCTCTCTTCCAAAATAGATTGCGGTAGTCGTCCATTTTTTGTGGCAATAAAGGCATTATGTTACGGAATTTAACTTTTCAAAATTCGAAGAATGAAAATGGAATGAACAAAAACATCCAGTGTAACCAATTGCAATTCCAATATTTCCATCATCATGTATAATAGCTCCGAGCTGCTGTGGCAAGCTCACCAATGAAAATACTCACTTAATACTACCAACTCTTAAAATTATATGCATATAACTAGTTTGCAGTTGCTGTGTTCCGCAGATAAAATTACTGTGGTCGTAGAATATGCTGCTGAAAACTATCACCATTATTTTGTGGGTTGCATTTAGTGCTTACTTTCCGCCTCCTCTTAGCGGTGATCGGTTTTATAAACACAATCGTGATAATGACTTATGCACAACGCTAGTGCTTCCACGGCATAGTTGCTGACATGTAACTTATTACACGAGTTAAATTACTTTAAAACTTGCAATACATTAAACTAGTACGTGGAACTTCTTGTTGTATACTGGTCCAAATTAGATCTAGTACATAATATATTGAGAAGGGATAGGGAATACAGAATAGTTTGATGATTCTAGAAATATAGATCGCACCTGGGATATTGGTCCCAGATCGCACATTAAATTGAATACAGCAGATCTACGTGAACATTGATTCTGGATTTTATATTGGTTTCATGGAGATATATTGGTCCCATTATAAATGTCTGACAACTCCTTAAATAATCTAAAAAGTCATATGATTGATTGGCATTAGATCTATAAGGCAGATCTACTGTCGGTGTTAAATTTTGAAATTGGACTCTCCACGGATCTAGATCCGTGATCTCGTACGAACTTTATTAGTGCTCTAATATAGAAAATTGCTCCTAAACTGACACGCGATTGTTTATTTAAGTCCGTGGAACTGACAAGAACGACTTGCCTAGTTCGTTTTATCACGTAGATTCTACACCTTTTACAAAAAAATCGAGAATTTCTGCTGTATATACGTACTTGGAACGGGATTTGAGGAACTTTATACAAAACTGATAAAGGGAAATTACTGTTGTGCCACGTCGGTTTGATTTACGCATGCCCGAAACTCACAGTCGCACTTCCGGTGTGAATTGAGAAGGAATTTGAGTAGAATTTGACATAAAAGTCTAGAATTTGCCCTCTGTTGTTGAGATCGATCTCAATTTGTTATTGTGACAGTGTGAGACAATATCAGAAAGCTGTGCTGTTTACCAATTACCGGTACTTAACGTGTACTTAAACCGGCATCCGTACTAATCAACACCCTCAAGTCAAAGGGACCGATGTTTGCGTTTTAAACCAATATGTCAAATTGTGTTAACAGGTGAAGTTGTCAAAATATGGATAATACGAACCAAAATTGGCCCAACAGTCCTCCTGGGCCAGCTGTTTCAATGCAGCCTAATACAGGTAAGATTTTTTTAACTGAGTCATTTGAAATAGTTTTTATTGTTTGTGATTTGACATGATTATTTCGAGTCTTTTGACATAGTTCAAATTATGGTCGCCTAACAAGGTATTCTTGGTATGTAATGAAATCATGATATTATGCTTTCATAATAAGCACCGTTTGCACATGAGAATGTTAAATCTAGAGAATTATTCCCTAAACAGGTTTAAACATTCATTTTTCTAATTTTCAGTTTTTCTACTAAAAACAACAAAAGGAATCATAAAATACGCTAAATTTACTATCTAGATTAAATTCCATTTGTGATTTCATTCTGCTGACGGCAGTTGTGTATTCTTTAGATAGGCAGAGCTATAATCATATGTCACAAGAGGGACCATTTCTAAAATTAATTGAATTTTTGAAATATTAACACAAAATGATACATTTGAAATGACCCCCATGAAAACTTTTTACTGTTAGTAAATCTTTTTATATACGCACCACTTACCTAGTTGTAAATAAGAGGCACCAAAGAAATGAAAAAAAATAATTTCACGTAAAAACTAGCTTTACTCATTTAGCAGCTGCAAGTGAAGTAGAATAATGATTATTACACTTACAGACAATTTTTTATGTCAGTCTTGCTTTGATAATTCAGAATATTGGCCGATATCGTTCGTACCACGAAAACCGGGTGGACAATGATATATATATTTGTTCGTAAATTGCTATTGGGGATATTGCATGATTATTGAATTTGATCCAGATGTCCGACTATAATCAGAGTCTCTGGGTGAGGGAGTCGCTTACTTTTTGATCAGCCAGCATTAATAATGAAGTTTTTCTAATGATGGTCATTAAAAAATTGTTATGGGAGTGGCTACGATTATAGACCCCAATCCTAGATTACGGGAGTCCAGTAAATGTAGATAATCAACACTGATTAGGCTACAGGCCATTTACGGCATATCATTGTTGTCTCAAAACATGTTAATGACTAAATATTGGAGGGTGGAATTGAAAATCGTCTGTCTGCATTTAAATAAAGAAGCCAACTTGGACCCTATAGATTTATGTTTCTGTTAATTCTAGTATATATCAGGGCTCGCGCTGGCATTCGCCAATTGAGCCATTGGCTCAAGAAAACAAAATTTGGCTCAAGAAAAATCAAATTGGCTCAAATCGTCGAAAAGTATGACTTTCCAAATTTACCGTTGGCGAATGTTATATTCCACTCAATTTCGATGATAAATGCGGTTAAAAGCTGCTGAGACCAATTCTCAATGTCTGTGTATAACCTCGCGTACATATTAAAGGGCCCCAATTGTTATCCTGTTTATGACACGTTCGTGTATAATGACATAATTATACACATGTTTACCAAAAACAATCGGAGGTGGAGTTTGTCGCCTGTCACAAAATCTCCTTTCAACCAATCAAATCACGTCCCGCGTACCCGACACGTGATAGACCTGTGAAGCGCATAATAATAACAACACTGCAGAGAACTAAATTGGTCAAACACGAATACGCCGAAATATCGATTGATTAGACCAGTCAATGCGAATGACAGTCGGAGTCGGACATGTCCGGTATATTTTCAGTTTGACCGATAGAATTTCTGTTATAGTCGGACAAATTGTCCGATGAAAAATTTCAGTAATCACCGTTTATTTTCGGAAAATGGCTAAAGAAAAATCAAATAGTCGAAAAGCTGTCCCGTCGAAATGTATGAATTTCTAAATTTACCGTTGGCGAATGTTTTATTCCACTAAATTTTGATGATAAATGCGGTTAAAAACGGCTGAGACCGGTTCTCAATGTCTGTGATAACCATGCATCACTTTCGTTTTCGTGTCTAGTATACGATAAAATCCGTACCGTACGGTCCGTAATGCCGTCCGCTCCGAATTTTACGAGGAATGAAAATTATTATGATAAATTCAGATAACTATTATTTTTGCCTGTATAAACTAATGATTTATGTCTCATACTCTGTGCTATGACTATTCACATATAATTTACATCACTGTAAGTTTAGTTTATGTTTCATTTGTGGCCTAGTTTTTATGTACAGTTGAGTGTTTTAAAAATATATTGCTTCTTGCACGTGACTGTGACTTGTGTTTGGGAGTATACATTGTCTTCTTTTTTCAATTTGATTAATGAATACTTGATAATGAGATGTATTGTTTAAACTTTAATTACAAGAATAAAATAAACAAGAAATAAAATAACAGTGCTACAGTGAATCATCCTACAAGCTCTTTTAGAAATGATTTGTAGACTAAAGCAATTACAAAGAAACACTAAAAAGGATTACAGTGAAATAACAAAGTATTGGGGGGGGGGTTGAGACCACAAACTCCACTACCTATTTGTTGATTGCGCGCTGTAATATAGCCCGCGAATTACTGAAACCTACCGGTTCCAAATTGGCTCAAGAAAAAAAAAAGCCAGCGCTAGCCCTGTATATGGTTTATGATTTGCTTTTGTAGGCTTCCAGCCTTATCAAAGTCCTCCCATGTCACTGGGTGACAGTGCTAATCTCAAAAGTGGACCACCAACTTTCAATGGACCAATGGCTGGTCAACCTAGACCTCAAATGTTTCAACCACCTTCCAGTGTGAATGGTGTCGCCCAGGCACCACATGGAACTGGTCAGCTTAATGGTCAGTTTGCTGGTGGTATGCGACCACCAGGTCCTGGTGGTATGGCTGTGAATGGACCTAATACCAGACCACCATTTCCAGGAAATCAGCCAGGTCCCACATCAATGCCTCAAGGACAATTCAGGCCAACAAATCCAAACATTGCTGGACCCAGGCCCCCTGTTAGTGGAATGCCGCCATCTTCTGTTTCTGGTGGCTTTGGACCCTCTCCACCAAGAATGTCCCAAGCATCATCAGCTCCTGGTGTAACCATCAGACCCCCGAGCAGCATGGCAGGTCCTCCGGGAGCTTCACAAGGATTCAGACCTCCGTTTTCCCAGAACTCAGCATTTCAGCCATCAGGTTTGTAAATACTCTTGAGTTTTAATCGTTGTTTTGAGCATTTCTGCATCGCATCGTGCTGTTTTATTGCTTATTCGTGTTTAAGTTTGCATGTGTGATTTTAAAGAACTGTCATAGATATATTCAAAAATGTCTTTAACAAGTTTAACTTTAATAAATTCTTTATGACATTTTATCAAATTTTACTTTTAAAATTAAATGTACATTTAACTCAGGTCAGTTTGTGTATAACATAGCATTTACTTCTATTTATATTTTTGTGTCGTCTTAAAGAATAAATTGGCATAAATTTGACAGACATTATAATTATATGCTTATCTTAGCTGTTTGTCTGATGTTAGATTTTTGATATAAAAACGATCTTTAGGTATCAACTTTATTATTTCATTCCAAACTTTTTATCTATACTCTTATTTATTTACGAATATTTCACATGATGCAGAGGTTCCACTGGGTGCTGAATCTCAAGGGTCAATTTGGCAATGCTTGATCTGATTTTACCATTTTATAGCCAAATGACCTATAATTTGGAGAAAAATTGACCCTTCAGCCAGAATCATTGGGGTCAAAATGTGGCTTTTAGGAAATTCCAGGGGTCAACTCCAGGGTCAAATGGAACCCCTGATGATGTATTGTAATACAATATTAATTTATTGAAGGAAAATTGTTTTGTTTTCTTTTATGATGAATTAATTACCAAAATTATTTATACAGTACTTACTCAATTTTTTACCCAAGAAGGCCTTCACAAAATTAGATCTATAGGAATCAATGTCTGGGTTTCAAAACACAAGTAACATTCGGCATAAATTTTAATTTAAGTCACCTGTATGGTTACAAATTACAATATCTATTTGCAAGCTCCGAGTTGCTTTTTCTGTTATTGTTTATCTGTATTATTTTATTATCTGTGCTTGATACTTTGCATAGTAAACAGAGTTAAAAGTTAAAACAAAAGAATTGTGCATTTACGAGGTATCAGAAAATGTAGGCGTTGTTTTTTAAACAGCAGTTTTCAACATTACTAAAGAATTTTTTCCCAAAGCAAAGTGGGTAACTGACAAACACTCATGCTGAAGAGATCATTTTGTGCTGTACATTGTTTTTGATGTACACATTTTAAGGTTTATAAAATCAAATAATAGGCGCAGTGATAGAGGGGTAGAGCATCTGACTCCTGATCTGAAGGTTGTGAATTCGAGCCCCCGATTAGCAGGGTTTGATCACAAACTTCACAACCCCTTAATTTGGGGCGAGTACTGGTTTGTAGCCAGGGAGCAGTCATCAAGAGTGATTAGTATAAGTTATAAGAACTTGTTTCACAATCGATGTAAAATAAATAAATTCAACCTCTATTTAGTCTAAAAGAAACGGTACTAAACTCGTCATAAAACAAATTAGTCATTTAATTAACCTGTCCTAATAACTATACTTGTTGTGGTGAGGTTTTGATTTAATGAGTTGGTGCATATGATATGAAACTATTGAAAAGCAATTAATTCTAACTACCTTTGTTAGTGGTAGATCGGCCCGGTGAACTGCCTGTACCTTTTCACGGACAAGGTCAGTACTCGCATCAAGTGGGCTTGTCTTTAACTCCAGGAATCACACCAGCTAACTCAGGTTTGATTTAGTCCACATTTTTTGTGCTCCGTATATTACTCAATCCACTGTCTTATACTTTGCTGTGTATAGTATCATTTCCTGTTTCTATGTAGGCTTTCATTTCTAACATAGTTCTGTTGCTTATTGATTTCTCTTATTTCACTATTTCTTTTTTGTTTGTCGGTGGTTTAGTATATTCTCTTTTTGTCACTGGTTTAATATGTTCTCTGGTAGCTGAAATATTTAATTTCTGCTGACTCTAGTTAATCAGGGATTTCCCAGTCGCAGTTTTTGCAACTAACTGTGCATCCCAAGGACCCGCAAAAATGTTCATGCAATCTGCATTATAGGTAAAAAATTCTTTGCGCTTCTTATTGGCGACTGAATTAACCATTTGTCTTTTAGACATTTTAGTGACATATGGTTATAATTAATGAATCCAGCGACATATCTTCATTTACATTAATGTGTGGGACCCTCAAAATTATTGCATACTCCCCAAGATGTCTGGGTTTTGGGTACTGGGACCCTTATTTATAAAATTTTGAGGGAAAACTCTGATTTACAGAGTGAAATAGAAACAATATACAAACAAACTGAAATTTCTATTGATGGGATGAAAATGCATAGGCTGCATAAATCATTAATGTTTGAGAATGAAACACAATAATAGTATGATGCCAGTCACATTTTCATCTGATTCTGAAGGCAAGGTCATATTTAATCTATAAAATTTACATATTTGAGATATAATGTGCTGATAATGGTTTCTTTGTCATTATAAATTCTTCAAAAAAAGTCATGGATAATTTTCTCAGAAAATGTCATTCAGACATACTCACATAGACTGGTTTTCTACCATAGTTATTGTATGTTCGTGTCAGTCTTGTGATATTTGTTGAGTATTGTAATATCTTTGTTGGGCAAAGGTCATTTGTTGTTAATAGGACATACTTAAGTTTAAATGTTACTTCAGTAGTGTATGAATGTTTTCAAGAGCTAGCAATTGTTTGCTTTATCTGTATCATTTTCATACAAATTCAAGCATTTATAATGTATTTTTTTACACACATACACTTGTCAGTCGATTGTTTTGTTGTTTCACAAGTCTTTTCTTATTTCAGTACATTTAGTTTCAGCTGCATACATTTTTGTACAACTTTTTCAATATCTTTTTGGCTGTTTGCTGCTTGGTCTTAAAATTCTGTCACCATTGTACTGTACGTGCATGCTTTAGTTTTGCTCACAATTTATTTTATGCGCCTCAAAATTTTCAACTTGTACACAGACAAGTTAACCCAAAAATCTTGGTTGTCCACATCCTACATTCACTTGTCCAAATCTAAATAGATAGCTGTGACATATTTTGATGACAGCAAAATATGTTATGAAGCAGATAGATGTACCAATCTAAATCAAAAAGCGACAGATGCGAACTATACCATAAAATTCACACAAATCAATTTAGATACTTATTTGCCTTTAACTTAATATCACATGATTATTAATTATTCACATGTATACTGTTTATACTTTTGAAAAAAAATATGATTAGTCGGGAACTCGGACACATTTGTTAGATCTATTAAGTGTTAAACATAATTGAAATATGTTAATTAAATACTTTAGTTGCATTATACTAAAAAATTAAATATAATTTATACTGATTTATTTTAAAACTTTATTGTATGATATATCTTGGATCTTACATGTGTCATGATGCTACATGATTATGATTAATGGCGCTCGATAAGACCATGATTAAAAAAATGTTTGTTTGGCATAACCCTACCTACCGATGAAAATGGTGCCTTTTTTAGGGGTCTGGTTGGGAATTGTTTAAGCAGCATACAGTAGTTAACACTAGATCTACTAAGACCATAAAAATAATTTCCTACCTACCTATAATATTTTGCTGGGTAGGGTTATGCCAAACTAACATTTGTTTAGGATGGCCTTGTATGTAACAGGTGTTTCTTCATGCAGTTTATTTGATGCATGGTTTGCTTTCATTAGTAACTGCTGTTGCTGTATTTTATGGGTAGATAGTAAGTTTGTGAAAAGGGCTCTTGAAAGCAATGCCAACTATGGGCCATAGGTAGCTATTCACATGTGGTTTTCATGAACATAATGCTTGGATTCTCATCGCAAATGAAATGATATTTGTGATGATGTGGTAAAATGTCTTTGGTGAGATCCTAGTTGATTAACATGTACAGCTATGCAAGGAGGGATCACAGCTAGGGGTGTCACATACATCTGAATTGTATCACGATATATTGCAATACTTCAGCAATGTATCGTAATATGTACCACAATATATGTCTCTATTGACCTTAGCTCTGACAGTAGATATTTGCTTCTCCGTGCGCTTCAAACGTGTTGCAAAAGCCAAAATAAAACAGTCATAAATCTGAATTCAGTTTTTGTCTAGTAATTAAATGAGTTATCAATAGATATTATAAACTAAAACTAAACAGTTATCATTTCAATTTTTTAACTAATTTGAGGTTTTCATCACTAGATATTAAATTGCATTTTTTTTTAGTTTGTAATCAGCATCTTTCTAGCAGACAGCAGAAAAGAATGCATCATATTGCAATATATTGACATATCGGTACATCGTGACACCCCAGTCCCCTACTCGCAGTACTATCACACTTTCCAGGGGGACAAGATGCACTCTCATATTGGGCAGTTTCATCAATTCTACTCTAACAACTGTCCTAGAAATCTTGTATTCTCTTGATTCTCCAATATTTTCTAATGCTATCTTGCTTGAGTCTGCGCTTGTGTTGCTATGGTATTGTAATGGTGACAAATGATTGTTGTTTATTTTTGTAGCTATCAGTTTTTAAGTTTTTTGTTTCCTTTTACCCACAATTTGATATAAGTTTAGCTTTGCTTATTGTAAGTTCTATGATAGAATGTATATACCACAACTTGCTTTGTTGCTTAACTCAATGTTGACTTTTCAGAATGAAGTTAGTTCTCACATAAACTTTGTATCTATACATGAACTAAGATTGTTGGCATTCTTAGACAAGTGCAGATAGACCTTAGTATTCTTTTTTACATAATATGGTATTTATTTGTGTAGACCTTTTTGTGCATTATTGCTTTTTTACATCAAGCCGAGTCAAAAGTTTATATTCCTTTAACCAAAATGACGTAAATTAGCATTGCTCAGACAATATCTTACACTACAGGCAGACAACATTTCTACTTACTTTGTTTTCAATGTTGACTGTGATTGAACATAATACGCATATAGACGTTTCAAACTGCCATCATTATATTCTATTATTTGATCATGGACGCCAAAGGTCATGTGTCTAACGTAGATATTGCTGTTTGCAGGTCAGTGGATTGATCGACTGTGCATTCAATCGTATCTTGACTTATCATATTTTCAGGGCCACCCTCACAGAAGTCATCTAGGACTAATTCTCCAGCTGTATCAAACCACAATTTTGATGCCCTGGAAGGACAATTTAGAGGAACACCAGGTTTGTTTTCACACAATTTATGAGAAATATATGCAAGAATGTTAAACTGAGTTATCTTCAGGAACTTCTGTTATAATCCAAAAACCCCTCTTAATTAACAGAAGGGTGTATTGTATTGCTCTTATCAGACTGTGAATGGACCATTTGGTTTGCTGATTCCTGTTCAGTAACTGGAGAATGCTTGGATAAACAGTGGTCAAACTTTATAGGATAAATGCCTGTAGTCAGCAGGTGACTTCTAAATCAAAGGTCAAGTGGATAGTGACCTCACAACTGACAAACATTTATTGATCAAGAACTAGAGAACACTTGGGCCTTCAGCCATCAGACATTATAAGATAATTACCTTTGTCAGTACTTAGATGACCTTAAGACTGAAACTGGGTTCCATTAACTGGCAGGTATAAAACTTCATCAGATGAGTTCTTGTGGACATTAATTAACACTTTTTGGGGTCAATGATCAGTCACAGTGACCTGGAGACTGAAAAAGTTTTCTTGTTTAACTAAAGAAAACTAGCCTACAGCTGTCAAATTTCATTTGGTGATTGTTTTTGGTTAGTACTTACATCGGGAAGGATATCATGGGGGACATATATGTGATTGCAAACAGATCTGGTTTATTTTTGTAATTTAGTCAGATGACTTGTTATGTCATGTATATTTTTTATTCTGGATGCTATAGACATAATTTTTAGTCGTGTCCATCCATCTGTACGAAACTTTGTGTCTGATTAGTTATTCCTGAAAGGATGGATGAATTCAATTCATATTGGACTCATAAGTATGGGATAAATAGATACAGGTCAAGTTCAATTTCAGTTAGAATCCACCAATTTTTGGAGGAGTTATGGCCCTTTTCCAACTTAAAAATCACTTTCCACAATATGACACTTGAAAAGCCATAGCAGGAGCATCTATGTCCTAGTTATGCCCCCTTTCGAAGAAGAGAGGGCATATTGGTTCGCAGACGTCGGGTCGGTATGTCTGTCAGTCCGTCAGTCCGTAACTTTTTTGTTTCCAATCAATAACTCAAGAACCTCTTGACCTATCATCCTCAAACTTGGTCCACACATTCACCTTGGGTAGCAGAGGAACCCTATTGATTTTGGGGTCAAAGGTCAAGGTTACAGGGGGCATAATGTTTTACAAACATCTCTTGTATATCTACTTAAATCAACTAATTTCTACTATATTTTTAGAGCAAGAAAATCAAGCTCCTTGGACTCCCAGTCAACAAGCACCAAATGTTCAACCTGTTGTCAGTATGCAAAGTGTACAACCCAGTATTCCACCTGTTTCCTCAATGCAACAGCCTTACATGCCAACTGTGAGTCAGACTAACTCAAATACGGTATCTTCAACTGGTCCTCTACATGGCATGCAACAGCCTGGATTCCCTGGACAACCGCCTTCATCAAGTCAGACTTCAGGGTATGGAATGCCTGGAGGACAAATGCCCAGATTTCCTCTTCCTCCTAGCTCAGCCTCTGAACAACTGACTGGATTTGCACCAAGCATGTCACAAACACAACAAAGACCAGGGTTTCCACCAGGACCAACAACCAATCAGAGACCTGGCTTTCAACCCCCTACTAGTCAGGCTCCTCCTACTTCAATGGGAATGAGACCAGGGTTCCCTCCTGTTTCATCTGCTGCAAACCAGCCAGGATTTCCGCCAACATCAATGGGTATGAGGTCAAGACTTCCTCCCCCGCCATCATTGGCTCATCCCCCAGGTTCTGCAGCCAATCAAGCACCAGGATTTCCTCCTCCCCCAACTTCTTCAGTCAATCAGGTACCAGGATTTCCTCCAAGTTCTTCAGCCAATCAGGTACCAGGATTTCCCCCAACTTCTTCAGCCAATCAGGTACCAGGATTTCCTCCAACTTCTTCAGCCAATCAGGTACCAGGATTTCCTCCTTCATCTGTAGGTAATCAAGTACCCGGGTTTCCTCCTACATCTTCTGCAACCAATCAGATGCAAGGATTTCAGCCACCTCCTACTTCTTCAGCCAATCAGATGACAGGATTTCCGCCACAACCAACGACAGGCAGTCCATATCAAAGATTCCAATCTCCGCCTAATGTTCCACAAGGCCCTCAACATAATTCCCAAGGACGATCAATCCAAGAATTTGTGAATACATACCCAAAACCAAACACACCAATGAATGCCATGACATCAAATTTTAGCAACATGTCAATGCAGGTAAGAATTTATAGACCTGTCTAATTTTGTTTTTTTTTCAATTTTGTCTATAAGTTTAGGTTATTAACCTGAGAAGGGCACACTGGTGGATATCCAGGTTTGATAAGTATACAGTAGAACCCCTCAAACTGGAGCTTGGGACCAGGTCTTTTATCTGGTTCAAAGTGGTATTATACAACTCTATAAGCCAATATTAAGCAGAAAATCTGAGGGGTTGTATATTAGGAGCAATTGGGACTTATTTTTAATGCAAAATATTGATTTCTTTACTTTTTACCAATGATTTGTTTTGGAGGTGAGCATTGAAAGAATATTTGGAAATTTCAAATTATTGCTAAATAATATGTCTTCTTTGTGTACTCCCAGTCTTTTTGTTGTGTATCAGCATCATTATTTTAGAACTTGAATCGGAGTCAGTTGTCTTTACATGTTCAAATACACAATGCTCTTAAACATTGTCCTTAAACATTGTCCTTAGACATTGCTACTGATTGATTTTTGTCATGTGCATACATAAACTACATGGTCAGTGAACAAAGAACATGTTCAACTGAAAAGGATGTATCTTGTGCACTGTGTATTTTATAAATTGTGCTTTTGATAATTCACTGAAACCAAACACTAAAGCATTGAAAGTTTCCATGTCTGTCATGCTGATGATTTAAATGTTGTAGGTTTACAGCTAGCTTTCTTAGCTTGTCCTGTGATGTATTCCATTCATTCAATCCCTTTTCCCCCTTGTTGTCCCCTTAGATTCTCCATGACCATTTTGGAGGGTCAGCCAAACAATCTCTGACCATTCCATTCCCATACATGTTTGCCCTTACACCTCATTCGTAGGCTGTTGTTTCCCTGGTGTCTGTGTGGGAAGGCATTGTCTTGTGTATGTGACATTCCCTGTAACAACATAATATTTCTTTAATAGCTCAATTACTAGATCTATGGGTTGGATTGGTTTTTGCTTGGTGCTGCCCCATGGTTGTTTGGGTTCAATTCTTAGTTTAAAAAATAAATTTTGCATCATGACGGACAGTACATGGGTCAGTCTATATTTTATTCCAGGGTGTGAATTTATTACAACAAAAGAATCTTATTCCTCCTGAAGGGGTGAGCATGCCCAAACCTGTGATACCAAATGATAACAGAAATATTAACTGTAGTCCTGAGTAAGTAGAATCAGATTTGTTCACGTACTGTAGTGTTTTAATGACTTGTACCGAAATAAGGTTTCATAAATAAATGTACTTTGATTTTAAATGGAAACAAAAAGTTGTTTCAGACATGAAAAAGGGCCTGTGGCCATGATAATCTGGAATTGCAGACCCTTTAGGAGGTGGTATATTAAAGCAGACCCAAGAAGAGATTTGTATGATAATATGTTTATTCACTATTAATGTAAGAACATGAACAAAATACACGCATACAGCATTCTTAGCAGAGTCTCTATTCACTAGTGATGCAGAAGGGCGGAGCTAAAGTACACAGATGACTGACCACTACAATACTTGTCTCAATTGTTTTATTATGCAATGTATGAGGTTTTCATGACTAGATTGTTACATAAGATATAAACAAACTACATTTCATGTGGCAGTACAATGGAGTTTGGCTACATATATTGCAATATACATTGTACTGATACACTGGTATATTGTGAGGCCCCTACACAAAATGCATGTAGGAATAAAAAAGCGCCCTCTTCCATGAAGTATGTGATTGAATCGTGCATAATAAGTATAAGTTGGTAAAATGGAATCTTTCTAAATTCTGATATCTTTATATTTTAATGTAAGCGTGTACCTGAATTTTGCAGGGTGTTTCGATGTACAATGAATTTTATACCACAAACGTCAGCATTGTTGAACAAGTCTAGACTGCCACTTGGTATATTGATCCATCCTTTCAGAGATTTGTCGGTATGTATATATTATAATACATTGTATCAAGGTATTCAATCATTGTCAGGTGTTTTTTACCGTTCACTTTGAATGTTAATTAAGCCAGATGATAGATCCAACAAAGTGTATAGTATTGTTGAAAATATATCGTAGAGTGGAAGTATTTTGTGTTTTATACCAAGTTTAAACATGGTTAACTTGTTATAACATTATCAAAGAGCATTTTTCTTACTGCAAGAGGAAATGGTTACAGAAGGGTGGATTATCTCCAATCCCTTGTACTTGTTCTTATGATCTCAAGTTGAATTTTCACCAGATTATGAAAGTTATGATACGGTATTCTGTATATCCGAGTATTCACTGAAACTTTAATTATGAATTAATGTGACAAAATATATATTCAACAGAAATATGTTCTGAATGAAATTGGGTTAAACCTTGGACCCAGCTTGTATTGGCTTATAATTATGTGCTGTAATTTAAGTTGCTAGACAATTTTTTGGACTTGGTGAACAAATGTTTCATCAAGATGGCCAGTCATTCAAGTTAACTTGATTTTGCTGTTTGAAAAAGCCTGTATGAATAGCCGAGTTGATTGAAAACGCGACTCTCAATTGGGAGGTTGTAAATTCAAACCCCCTGTGAGTAGTGTGATCTTAGTGACTTCTTGTCTGAAGATAATATATCCAAACTCATTTGTCTAGTGCAGGTCTGCCCAGCTAGCTCAGTTGGTAGAGTGCTATACTGCCACCTGGCAGATTCAGGTTCCTTTCCCAGGTTGGACATGTTATTTTCTTCATGACAATAGCTAAAGTCACGTCCTCCACATATGCAGAAGTTGTCAGTTGCTTGCAGAAGTAATTAGAACTGGTTAATTTATTCCAGGAAAACTGGTTAGGTCAACTAACTGCTGTACATAATTGATATACTTGTTGATATAATGCGTAAAACTGTCAAAAAACAAACAAGCTCATTGGTAAATGTTTATTTATTATAGTGTCACCCCTTCTTAAAGGGCCACCCATTTCTGATTTATGAGACACCTACTTTCTGAGCACATTTACTTCCCGATTCCTATCCTTTAATGCCAGGCACCAGGCAGGTATGCGCAAACGGTAACCATTATTTATCTAGCAGGCGGCTCACCAACCGGCCATATCAGAACAGACCCCTAGCAGGATTGGAACCTTCGACCATCCGTTCCCAAGGCAGATGCCTTTACCACTTGGCCACGGGAGATGGTTATATGTACTGATTATAACTGTAGACATATCTCCAACATAGACAAATATAACTAAATTAATCCACTTTGTTTTAGCAACTGCCTGTGATACAGTCCAGTGTTATAGTGAGATGTCGGTCATGTCGGACATACATCAATCCTTATGTATATTTTGTTGATAGTCGCAGATGGAAATGTAACCTTTGTTACAGGGTAAACGAATGTAAGTATTATTATAATAGTTTTTAATACTGATTCTATTAAGCTTATTTGCAAACATAATTTGAATCTCTGGCAGGGATTCCACTAGGTGCTGAATCTCAGGGGTCATTTTGATAATTATTGACTGGATTTACTATTTTATAGTCAAATTACCTATAATTTAGAGAAAAATTGACCCTTAATCCAGAATCCTTGCGGTCAAAATGTGGGGTTTTGAAAGTTCCAGGGGTCAAAGGGTCAACTCCAGGGTCAAATCGAACCCCAACTCTAGTTGGCTCCTGTGGTTATTTATTCAATTGCAATTCTGAAACAATGTTAAGTGGATGTATTTTAGTGAAAGTGATTCTAGATTTGTTTGATGAAATGGAGCCTCTATTTCAGTGCCAGAGGAATTTTCCTACGATCCTGTGTCGAAGACTTATGGTGATCCACAGAGACGGCCAGAAGTTAGGTCAGCGACAATTGAGTTTATAGCACCGTCAGAATATATGGTAGGCTTTCCTTAATTACTTGTACGTCCATAAATTTGTCATCAATTGTCCATAATTGACCCATTTAGCCTTGTCCATTCATTAATTTGCCATAGTTGATGACCAGACAGATCAACCCCATTCTTCTGCAGTTATTGATCATTGATTGCCAAAAATATTTGGGTTTCGATACAATTTTGCCACAAAATTTTAATGTGATTATTTTTTGTCAGTTTTGCTATCTTTGTTTTAAAACTTCTTTACCGGAATATGTATTCCTGTATTTGACTTAATGGTCTGGGCCTGAATTATATGAATCAACAGGTTAAACTAATTGTCCAGTCACAGTTTGTTTAAAGTATGATTCAGGTTTGTCTTGGAATAAAATGGATTTTTGTCCACTCTTAGACCTTTTCTTATGCAATCGGGCACTTTGGTCAACATTCTTTAACACCATTAACATAATATTTTACCCCCTACAACAAATTTTAGGGTCTATAATTCCTGAAAGTCAAATGTAGCAATCTATGTCCCTGTGCTAATGTTATAAAAATCTAGATTAAAGAGAAATACCTTAATACTGACCCTACTTTCGTCACGATGTTACTGGAAACAAATGCTATTTTTAGGTGGTAGGTCAATTTAAATTGGCAATTTGTACTCGCAGTTGATGATATCGAAAAGCTTATTTGCATTGGTCTTACTACTCTTATACATGTACCAAAAAAGTAATTGAAAACACTGGAATAATGACTGGAATGTGTGGTCTACTGTTGATAGTGGCATAAAAGTGAATGTTTTCTCATCCTTTCAGTTGAGGCCTCCCCAGCCTGCTGTATATCTGTACCTGTTAGACGTGTCTTTCAATGCAATAGAAACTGGTAAGTGGTTGCTGTTAGTGTCTGTGATGTCCATTAATGGGAAAATTTCCAACTGACTTACTTGTATATCAATTATAATGCGGTTACTTACATTAAATCAAGCTGATATTTTCAATATCTTATTTTTTGACTGCTTTCCATTTTTTCTTCAGTAAAGTAAGACTCTTTCAATGTCCATTTCAACAAGTTTACTATGTTCGGCTCAAGGTTACTGAAACATGGTTAAAGACACCAATCTCAGAATGTGTAGGATGAGTCTCATGGTGATGATGTCACTTAATGATGTCACATAGTGATGAATAATAAATTGATTGTTTTTGTAAGGTCATATGTTACTATAACAAAAAATTCATAAAATGTTGGTCGTTTTATGTAATCTGGTCCTTTGTTTCTTGAAAAGGGTAGGCAAGAAATAGAATCTATCACTGTCTTTGTGTGTGGATAGACATATCCAGCTCTGATGTGACTGTGAAGAGGGAATTCATGAGTTAGATATTTCTATTCTGGAGGCCAGTTAAGGATTCTCATAATTTGTGTTTAAGCTCAATAATATAAACATTGTTGTGAGGTTTGAATATTAATCTGATTCTGTCAGTTGAGCTATTCTTTTGGATTTTAAGTGTACTTATAATTTTTCTACAGGTTATTTGACTGTGTTTTGTGAGACGTTACTAGACATCTTAGATCGTATCCCTGGAGATTCGAGAACACAGATTGGTTTTATTGCGTACGACAGTTCTGTTCATTTCTTCAACCTAGCTGAGGGACTTTCTCAACCTCAGATGCTCACTGTTACTGATGTTGAAGGTATGTATCATGGCGTATAGTTTGTTTCTTATGAACGTTCTTCATATATTGTGGAAGTGCCTTCACTACCAATGTGGGGTATGGGTTTGATTCCAGCCGCGAAATAACAAAGTAGATAAAGTTAGCACACGTAACTTCTAGTTCAGACCATTCTTAAGACATCGCATGTTTGTAAATTTCCTACCCACAATTATATTGGGATGGTGGTTAGGTTGATAACTACATTTACAAACACCTGTTATGAACTAAGAAACTGACTAGGGAAAAATGTCTGTACAGAGGATTCAAAAAATAAACACAATCAGTATGAAAGGGATCCCATTTACATTAAAATGAAGTTTAGGACTTTTTTCTTCTGTTCTTTAAGGTCATGCAAATATTTTGTTTGGTGCAGGGTTCCATTTTATCTGGAGTTGACCATTTGACCCCTTGAATTTCAAATGCCACATTTTGACCCACAGGATTATGGCTGAAGGGTCAATTTTTCTCTATGTTATTGATAATTTGGCTCTAAAATGGTGAAATCCTGTCCAAAACTGTCAAAATGACCCATAACATTTGGAACCTAGTGCAACCACTATTGGAGATGAATTGTTTTGGAAGATGATGTGATGTTAACTATAAATATGTATATGTATTAAATTTCAGACATCTTTTTGCCATGTCCAGATGCTTTACTAGTCAACTTGCAAGAGTCGAAAAGTCTGGTAACAGATTTATTGACCAGGTTACCAACGTT
Organism: Mactromeris polynyma; assembly: GCA_032209605.1. Taxonomy (NCBI): domain Eukaryota; kingdom Metazoa; phylum Mollusca; class Bivalvia; order Venerida; family Mactridae; genus Mactromeris; species Mactromeris polynyma. The sequence continues at coordinate 36,891,539 of JASFXZ010000003.1, forward strand.
GTTTGAAAATAATGTGGAAACGAGAAGCGCTCTAGGTGCTGCAATGCAAGCTGCGTATAAAATGACGGTATGCTACTTTATTGGATGTGAAACTGACCAGTTATATTGATGTGTGTTTCGTTACCTTATTTTAATTCATAGTAATTTTTGTTTATATTCATTTGGTATGGTACGTATTTCTTGAGGTAGATGTCATATTTCATAGAAAAAAAATATAAAGATGCCTGTCCCGATTTTAAGAAAAATATTTTAGTATTTAAAATGGATGGTGTAAGTGGACAGTGTATTATGTGACAATTTGTTGCTGTAATAACGTAATTGGTATATGGTATCAAGGGTCATGTACAAAACTACTGTAACTGCTTCTTACTATATCTGAGTTACTATGGTGTTGTGCCTAGCCATTTCCAGGGTGAGCACAGACTAGCACATGGGGGAAATTTTGACCTTTTAAGAAAAAAAAGGGGAATTTTGAACCATACTTTTTCAATTATTTATAAGATGTTTAATCAATTATAACATATTTATAATATGTCTTGACAAATATAGTAATGTTTTCATGTATAAAAAGAATATGGATGCACTCCAATTTATTGTAGAGGACATTTCTAAGTTGTTCGTTATTGTGAGGGGAATTGTAAGTGAAGGTAGGGGAAAAAACATTATTTTATTAGGAGAATGGTACCCATAAATGGCCATACGAGTGCCCTGATTTATATACATTTGTACAACTCTGAAAAAAAAATTCACTAAGACCTTTTTATTTGATGAGATGTTAGGTATCTGAATTAATGACTTGTTTAATAGAAATGATGTATGATTTTCACAGACTTCTACAGGGGGAAGAATAACGGTTATGCAGACAGTTTTACCAACATACGGTCCTGGAGCTTTACAAAATAGAGAGGACTCTACACAGAAAACTTCTAAGGTATGTAACTATTCATGATTACACCCAGTAACTGTTGATAGACAAATGCCGGGTAGAAGCTCTGTCTCAAGTTATTGGATTTTGTCAGGCAGTGTGTATTGCATTTGTGTGTTCAGATCAGAGGTCTTCTCAACTGATTTTTCTTATTTGGAAAAATAAAATGCTAAACAAATGTTGTTTATTTGGAAAATAATATGCACAAAAATGTTGTTTTTGTGTACAGATGTAGGGGGACTTGGGGCATCCTCTGATTTTTTTAGTTTTGTATTTAATTTATTTTTGAGCATTCTCTTCCATGTCAATCGCTGTCAACAGTGAAATCTATACTTCTAAAATATATCATGTCAGGATTTGTTTGTGTGTATCGCGAAAAATGTGCATATGAAATTGCCAAATAGAGCATTATTTATCAAAATTTGACTTTCAGCCTCTGTAGCTTGAATGACAACTTTTTTTGGTAAAAAAGTAGGTTGTGGTTGATGTTGTGAAACAGAAGTTAGGTCAGTTGACTTACTTATGTAACTGAATGAACATATGTCCAAAAAGAGTATAATAGCTGTTCGAGCTGATGCGAGCAAATGCGGTTATTGTACCCAACTGTATCTCAGTTTCAGTTACAGTTCTATTACAATAGCTTTGCACCATATTCTAAAATGACAAACTCTCAGATTTATGATTCTATTTTCAGGATGTTTCCAGTCTTGGTCCAGCTACAGATTTCTACAAGAAATTGGCATTAGATTGTTCAGCTCAGCAAATTGCTGTAGATTTATTTATGTTTAATGGGCAGTATGCAGACTTGGCTTCAATAGGTAAACAAAGGATAATTCTTACTCTTTCTTGTTATTGGATCTGCTTAGAAACATTTTGAATCATAGAGGTAAAAATATCGGTACTTCCTTTTGGGACTGAATTATATTGAGAGATATATAAAACATGAGATCTTACTGTAACGTGGGCCAATGTGCTGAAAATACCACAGTCATAGCATGCTTCACACAATGTCAGGGAAATGAAATAATCAAGGCCTTGAATTGTAGAAATGTCGGGAAATTTATTTTATCCGACCTTCATTGATCAGTTATCAGGCCAACAATAGGGGTGAATGTAGGCCATGAATATAATGGTGGGGGTCAAGTATGTGACAAATTTGTCAGGAAAAGGCAGGGGAATTTTGTATCTGGTAATTTGATGAAATCTTCCATGGATCAATATTTATAAGAAAAACCTTGTCATTTGTCATATTTTCTTGCTATGAATATTATGAAATTGATTTTCGTATCTGCAAGAATGTTTATCAAATAACCTAGTTGCTGTCTGTGTTATGTGTAAGTGTCACTAGACACTACTAGTGTAAGAAATAAACTAGGATGTCTCAGTTGTCATTATATCCCCGACAGAGAAATTTTAAGGTGGTGTATAGAAAGTTTTAGTGTGTGTACACAGATGTCTGATTGTCACTTTATGATCTATGATGCAGTTGAATGGTTGGTCAGTCTTTTACAAACGATTTGTGTTGCAAACTTCTTCTACACTTTTTACAGTTATGCCAACAAAATTAAGACTTCTTATAACCATGAAGACTTATTCATTTTTACAGCAGCTCCAAGTATTGCAGTATTTAAAGCACATTGTTTCCTCTGATATGGCTGTTTTGTGGAGGAACACTTACATTTTAGTTTGCTGTTTATCCATTCTGTCGTTGATAATACATTTGTTATGTACATATTATTCACAGGAATTATATTTTACAGAATGTATATCGAAGTTTTCTGGTGGTTGTGTGTCATATTACCCCTCATATCACGCTGCAAGATCACCGCACTTAGCAGAGAAATTTGAGGCAGACCTTCGTCGATACCTTACCAGAAAGGTTGGTTTTGAATCTGTGATGAGAATAAGATGCTCAAAAGGTAAGAAGTCGGTATTTTAGTTTGAGTTTTGTCGTTTGTTGTCTTCTATGTACATACCCTTCATATATCTGATGTATTTAATTTTTTGCGCTGTGCCTGCCACCCGCTGTTGGGGGCAAAACATTGATTGGTGCATGTATTTTAATTGTGTACCACTAATTTGTGCACTCTCTATAAAACTACTCTGCATATGTACATTATTACTGTGGTGCCATTCTGCACCATCTTGCATTTTATGCACATTAACATTGTCATCTACACTTTATTTGCTATTACTCTGATGAAGCCATTTGGCAAAACATATATTGAGATGAAAATTATGTAATTTTTCAGTGTTCGTAAATGTGATATTATTTATTTCATTATATGACTTTCTAGGAATCAGTATCCACACGTTTCATGGGAACTTCTTTGTAAGATCTACTGATTTGTTGTCCTTGCCAAATGTGAATCCTGATGCAGGATTTGGTATGCAGATGTCGATTGAGGAACCACTTACAGATATGTCTACTATGTGTTTCCAAGCTGCATTGTTGTATACATCTAGCAAAGGTGAGTTATGGCCAACATTATAACCTCTTTATTGGTCACCAGAAAGCCAGTAGTAATTGCATTCAAGTTAGTGCTTCATCCATCAATTTTAAATACTTCATGTCTCGGCCATAACATTTAAACAATTCTAGAGATTTGAATGAAACTTTACACAAGTGTTATGCATGTTGCGAAGTTGTGTCACTCACAAGAGACATGTCTGTACCTTTAGGTTGACATGTAAGGGCACATTAGTCACATCTTCTGTGATTATTTTTTACTTAAAAAAATTCTGTCTCATGTGGATTGGAATAACTTAAGTTGATATCTACCTTGTATGATAATTGTGTTAGTCCCCAGTATAACCCTCGACCCCAGTCTGACCCTCAACCCCAGTCTGACCCTCAACCTCAGTCTGACCTTCAACCTCAATCTGACCCTAGACCCAGTCTGTCACTCATTCCCAGTCTGATCCTCAGTCTAAGTCTGACTCTCAACCCCAGTCTCAACTCATTGACCACTAAGCCTCCTGTTTTAAAACATTTGGTTCAGTGGCATTTCTTGTATAAAAATGTTTTGTGTATTTCTCTTCCAGGTGAAAGACGTATTCGTGTGCATACACTATGTCTACCAGTTACTAATCAACTTAGCGACTTACATTCAGGTGCTGACCAACAAGCCATTATAGCATTACTGTCAAAAATGGGTATGTTATTTTAATGCAATACTTGATAGCCGATTGTGTCACACTTGTCACAAAATGACCTTGTCAATGTTTTGAAAAAATTCATAAAAAAAAGGCAAGTTGGTATGATAAATATTTTAGTATCAATTTTCCCAGAATAAATGCAGAATTTCTCAATAGGCATACTAAAAAGTCTGATTTAAATCTATGAATGATAATTTATCGGTAGAAAAAGTTTTCATCCTCGGAAAACAATCAAAACTGACGTCATATGTGTTTACATTGTGTGTATTTGCGAATCAAATATCTGTTAATTTCCCATTTTCATGCAATTATTTCCTATTTCATGAGGCCAAAACAGAGAAAATCCTGTGTTTTTAGTCTACAATATGTAATTTTGTGTTTTTGGTCTATTTTAGCGGTGGATCGCTGCATATCATCCTCAATGTCAGATGCCAGAGAAGCTATTGCGAATGCAGCAATTGATATATTGAACTCGTATAGCAGTACACTGCCATCGGGACAGAGAACTGGTAGTCTCTGCATTAATGATCAACTTAAATTGGTACCACTGTACTGTTTGGCATTGCTCAAGTCTGTAAGTATCACATGTTTAAATCACCATTATTCTGCTGAAAAAATGTTTCTGTGTTTAAGTCAGGGCTGTGCCAGGAAAATCTCCCTTCGCGGTAGAAACGACTAACAATTAAATGACTGGTTGTGGTTCTTTATCTGTTGGTGGGGGTAAAAAAACAATTAAAATTCTGTTGATGGTCCCCTTATTTTCGCATATTGTTACTACCCCCCCCCCCAACCTTTTCTGGGAAAAGCCCTCCTTTTAACTTGCCTATTTATTTGAACATTAAAGTAATTACACTGTAAGGGGAATGGTAGTGTAGTGGATAATATGATGGTCTCTCAACCAGAAGGTTAAACAATCTGCACAGGCTACATCTGCACTGGTTGTCCAGGAAGCAGACCTGAGAATGTTTAAAATGAACATAAATCCTTCCTTCATAATTGGACTTAAAATGGATTGGCTTGTATAATTTGCCATACTTACAAGATGTTATTAATAAGTGATTTATTATTATTTATAATTGATACCAATATATTAATTTTGTGCTCAGTACATAATATATTTGGTTATGTTACTCTATTACAGACAGCTTTTAGGACTGGTGTTGCGACACGGCTGGATGATAGATCATATGCCATGCATCTATGTAAGACATTACCTGTCTCACAGCTGTTACAGTTCTTACATCCAGATCTCTACCCACTTCATTCTATCATGGATGTGGTAAGCTAACCTCTCTCACATTATGTTTAATCTCTAATAGGGGTGTCACAATTCTCCTGAGGTGTACCACAATATATTGTGATACTTCAGCAACATATTGCAATATGTACCTCAATATATATTTTTATTAACTTTATTTTATTATTTTTGCTATGACTGTAGATATGTATCAAACTTAAATACTCGTTCAACTACAAACTATTCAAATGTGTTGCAAAAAGAAACATTCAGAAGGTTAAACAAAAGCAGTTATCAATCTCATTTCAGTTTTAGACTAATAATTATGTATGAAGTTTAAATAACTAGATACTTTATGATATATGACCTAAACTAGCTTTCTGGCAGGAAAAATGTATCGTAAAAAATTGGTACATTCAATTTGGGTGCATATTGCAATATACCGGTATGTCCTGACACCCCTGATCTCCAAGTGGTTTAACCAGTTTGGGTACTATAGCCTTACACCTTGTCTGTCCAACGTTGTCATACATGGATGAATATTCAAAAGTTTGCAGAATTAAGATGTTTAGATCAAGTGTCAAGGTCATAGTTAGGAGTAAACAATTTAGGTTAATTTTTCTTGTCTGGTCAGTAAATGACATGGATGGATATTCAAATAGCTTGACACAAACATTCACTACAACGAGACCTGTGTCATTTGTAAGACTAAAGGTTAAAGGTCACGGTTTGAGATATTAGATTTAATATACAGAAACTTAATTTAAGCATTACCTTAATTGTAGTTATGATTTATGCCTCAATATGCAGTATATACCAGAATTCTTGGTTTACCATGTTTTATATCACTTGATATGTAAGGTCCTGTAAATGTCTGATACCCCCTGTGTTGATATGATATTTTTATTCAGTCATGTTTTTATGGGTTTTGTGTCTTGTGAAAAACTGTCTATATGTGTATTGAATATTAATCACTTGTGTGTTTATGTGTTTCAGGAAATTGTGAAAAAGGGTCAAGTAGAAGTCCCTGATCTCCCATTGCTACAGCTATCGTCGGCAAATGTAGATCGTAATGGAGCATACTTGCTTGATACTGGAGATAATTTGTATATCTACATTGGTAGTGCGATCAACGAGACATTTGTACAAGATACACTGAACGTATCAAACTTCCAATCTGTAACAGAGGGTGGAATGGTGAGTCAAGTCTTAAAACTTAAATGTTGAAATATGTTATGAATTGTCAGAGAATCATTGAATGACCATCATTCTTAACAAGTTTAGTTGCGCATATTATCAGCATTTTATGGCAGAGTTATGTCCCTTTAGTGATGAAATTTGGATTAATTCTGAGATATTTGTGCTTGTTCTCCTAAACCCATTGCTTGGATTTCAATGATACTTGACATGAGTGATTTTTACCAAGCCTTGTTGTGCACATTGTCAGCACATTTTGGCAGAATTAATTTCCCTTAAGTGATTAAAAATGGACAATTTTGGCAATGTCCTTGAATTGCTTTAATAAAATTTCACTGAAATCCAGGGTTATTGAGGAAAAGCTACTTCTGCATATTGTGAATAATTGTTTTGTCAGACATATGTCCCTTTAGTGATGAAAAATGGACAAATTTGGCAACGTTCTTGTTTTTCATCTTAAATATCTGGCTGTTTGACTTAAGTAAATTAAAAAAACTCCTCATATATTTCATAATATATGTTTCACATTAGCTCTTGGCATTGGAGAAGACATACATTTATTCCAAGAACAAGTTCTTGTTTGTATGATCTGTTGTCTTGTGTTATTAAACAAGAATACTGAAATTCTGACTGCAATTGAAGAGCATCCAGTTGTTACTCCCAATTTCCTTAGCCTGCTGGGGATTTAGTAATATTTGTAAATTCAAAGATTGAGCTTTTTGTATCTGTTCACTTTTATGATATCACCTGAAATAAACTGCTTGTATTTTAGACTGAGTTACCCGAGTTAGAAAATGAAGGCTCAGAAAGACTTCGTAGCTTTGTTTCCTATTTGTTGGACAACAGACCGTGTGGGTCTGCTATCACTATTGTCAGGTAAGACCTTATTTTTATATTTCCTTTCTACAAATCTGGCCGTATTTATCTGATTGTCTGACATGTTATATAATATCATTTGTTTTGGTAGAAAATGAATGTTTTGCATCAAACAAACAAGGAAGTAGTTTTCAGGTCCCAACAAAATGGATGGGCATTTAGATTTACCCTTGTCAGTTCTGTCATACATATGTTTGTAGATTATATCTCAGTCTACATGACCTGGAGATTTGAACTTCATGGGAATATTGTCACTGAAAGCTTATGTTGCACATATCTCAAAGAATAAATTTTATATAGTTATCAAAATGCTCATAAATATCAGCATAATTATGAAGTTGTACACTTAAATCCAGTTTCACAAATTTTATCAATACATAGTTCCCACATCTACACTATTTACCTCCCTTGTTCTTAATCATCAGCTGTTTTGATAGGCAAACTGATAAGCATTATAAGGGTTATTTCCAAATATGTGATTATTGAGAAAATACTGAGAGAAGTTGCATGTGACAACCACTTTTCTTCAACTTATTGAGCCAACTGCCCAAATGAACATAATGAATAAGTGTATTTTTTATATCTGATTATTATATCATCATTTACATTATATACCCTTTTAAACTCGAAGGAAATTTGCCTAATCAATATGGCTGACTATACAGAACAAGGGAGGTAAATATTGTAAATGTAGGAACTATCTATCGAAATCGGTCACAATTTTGATAATGTCAAGAACTTACAGTTTGAGTTATAGAAAGCATATAAACTAGATTTAGACATACAATTTCTACTATCAATATTATTGTTTGTTGCACAGATTTAACACAAAAATTGATTGTTTTGATTGAAATTTTCAGAGAGGATGGTCGGCTTAGAATGAAATTTTTCCAGCATTTTATAGAAGACAGAACTGAGTCAAATATATCGTATATAGAATTTTTGCAACAAATACAACAACAAATCAAGAGCTGAGTTATGGCTTCATAGTGTTATAAGATTTTTTAATAAAACAAACAAGAAATAATATTAATATAATTATCAATGTAATATATGACATTTCGGGTGAGATAGCTAGTGATTGTGTTGATGTACACTATGAGTGCTGTATCTAAACTGTGCCATCAATGGATTTAAGAGAAATGAATTGAAGTGCAGTGGCATTATTGTCACATTCTACTTGAGTAAAATTAGATTTTGATACAAATAAGTAACTTATGTTGATATATTAGCAGTCTGATGTGATACGATTGCTAGTGGTGAATGTATGAGCTAAATAGTGTCAACATTTCTGGTAGACCGACAGCTGAAACATGGCTTATTGGTTAGTTATGGGTTGTTGTTTGATATATGTTGAGCAAAGTTAATAGTTTGAAGCCAAATGAAAAGTGACATTGTTTTCTGTTACAAGGTAGAAACCGGTGTGAAAGTTGACATCATGCATGTTACAGTTACGGTTTGATGTTGAACTTGATGTTGAGCCTGGGATAGTTTGGACATTTCCAATGACAATATAGTGTATACATGTTATATATGTGTGGTATGCACCTTGGAATGATCAGATTAGACTTCATGTGAAACATTGTCAATAAATCTATACTGTTTATTGTCAACATAAAATGTTGTGTTTATTGGATAAATCTGTGTTTGAAAACTGGTCAGAAAAGGAAAGTATGAGATTTATTCACTGCATAGCTTGTGATATTCAAGCCGATGGACATTGATTTAGAGTATTAGTATTCCGGATGGACTTGGTTTGTTACAAAATAACTGCTTGACTCTCGTCCAAGACCACACTATTTTTCACATTTCTAGATTTTTTTTCAAACAATAAAAATGGCCTCACAAGTCCAGCATCGGAGTCATTGACATCAATTATCTGGCTGTAAGGAATTCATGTATTTCCCCACCCACACCTTTATATTAAGGATAGAAGTGGAAGATAATCTAGCAGTTATTCTATAATGGCCTTATGGACTGATATTTCATGAGGTAACTATATATTGTATGTTCTTATTTATTGATAATGATCATGTTTAAATGTTTGTGTTTAAATTATTGCACTCCATAGACCAGACTAGAATTGATTGAAAATAGTGATGAACTGTCAATTCAGATGACTTCTTTCACATTAAGTAGCTACTGGTACACCTAGACATTCTTAGTTCTGACTGAGGTCCATGGTTTTATAACTTGAGATTTGTCTCCGGATTCAAATTTAATTTTTGTGTTTAAATGTCCTCAAATTAAGATTATGAAATGAATTAAACATGTTTCTTACACCTAAGTAATGTGAATATGTACAAACTCTGATTACAAAAGAATGTATTTCTCAGAAATATGGTCGGGATGAGATTAAGCATGCAGACTGATCTCTCAAGTTCCATAACCTTGAATACTTTTTTGCAGACAACTTAGAAATGTATTCTTTTTGAAAATACATTGTATCATGTGCGAGCTTTATTGTTCATTCATTTCAACAATTATTAATGACATTCTGGCATATTTGTCATGTCTTGATACATGTTTATTCAATTTGAATTCTTGTACATTTATTCACTAGAAATCAACATTTATTCACATCTTTGTACAGAATTTGCCATCAAACTCTATGATTTTGGTTTCGGTATTGTTTGTGTTGTCTGTGTCAATTACAGAACGCTGGCTTAAATGTCCTACAGAAGGCATCTAAAATAACAGATGCGTTTCTGTGTAAAATAAAAAAAATTGGTTTTCCTTTTGCCATCAAATATTTGTGCCCCACAACTGTAAGGGGGTAATTAGATTTGCCTTTGTTCTCTGGGTTGTCTTTCCATCCATTGGTCCAACAAAACTTGTTTCGTTCATATTTGACCTCGAGTAACAAAACAGCATAGGAATATTAGTCATTACATATTAATTACAAACCTTTGTTTTTCGATTGCATTTATTTAGTAAGAACATAGTTATGCCCCTTGATTGAGTAAAGTTGGGGCACCTGTGGACACATTTCTAGCTCATCCCTACTTTTCAATATGATTGATTGTTCTAATTCATTTTGTCGCAAGTGTTCGTCGTAAACCATTTATGTCCGATTACTGTGAATATTTTGTTCAATATAAAATTTGTAAATGTATTTCTGTTATTGTTTGATTGATATATCTAAATTTTGTTTTTATTTATTATTTTCAATGCAATTCAGCGAGTATACTGTAATTCAGCTATTTGTAGTTACCTTATCATTTTGCTGCAGTGCTATAACAGTTATGATATTGTTAATTAGTGTATTCCTAATAATTACTAAAATAAAATGAAGTCTTAGTTTCTTCTGAAATTGGAGATTGTATAACATGATTCAAAGTCCCAAATGCACATCATTATCAAACACAAGACTTTGCGTCCTGTGGGCCGAAGTTCAATCCAATTAGAATATATCTCATTATCTCATGATGTCTCTACAAGACAAAATTATTGTACATGTTAACTGGATGACTCTGTATTGAATTTGCAAATGTAACTGTGAGTGATGCGTCCTTGTATGAGTCTGTTGCAGACAAAATTGTTATAAGCTAAAATAGTGCAATAAATGATTTCATTATAAATGATGCTAAGGTCATCACTACAATACAGAATTGTTGTGGTTAAGTTTATATTTTAAATGGTCATGTCATGAATGGAACTGAAATTGTGATTTAAGTTGTATGTTTGTCCAATGAATGTAAATATACTTGTTTTTGTTTTGATATTGTTCTTTGATCTTAGGTTAATTATGAAAACTGTCTAAATCAGAGATTTGCTTTGTTCTCGCTTAACACGTAGCAGGCCAGTAGCTGGAGTCACCATCCAACAAAAGGGGTTTGCAGGCATTTTTGCTGCAAAAGATAAATGAGCACCGCTGTACGTTTCCAACCTCTTCCTTTAGTGACATCATATCCAGAAAACATCACATGTGACGTCACCATGTACTGACAGTAAGCAATATTTGCCCCAAATGGCAATATGAAAACGAAGTGACCATATGGAGTAAATATTGTTTCATGCTTGCAAATAGTGACATCACAGGTTTCGTTTTCTTGAAATGACATCACTCACAGAAGAGGTTGTAAATCCCATAGCAGCACTTAAATGATGTTACGATTTCTTGTGTTAGATTTGAAACATGAAGACATGTTAAGGGAGCTGAATATCTCTGTGTGCCTCAGTGTAGCTACATACCTGCGTAGTACTGCAGATAAATTACAACTCTTGCATATAGTATACATGTACATGTATTGAACTTAGTGATGGATAATCATAGTTATCATTGTTATTCATTTGGTACCATTGTGTTTGTTTGCATAGTTCCAATTGTCAGAATCATGGTTTACTCTCAGATATATTTATTATGCATAATGTCTGCTTTCAAATCCACTTAAATCTGTTTCTGTGTTGTAACATCATTGTGTCCAGAGTTTTGAAGTTTTGGTACCAAATTGATGTATATGTGTACTTCTTTCCATGGGGCAGTTTTTTTCTCATTCAAAGTCTTTAAGTTTAAGTAGCTAAACACTTACGTAGAGGACTGCTTTTAGATTTATAGTATGCATTAATAAAAATTTTACCAAAAATTGTCAATTTGATGTATAACTTCATTAGCGGCATTATTCTATAATTCAGTGGTGTTAGGAATTTATTTCATTTCGGTTTCTTTACCCTTCTAAACAGACATATAAGGAATTAGTGGTGTTCAGATTTTGTCAGATAAGTGAAAAAATTCTGAAACAATTATTGTTTGCTTTTCAGACATTACATGCTGTATGTATCGTAGCATATCTCATTCCACGACAGATTTCTGGATTCTGTAGTACCAATTAACTTGAGCTGTTTGAGCAATTGTCAGGAGGTACAAAATTGGATTTCGATGTCCGGGCTCAAAACTCATTTTTTGTATGAATGTTCTGTAGTTAATTGTGATATAAGGATACAAAATTAATCATGCTGTAGTTTTTATGTGACATAATTAATCTGATTATTTATTAACACAAATATACTTATGTCCGAAATAAGTTTATAATAAAAAAAATAACATAGAAATTGTTCTCAAGTACAGATGTATTAAAAGCTCATACCCTGCTGTTTGTAATGCATTGAATGGCTTCAATTCCTTTGCTTGTAATGGAATGGTGTTTGTCATGAAATGTTTTATTGTAAATTTTGCTATTGTGATGTAACAGTTTATAAATCAGAGATGTAAGTTTTCTTGGTATTCCCAAAATTCTGGGTTTTTATTGTGCTGGAAAAACATCCATTTCATAAATGACTTGTAACGAAGCTTTTTATTGGTTGATAACAAGACTGTAAGCTTAGCGATGAATATCTCGACGAATCAAAATGCTTGATTGACTCTCAGTAGTTGATTAATAATGACTGAAAAAATGTCGAATGAATTGATCAACTGTGAAATTGTTAAAAAAATGCCATTCTTTAACAGAGATTGTCAATTAGATGACATTGAAAAAAACATGAAAATGTGTTGTGTGGTTTTTACCTTGGGCTACTTACATCTCCGATAAACAACTGGTGTGTATTATGTACAGGGACTTGATACAAAACTCCAATAACTCGAATTTGGCAAGGAAGTGTTACAGCATTTTTGCATCAACCTTCAATATGGAATGTTGAGATTTACATGAACGAAATATCCCATTGTAATAAATATATTTTATGGTTGAAAAGACTTTTATTACCTGGTACTGTTCATGTACTTGTGTATATTGTAGTTGCTTGTATTATGTCGGTATTGTTGTTATTACCCTTCAGTGTAAATCATCATCACGAGATGTTTTTATTGTAATTACATTATAGAATATAAAAATAATAGTGTATTATTGTTAAAACCAGAAATAAACGATGTGAAATATTCCTGTCCGTTGTTGATCTTTTTATAATTGTGTCTCTATGAAAATGGAGGTGGAGACATTTAGAATAACTCTTGGGACTTGTCTCACCCTGAAGTTTGTTGAGCAAATCACAAAATGTAAATATCGTAGAATAACAGTATATCATATGAAAATAAGTCATCACATGTAGTTGTGCACCTGGGCTTTAATCTTGGATTCAATCAGTAATGACGGAGTTATACTCCCTGACTGAAACTGGCCCATTGAAATACTAAGTGCTTTTGTCGAGCATACGGCTTATAAAGCATTTACACAATAACAAAGTTTTATAGAAATGTTATTCAGCATGTTAAGCTGTGTACATTGGGCTTTCACATCAGATCAAATCAGTAAGAGCAAGAGTTATTGACCTTGATTTATTGAACAGGGCGTGTTGGAGCAAAGAGTTTCAGCAGGGCATGTATGTATATTGAAAATATTGAAACCTGGAGAAACTAAACTTTTCTAAATATTATTCAGTATACAGAGTAGTGTGGAGCTCCTGAAGTTTTAACATCAAATAAAATCAGTAAGACTAGAGTTATGGACCTTGAAAGAAATAACGAATTGATATCTTACGAAATTACATATTTTGATGCAACTTGGTGTGGCCGATGTAATAGATGGAGGAAAACCTTTCAGGGACACTCTGATATTAAAGTAGAAGTACAATGTACAATGATGACAAACAACATTGGCACCATTTATACAATTCAGGTCCCTTCTGTACCATAGACTAGGCTAACACATATTATGCGTAAGATAATCGTCAGAGAAAACATTGCAACCATGTTACCGTATAAAGATCATTTATTCAATAGTTGTGTATAAAATAAGCATGTTACATTGGTTAATATAGATAGTTATTCAGAAATATTAGTCATACTGCCCATAATTTCAAATAAACAATGCAAATATAATACAAACATAATGAAATATTATACATTGGTCAATGGTCATTTGACATGCAATAGTATAATTGATTGACATAATATAAACCTTAATATAGTAATAATCACAATGATGCAATGTGAAAAATAATAGAATAGTGAGGAGAAAATACAATTGAATTACTTGTTAGATTTTCTTGAATTCTTATATACATGTACAACCAAACTGTAATAGGAATGTTCTCATTTGAAATGGAACTCGTCTTCCTTAACAGGCAATTTAATGTTTTGGTCTTTGTGGAAACACCAGGAGCTATTGTTTGCTACACACCTTGTGTTACCATGGTCACAACAGGCTATAAATCCGGATTATATACGAAACTTTATATTGGCATTCATATTGCAGTCTACAGTAATTGTTACACACAACCATGCACAAAATCAAGCGTAATTTTTATCAGGACGATTGAACTAAATATTTGATATGTTACAATGTAAAAAGATCACATGACTACATTCAATGGCGGAATGTAAAGCGTCGTAAATGCAATGCTACGGAGTGACAAAAAATAAGGTTCCTTTGTCGCAGGTCAGTGAATGCAGGTATAGCACAATAAGGGTTGTAGCATTTACTCAGTACTTAATATTCACTCTCAAATATCATACCTATGCTGAAATCTCAAACATCTTGTTCCCCAACTCTAATCTCACAGATTCAAGAGAGTAAGTTTTGAGTTCTTAGTAAGGTTTATAATCCTTAGTTCAGAGTTGCCTTTCCATTTTTTATGGCAAAATGTTTATCAAAAACCTCGAAGCGACAGCTGCTATCAGAAACATATATACAGTACATGATTCTTGTTTGCCACCCGGTGCTGCACTAGTAGTTGTAGTTGTAGTTTCTACTGGACCCTCGCCACATACTTGCTTTATGTCACAATGATCAATCAAATCTCTGTACGTTTCTCTGATGGATTTGTATAAACACATGAATTTACAAGTTGGAAACTCAACCTCCTCTTCATTGACAAATATTCTCACTCTAAAATCCTGTTGCCCAGGGGTGAACTCTTGTAGTGCGAGTCTTCTCTGATGGTCGCAAACGTATAGCACTATTGCAATATTTGTCGAGAACGGAGCAATTTTGCTGGTCCGGAATTTCCGGTTCAGCATGCTGAGTCTGTTGGTTGCTAATGGAACCAGAGTATCTTTGAACAGCCCAAGGGCTGTCATTAGTTGAACCAATGTCTCCGAATGCCCGAATTGAAACTTCCCGGCTAAATATCTAGAAAGACGATAAAAATAAGTCATGTGACGTTACCTAACACATATGGGACGCGAAATACGCGTCCAAGTAAAGAACACTGTGTGCGCATGAATTGTGCATACGAAAGATAACTTGCATGCCTATCTGTGTCACGGTAAGTAAATGTTCTTTTAAGTATGATAATAACATAAACACCGACCGCACACTTTGCCGTTTCACTAGTGGATATGTATCGAAATTATGATAATATTTGAATACATCAAAGCCTAGACATGCTACGTCTGAATTATGTTTGTTGAATTCGGGCCCTGTGCGTTGTTAAAGATGCAGTGCATATTGGGCAATTAAAGCAAACAAGTCTGTTTCTATATTCATAGGAGATAATGTTCCGCTTTCATCCGTCGATATGCACTGAATCGTAACGTTAAATATTAGTATGCATGCCGTCTAGACATAATATTATTTCATGCATGTCCCACTTGATTGATAGCTCCAGGATCACACTGAGAAAACGCTTCACTCATTCTATGATAATAATAATAATAAGTTAGGATACTGGTCAAACGTGCTATCCGTTGGTTAGGATACTGGTCAAACGTGCTACCCGTTGGTTAGGATACTGGTAAAAAAGCTAATCCGTCGGTCCAGTTTCATTTAGTTTCTTTAAAGACATAAAATACGTCTTCAATAAATACCATTGCAGTGACCAGTGGTAGTAATAACCACAGGAAATTATCACAAGTTCCTTCACTTTATCTCTTCTAGAGTCTCTCCCTTTATCCTGTCTATAGTATATTAGCGTCAGACTCCTTGTCTATATATACATATACTTTAGAAGGGATAAAGAGGGATGATTCTAGAAGACAAAAGGCAAATAACTCGTGACAATCTCCTGTGATAAGGAGGACTATGGAATAACCAATCCAAGCAGTTCGATACAAGAATGTTAATGTCATTTTGATTTTTATATACACACTGTGTATAATGCTAAACTATCTCTAGTTCAATACTTACTCAGTATTTTTCATATCTCCTAAGTTATTATAATTCCATGAGCCATTTGCTGCCTTGTCCATGTTGTAAAATATATCTCGAACCAACGGGCACGCCATCTTCGAATTTAACGGGTGACCATACGATGATTCGTAGTATTTCTGAAAATGAAGACCGCCACAGATCATAGAATCTCACAACAATAAATCATTCCTCCCTATTTTAATGCAACAAAATTTTAGATTAAAACCCCTTAGAGCGCTACTTATTTAATTTATTTATTTTACAAGTGATGTGAAAAAATTCTTTTATTTTACATGTATATTAATCATTAATTAAATCTCAATGATTCCTGAGTTAATTATGTTGGGGGTTGGGCACCGAAGTGCTGTATGATTCATTACGAATCCCGGATCATGTCAAGTTAGATAATCATTTCTATACAGAGGCATTTTATTCAAGATGTGTTAAGTATATATTCGATATGCTAATCTAAAATGACACCGTCTTTAAATCAGAACACCGATTTTCTTGAATACCATGGATCTATAGATGCTTGTGAAAACTATATATGGTGCAAAACTATAGTTAACCAATGCTGGTAAGGAAGCAATTACATTAGTAATACGCCAAATCCTAAGTACTAGTATATGAGTAGCCAAGCGTAGTTTGCACATTTTAAAATTTGCGTCATCAGTACGTGGTTCATCATTTCTGTGTCCTTCAAGAAATTGAACGCGCTTGTATAAATAATTAAAAACAAATTAAATGAGTAATAAAGAGGCATTTCTTTTTTACTCGACTTGTTATTTCGTACACTTAAATGAATATTTCGAACTCTTAAGATAACACATCGAGCAACCGAGATGGCAGTTCGAGAAAACGTGTCCCAAGCTCGCGATAACAGCCGAGACAAGTTGTCGAGAGATTTCGCGATAAATAACCGAGCGCCGTAGTTAGTTGTCAAAAAGTCGAGATAACATGTCGAAAGCTCGTGATAAGATATCAAACGTTCGTAGTAATGTGTTGAAATTTCGAGATAACACGTCGAAAACTCGAGCAAACATGTCAACTGCTCTTGTGTTTATGAAATAATCAATATTCATCAGGAACGCATTTCAAACCCCATATTTTTAACATAATTCATGCAGATGCAAAATATAGGGACACAACAATTTGATACGGACTCTATTAGAGAACATGTAGAAGTAACAACCTCCAAATCTTGTCCGTATTCCAAGATCATACGTTCTTTATCACTCAATAAGTTGCACCAGGTCGTATCGTCTGATAAATATGTCTCGTACGCGCATAGTTCATATATCAGGTACACGTCGTCTGCAAAATATATAAGCACATATTAAAGCGGTGTATTTTCATGTACTGGATTGTTTACATTCTTTTTTTGCCACCGCTATATATGGCTATTAGTGGTAAAGTAATCTTTATTTAAGTCTCATTAATGTACAAACATATACTACAGTAAAACCTCACGTAAAGACCACCGCAGTATTAATAACGCAATTTTCAAATCCATTGTCACTGTTTTGCTCTTTATTCAACCTTAATATTAAGACCATCTCAATTAGAAGACCAGTTTTCAAGAATCCTAAGGGTGGTCTTATTATCGGGGTTTTACTGTATATACAATAAATAATATGACAATTAAAGTACATTGTCAATCCATACTGAAGTTACAAGAGACTATATAGCTTTATACACATTTATAAAAACTCAGAATCTAACGCACTAAAGCTGAAAATATAGTGGGTAACATTGACTTAAGGTACACAAAGACAATAATAAACACTGAAATTGGAATTAGGAAAACGCGTACTAATGCAAACTGCTTAAAAATTGGCGTATTAAATCCAACTTTACTATGATCATATCATACTAAATCTGATTAGCAAACATATTTCAGTAGAGATAAATATTATATCTAGCAAAGACACAGAAACAATGACATTATTAACACACTAAAATTATTATGTTTAAGTTAAATTTGTATCCTTTGTAGTATGAGAAAACAGGGTTTTGCCCGTATTCTAACAAAATCACAGTTGGTTAACAAAAATACGTTTTCATATACTTATTAAAAGACCCAATGCACGGCTTGCACTCAGTGAGACAGTTCATATATAACAAGAATACGAATACTGGTCTATAACATTTATGGTATCATTAACAAAACTGAAACTATTAGTTGTTCTTTGAATTGAATTTGAGCGAAAATGTATTACATAACTCTTACATGCGTAAACATTCAATCATATCATTCATTGGACAGTAATTATGTGACGCATGTAACAGCGGTTGTAGATCTGAAGCAGAATCAGCTAGCAGTACAATGTCATCTGTATATAACATAATACATAACTTTTCAACTCATTCATGAACAAATTAAACAAGTGAAGGGACAACATACAGCGTGTCAATGCGTGTTTTGCCATAGTGCAAAGGCATTGATAAAGATGTATGTATATGTACAGTAAAACCTCACTTAAAGACCACCTCAATAATAAGACCACCTCAAAATTAAGTCCATTTTCACCGTTTTGCTCTTTATTTAGACCATCTCAATAAGAAGAACAGTCGCCAAGTGTTCTGGGGGAGGTCTTATTATTGCGGTTTTACTATATTAAATACACCGGTAACACCATTTGTCGCGTTAATTATAAACAATTTATAATTATTATCATTAATTAAGTATAAAAGTTCATGTTTGTATACTGATTATACGAGTATTATATACATGTACCAGCGCTACGATAGATCCATATAATCTGTTTGAAGGTGACCAGATTTGGAATCTACAATGTAGTTCACAGAGCGATTTGGTAAACAGCTATGCATGTATGTCTGATAAATATGTATTCATGTCTCAATGTGTCTGTAAAACCGGTTGTTTATTTGGTGAAATTATTACTGATAAAATTAATGTTCCTGATTTTCATTTTTAATGATACCAGAAAGTAATTGTACACATATTAATAAAACTCTACCTTCTGACAGAGAAAAATCAATTCCAAGTTTCTCCTTCAGTCCGTCTGCTATTTCTTTAAACTCTGGTGTTTTTGAAAATTCGTTAAATTCTTTGAACTGTGTTCCATTGTCTTCGACCTGAGTTTCGTAATTGTAGCATCCATCGTAAAATCTCAAAGTCGTGTCGTTGATGATTCGATCGGAATTGGGCATCAGATTTATATACTCTTGCATTCCTTTGTTGAAATTATTAGCACTGTCCCGAGCTCTTGATTTTGAGGATGATACAAACTGTATATTTCCTGGATGAGAAGATAATAAACCATAAAAGCGAGTAGCAGTTCTCTTTCCGATGTCAAACTGTTCCCGTATGCCTGCAGTGCAAAGCTCTGCTGCCAGATTTTCATCATGTCGAAAGTTCCAGCGGTCCAGCTCAGGGAATTTTGTTGGATCTTTCGACGCAATAATCTTCTTATGTATGGCTTTTATTTTCTTTATGTTCTTCGAAGTTGGATATCTAGCACCATGTCGAACTACCATGTTGACTTGAATCGCCTTGCAAATTGTTGTACTCACTCCCATGGCGCTAAACTGATTTGGGTATGCTGCTGGGGTATCTTTATGCCAATCATACAATGTTTTTGTGCTGAAAACATCCCACCGCCCCACGCCACATCCATTGTGAAGCAGTGAACACAATAGCGCCCCGATCACAAGTAAGTTCTCCATATTTTGTAAACGAAACAAACACCCTACACAATTTGAATCATCTCACAACATTTATAATACACTTTTGTATGTTATTATGTTGCTGCGACATGTAATAAGTTCATGGTGGTAAACTAGTTGATGCTCCTTCTCAAATTGCCTGAGGCATTTGTCGCTACGCTGGAATAGCCATGCTACGTGGTTATAAAGCGAAACAATAGTGAAAATGTAATGCGGATCTGACATTAGTGAAATTGCAGTTTACTGGTAAATGATTCAAAATTACGATATATTATAATTATGGCATGTAGTTCAGACTTTATTTGTCAACAACTGACTTGGTTTAAAATATGCGCAAGTATTTATTACGACGTTAAAATTTAAACTAAACTTTAGAATAATTGCAGCAAGTGTCTTAATCAAAGGGGACGGTACGTTTTGAGGAGATGGTGTAATTTGGCATATTTGACCTAAAACAGACATTTAAACCAATACCAATAATACCACGTTATAAGTTACTGACGTCAGTAATATTATATGGAATCTTTGGTTGTTGGCTTAGGCCGTCCGCAAAACGTATCGCCCCCTTTGGTTTACACATGTTTCGCTTTCACTGCCAGTTTGAAGCAAAGCCCCATATGGCAATATGAAAACAAAGTGACCATATGGAGTAAATATTGTTTTCGGCTTGCAAATAGTGTGATCACATGTTGCATTTTCTTGAAATGACGTCACTTACAGATGAGGTTGTAAATCCCACAGCAGCGCTCGTATATTCATTCTATTTATACCAATTCGGTTATACTTGAACATGCATTTATTGAGTGTTAGATATGTTAACTGTGTTATACTGTATATTTGTATATGCCATATATCGACAGTAGTTTGATATGCAAATTCCTGTTATGACTGAACGGGGAAAAGAGGTTCACAACTGAGCAGTGTGTTTACTGGTGTTTACCAATGTGCATCGAATTTTGCTAGGGAAGATTAGATTTGTGTTTATCATGTAAATTTATATGTCCTTTACTTATTCAACATTTTACAAACTTTATCTAAACTTGATTATGTAAGCATATAATTATAGATATATTTATTCTGTTGGAAATTATTAAATTTATAAAGTTTAGGATTAGGCCTACGGTTCATTTACACTGTATCAATGTTAACATTTTTTGTTTGTTTTTGATGTATTTGAAGATTTCATGATACAATTGATATTCTTTCGCGCAAAATTAACGCGTCTAGCGATGCATATGTGGAATCCGTTTAATTTTACCCGTCAATGTCCTTGCAAGAGAGAGAAACACAAAATCTCCAGAAATGTGATGAAACCATGCATGATTAAGAAAGCAAGACACTCATACGCTTTAAAAAACGTAAGTATAATCGAAGAAAGATAACTCCATCTAGCGTACTAGATAGAGAATGGGGTATGGACTTAGCGTATGTTGATGATATACCTCAGTACAACGAAAATGTGAAGTAGCTATTGTTATGCATAAATGTATTTTCAAAGTACTTGTATGTCCAACCTTTGACGGGAAAGACTGTCAATGATGTTGTAATTTTTAAGCGTTGCAAATTATATTTCAAAATGGTTCCAAACCGCATGTTATCCATGAAGATAGAGGAAAATAATATTATAACGAAAGTGTTCCTAAGCTTTTGAAAGCGGAATACGTGCAGTTTTTCTCTTCTGAAAATGATGATATAAAAAGTTCTGTTGTTGAACGTAGCATTCGTACGATGAAACACAAAATTTACACACTTTTCCAGCACAGACAAAGTTTTAAGTTCATCGACGTTTTTCAAGATTTAGTTGAATCTTATAACAACACTCCCCACCGATCATTGGGATACAAGTTGCCTTCGGAAAGTAACAAAGAAAACGAAGAAGTTATTTGGTTAAACGTGGTATACAAACATATGTGGCCCAGTTACTCATTGGTTAACATTGCTGACTACGCATTCGAAGGTCGTGGATTCGATCCCTCGTCCAGTTGGGTAAATACAGAAATGCTTTTCAGGGTTTCCCATATAATATAGTACTGGGGTATGTAACCAGGAAAGTACTGGTTAGATGCTAGGAAAATAATAACTGTACGAAGGGTCTCATTTGCACTGTGCAGTGACCGTCTTTGGGTTCAAAAGTGTCTGTTTGGTGTATACTGCTCTACTAGCAGGTAAATTTCCCCCTTCGGCTTCAAAGTGTGGTGTGCGGGTGACCGAAAGTGCATTATAAAAATATACGCGGTAAGTGACGACCTTATAAACGCAGTAATTTGCTTTTTTTGATGGCCTACAAACGTGATCTAAGATAACTATTTAGTTCTGGTCGTTGGTATTATCATTTCATATTATATTAGTTCGGTTTATTTATTTAACGTGCCATTATGATAGTTAATTATACGAAATTAAGACGGGGAAAACAAATCGATGGTTGCTCTTTTGGATAATTTAATCCACGTATACAAAGCTTGTTATCGTGACCTTAGTGGTTATATGATAACTGCGCATATGTACTTGCTTACTTACTAAATGGTTGTATACGTTATGGTATAGGTGGTCTTGACCATCTTGTGATTTTTTCTGATCGTGACTGGTTAAAGGCATGATATACTAGTTTCACCCATAAAAACAAATAAATATATTTAAACAGAATATACGTTTTAGATGCATGTATTTCACTATATAATTGCGATGTTTATTGCCAAAACAATTCCATACAATGTGAATTATAAGAATAGTGGCAACCTGTCACAAAATACGCCCGTCATAAGTCAGAGTTAAAACAAGACATACTTTAGGTATTTTTAAAATCAAAGGGTGATAAATCCCGAGTGACTTGGTTATCGAACTTGGCCGAGATATTACGCCCAAAAACATTTTCACCAAGTTTGGTAAAGATCGGATGAAAACTCCTTGACTTAGAGAGCGGACAATGCTAATTTGGCCAATTTTGGATAATTCAAAGGCCATAATTCCGAAGTGCATGGGGCGATGTGGCTGGTTATCAAACTTGGCCGATATATTATGCCAACAAACATTTTCACCAAGGTTGGTTAAGATCGGACTTAGGGAGCGGAAACCATGTGGACGCCGCCCGTCCGCCACGGGTGTTCCCATAATACGTCAGGCGTATAAAAATGAAAAGTTTAATACACTAATGAGTTGTATATTATTGCTATAGTCTCAGACCAGGAAGTGATACCGACTTACTACGCGGTAAACTTCCCTGAGGTCTACTCACATGACAGGATATATCCCAATACAACCAATTGGAAAGGCATATCTCTATTATTTAGTTAAACAATCACCATATACCAAGTACAAGGGAAACAATTCCGGATCAATAAATAACCAACATAATGCAGTTGTTTCCCTTAATCCATGTCGCTACTATTGCTATTGCCAACAATGATATATATTATTTTTATGCAGAATAAAGATGACATGCAGAACAACTGTGTCAACCAGATTTCACAACACACACTTAATACTAATCTAGATGTTTTCCAAACATAGGAAAATCATAAGTGTTCATTATTGTGTTTGTATATTCCTCAATTTATATTCCAAGTGTGGCCTGCATTTCCAAATACATTGAATTGGTGATAGACAAGACGAATTGTGTGTATACTGTATTCATTTGTAGCATTCCAAATAAGAGACACACGTCATCAGGTCTCTAAAAACGTATTGGAAAGAGTTTACTCAGTTTCAAGGGTATGCAAAAAAACACATCTAAAGGATTCAACTCTTGGGTACGTCCACATAGTCATCGACTCCCAGTATCAAGCCACACTACCATATAAACAAATGACAACATCCAGTGACGATACAATACTATCAACTTGGAATATTCATTAAGTTATAGCTCGATTTAGGAGGTTTTGCTTACTCATCGAAGCTGATAAGATAAAACAAGGAAGTGGCAAGCTTAATTCAGTCAAATAACAAGAAATCCTATTTTAAATCATATATTGAAATTTTGCAGACATATTGTCAGATTAAGAATGTTTCAAATATAATGAAGTCTGAATTAATCCATGGCTTGTCAAACCTACTAGCTAAACTATTCGTTCTCAGAATATGCTACCAATACGTGAATAAATTTCTGTCTGTATGCAACACTCATTTCAATCCGAGTGCATGCATCCATTCTTAGATCAGCGATCTGCAAGGAAGATGTGCATTTAACATATTGCTATTCAAAATCACTTGGCCAGATTTTTTATTTTCAATTTAGATGCATCGTTTTTTCGCCCATGAATGGTAGTGAAATCAATTAATAACTCGGAAAAATGCAGGTCTCCACCAAAGGGCCATTACTGCCCAATATAATCCAACCAAAAATGCCAGCGATATACACAACTATTCTTGGTACCAACAACTTGTGTGAAGTTTCATAGAAATCCAACCAGTTTTAAGAGAACAAAGACATGCAATTGTGACAGCACATCATGCCCCCCACCCCACTATATGCTACTAGGTTTTGATGAATGCTCATTGAAAAGAAATGGTTTGAGGGCCCCAACATAGCTCTATCGGAACTGTTAGTAATGTCCACCACAGTTGTCCATTATAAAGATTATTCCTACCCACTGACAAAGCTAAGAGTTCATTCATTTTACACTGGAATTCAACAGTACCAGTATTTCGGCTATGTACAGCAGTCACTTATCAACACTTGTTTGTGCAAAATCCTGGGCAATTAACCTCCCCACATGAAAGGTCTTTGTCGAGAATGTATTATCAGTCACATAGAACATAAACCTTGCCCAAGGTTTTCAACAAGTTTTCACTTTTGTCATGCATATCAACAAGTACCAATTGGCCATCCGCAAGCAGCCGACAGTTTCTTCACATGAATCAGCAGTGAAGTACAAATAGCCAAATGTCAACAAGGTATGCAACCATTCAACAGTACTCGATAAGGATGCTCTATGTAACATTGGCCACAGATCACGTGAACTGTTGTAATGGGGCATATAACACTTAACTGTACAAAACTATCACCTACACATTTTAAATGACACAGCAATGTCAACTAGAGGACTAAAATGAAGTCAGCCCTGATTAACGTCATGTTGATCCAAGTTTAACCTGCATGACCAGAATAACACTGGTAGCAAAAAACTGAACCAATCAGATGACACGCATGGGATCATCATTCAACATTTGAGTAAATATTTTTATTCAATATGGTGTCCACTTCATTGGAGTGTGCATGTATGAAATATTTTAAAGATGCTGTATGAAGCAGTTAATTTTGCTACACATCTTGTTAACGGAGACAATTTTGAGCTAGCCAATATCAATTTTCACAATCCATGATTTCAGACAAATGCTACAAAGACAAGATAATAACTTGATAAAATACAAGTGCAAGAAAAAACGAGTGGTATATCATGGTTGAAATCCTTACAACATTACTTAAGACATAAGTATGCATTTCACATTGAGCAAGAGTAATCAGAGCGTTTCTATGTTCATATTCTGACCAGACATCAGTGTGTGGGAAGAAGTGCACAATAAAACATTGAAACACTAACTTCACCATCACACCAGACCGGACAGATCAGATGAAGCGCATGAGGAAATCATCACATTACTCTTGACAACATTCCTAACAGGTTGTAAATGATAGCCAGCTATTCATTCTTAAATTAAGGACCAGGTAGCAGTTTTCACGCAGGACATGACCTGTCTAGCACAGACTTTTCAACAACCTTAGGCTCTTACTACTGTGTGTTAACTGTGCAGGCTCCCAGGGTTCTAACTGATAACCTCCAGATTGGCTAAAAGTGCTCTACTGTGAAGTTTACCAGGCAAGTACATGTTATTCGTTCAAAGAATGCATTCACAAAACATTTGACAGATTTACTGCCATTTACAACAGACAAATTTAAAGTTTTTCTCTTTATTACATGAATATGTACATGTAAAACGCACAGATGTCCCAGCACATGATAACCAATAGATCTTCTTGCCAGTTACTGAAAATAGAAGAAAAATAATTATTGTAGATTCATCAATTCAAATTCAATGTCACTTGTATGTAAATTACACATTACACATAATATCAATGAACAACATCCAGAAAAACTTAAAGCATGAACAAAGGAATAGAAAACAAGATCACTGAAATTACATTTCCTCCAACCAAAAGACTTAAAAAACACAGTAAATATAAGCTCTCAACCTTGGAGGTACAGACCAGACTCTGGCATGCAAACCACTTTCTGAACATCTGAGTGAAGTTTCATTGGAATCCCTTGAATCCTCGGTAATAGCCTGTTACAGACAAACTAACCAACATACAGACAGACAGTGTCATTACTGCACGCCTTCCTTCAGGGGATATACCAGTATTACAATCGTAAATAATAGAAGCTTTTACAATTGAATTATTCTGAGGTGGGATAAAACCAGATGTTATTATTTGCGTTATGCATAGAAAACAGAAGTTCAACAGACAATCAAAAACACAATATAAATCCTTGGTTTCATCAAATTTACTTTAAATAGTTAGTGCATTATCAGTGCAAATCTCACAGCAAAAATAAATAAATCGGGGAATACAAACTTATTAACTTAAATAGATAGTGAAATTAATATTACAGTAATATTCTGTATTGGATATAGTTAATCTGATTTAACTAAAACATGCAACAAAACTACATACAACCAAATTAAGTTGAAAATGAAAAAAGTTGTATCCACAAACCAATCTCTTGTTACAAACAGATTTAAGTTTCTTTTTTTATGTTAAACATACAACTGCAAAGTAATGATCAAATTCAAAATGGAATGCACACATTAAACACACAGCAAATACGTCTTCCTCTTGAGATATAACGGAGACACAGCACACTACTACAAAACTACCATTTCTGCATTTCCACACAATTATATTCGACAGTTAATAACAAAGTTAATTAAGTCAGTTAATCATAATGATTGTCTTAAGTTTTAAACGAAAAACGACCGAGTTTCAATCTTAACTTGAACGCAAAAAAACCATTTAATGGCATAGATCCATAAGTAACTTAGCTAGTGCATGGGAAAAGTTGTAATATAAGCATGCTTATTCTAGTTCACACACCCAGTATTTACGAATTGTCTTTGATTTGACAAGTATACGCAACTGGATATAGAATCTATTATAGATAGCAAGATTTAATAATAAGTAAGTGACACTTGCTTCTAACATATAAAAGAATGAAAATACATTTTTGCAATTTAGAAATTGAATAAGAAACTCTTCATATATCTCTCAGTAACTATTTACACTTTTTCCTACAACCTGAAAGAGGCTATTTATGTAAACAGACAGGATTTAACAAGTTCAGACATTTTTAAGAATGTATCAACATCACAAATAGGTTCTCCCTGAGTATTACCACCTCTGAGAAGTTCAGGCAATATATTGCATCAGGAAAGTACTGTAAAATGTATATTGAACAGGGAACAGCATATATGCAAAACAAACTACAAAGTGCGGACTCCCAAGTAGTTGGTATAATTGCAAATAATGAATGGATTTAAACCTAGATAAAACAAACAGAATAGAACCTTTAGCCGGTATTTCATGAAAATGAAAAGCTATTGACTTTCTCCAGAATGGATTTTGACTTTTTGACCGGAAAAATTATAAAATATATATGATCAGTTGAAAAAATATTTCCAAGAGCAGTGGAGATTTGAGTCATCAACAGCCAATCAGAATCTTCTTCTTTAAGTCGGTCATTAAATGTGATTAAAAGACTGATTAACAAACAAAGCAAAACTAAAAGCATTGCAGAAATATCAAGACTACTACTAATTATATGAAATTTTCCATGACATGTCAAGGAGTTCAAACATATTTTGCTTGCTTGTTTTCATCAGGTTTTACATCATTCTTCAACACCTTCAGTCAGTTACACTTTTATAGACCTAACCAGTTTTCATTGAATTCATCATCAACCAGTACATAACCTGTCCAACATAAGGATCAAACCAGGATCTGATGGGTGACAGTCTAGCACTCTACCAACCGAGATAGCCAGGTGGGCTCGACAAATTCTGTTTAATTATCTCAATCTGGTGTGTTAAAGCTATTTAATTCAAAATAGGTATGATTCACACATGTATTTACAATATTATAACACACGCAGATTCTTTTTCTTCGATTAGTAAACATAGATAAACAATTTCCACATTTTAGTGACACCACTCTTTTTTGTCAAGTGTGAGCTTTCATAAACAAGCAGAAATGAAAACAAGAAGACAAAAGCCAAGGGATAACACAAAGGTTGAACAACAAACCAAGCTCTAGCTCACACTATCATGTTACCTGTTCGCAATATGAAGATGTTTACTTCTGCAAACAATGTGGTCATAATAAGAATATATATGTACCCATAACCAAATCATATATATACAGAGTTTACCATTTACCAAGGTATTGTCAATGGGAGAGAGCACCAACTTCCCCCCCCCCCCCCATTATCTCTATTTCTTAAAAAACTACCCAAAACCACCATCACAAATGGTGGACATTTTTTCCATTTTTTCAAGTGTTTCACAATGGCTATTACAACAGTTTATCTTACCAAATGACAAGTACTCGAAAATATTTATACTGCAGTTATATGCGGGGTGATCGTTCAATTTAATAGAAAGCCATTGAATGCATTAAATTCTTAATGCTTTGACAGCATCTTATGGTAATACAAACATTTTGCAATCATAAATAGAAGACAGTATATATGCCACTGCATTCTCGAGTTCAAAATATCTTTAAATTTTGCTCTGCATTCTTATCCCAAAAGAGGTATCTGAGGAACTCAGGTTTGTATACTATATTTACATGTGGCTTAAAATGACATCAATACATGGGTCCAAAACCATGCTTTTGGAAAACGTTGCAGTCCTTCGATGCAATTTCAAAGAAATGTTGCCAGGAACAGGAGTCCCTGGGTAAAAATAGGAGTCCAAAAAGCATGATTAGGAGTCTAGCGAGAACCCTGACCATCAATACATATTATCTCACAACTTTAATACATTTCAATCCCAACTTCCCAAGGGCATTGGTGCACCAATAAAATATAAACACATAACCATAATAATCGTACAACTAATTCAGCCAGAAGGAAAGATGTTCCCTTTAAGGCATCATCTTCAAAACCACATCATACAGAAATCTATGTTTTATATTTCTACATGAATACATTAAATAACCAGCAACTTTAATAATAATAATAATGACTTTATTTAAAGAGGCAACACAGTTGGACAAGCCCAGTCTTCCCTTTGAGCTTCTTCTTTCAGAAGATGTTAAAAGATGTTACAATAAAAACAGGATCAGATTTTTTCCCAATTTTTCAGCGATGTGGAGTTGAATTGCCCTAAACAAAACATTGCTCTATCTTAGGCCTTCTTATATGATATATCATACCTTCTTTCCGGTTCCAACTTTTGCTTTTTTCGTTCCTCTGACTTTCTTCATTCTGTTCTTCTTTTCCTTTCTCTGTTTTCTGCCAGTTCGTTTTATTTCACATAAACCATGCTGTTGAAACAGATATTTTTATTTACAGACAATATCCATTCATGAATAGTGAAAACATGTAAAAAGTTTCGACGGCTTAGTGACTGAATATGCTGAATGGCATTCTTGATTTTACATATAAAACTGATTTTACATAAAAAACAAACTGACATGTAAATTATGAAATGGCAGAAATATTTCAGTAACCAACTTAAAACTTACTATATCAAAATTTTGGATGCAATCAACCCATCAACTGTTTTCAATGACAGTCAACAATCTGCGAGAGAAACTCAAGACCAGTAGATTTCGCAATAGTAAGGAAAAAATTAAAGGGATCAAGCTAATGTTGCATGATCAGCATCATTTCATATTTTATGATCATCCAATAAAAGTGTTCTGCACATTTTACATTAACTTTGTACAAAGCATGAATACCGAGGAGTTAAAACATGTTTCGTTTTTCTATAAATATGTATTAGTTACTCAAATGGAAATGAAACACGAAATCACATGAATTCATCTTGTTCATCCTTACCAAAATAGGCATCAATCTGACAACTTTCAATTCTCAATCGGCCAAGAATCTTTCAACTGAGCCCTTAATGACTTTACACTCTGGCAATGCCATACAAAGAATTAATCCAACAGAATTCAGTGCACTTGGTCACTTTCAGAGCAAAGGTGACATGGACCTTGGAGATGTGAAAACAGTATTGCAAGGGTAAGTATTTCTGTTTCAAAACCAAACATTTAAAAAACTTTCAGCGACACAAACAATTTACATGTAAATGTCAGTTGAGTATCACTAGATGTCAGAGGTTAATGTTTTGACTTTTCTGACTGAAAATCTCCAGGGTGCTATACAATTGGTATTCAAAACATTAAAAACAAACAATAATCCGACATTGAATGACCATAAATTCAGTGAAATCATTGCCGGCTGTTGTGTTTCCGGAACTCACTGATAGTAGCATTCAATTTGTTCAATAAAATTGTACTTACTCGGGCAAGTCTGTATTTTGGTTCAAATTTTTTTGCGAAGTCCAAAGTATCGTACACAAGGGCGAAGCCACAGCTCTTGCCACCGCCAAATTGAGTCTTGAAACCAAAACAGAAGATCACATCTGGGGTAGTCTTGTACATACGAGCCAATTTCTCTCGCACTTCAGTTTTAGCCAAAGTTGCTTTGCCGGGATGGAGGACATCAACAACCTAAAATTGGGAGAATAAATAAACATGTTTTCACAATAAATGCCAATACAACGAAGGGTTATCAATAACTCGTGAAAAATATGGACCAAGCATAGGTCAATGGGAGTATAAGGGAAAGTAGAAGTGCTATTCAAGGTCAATGGCAACAAATGTAGTTGTAATTTAACCAATCATAATTCATATCCAAATTTGCCATAAAAAAGGGCCGTTTATCCAGTCAAATGGACAAGCCTGAATGTTAATTTTTACCCACGAAATTTCTAGTGGCATTAACACGTTCTTTGACTAACATTTATGACAAGTTCCTATGGTTATTAAGATAAAACTAGATGTGTCCATAGAACACAGATGCCCCCACAATCGAATTTAACTTCAAAAAGGAACAGAACTCCTCTAAACAATTGGAAATTGCAAACAAAATCAAACTTTGCCTGTATTGCATTATCCTATGCTTATGTGCACAATATGAATTGAATCCATCCATCCTTTCCAAACCAATCGATAGTTCCCACATTTACCTCCCTTGTTCTGAATAGTCGACCATTTTGACAGGCAAATTTCCTTATACAGTTATAGCTTATAGAGAATATAAACGATGATGTATAAAAGTAACTTATTCATTATGCTCATGTGGACATATGGCTCAAAAAGTTGAAGAAAAAGTAGTTGTCACATGCATGTTGTCTTGGAATTTCTCAATTATCACATAATTTGGGAATTACTCCCACAAGTGCTCATCAGTTTTGCCTATCAATGGTCGATGATTAAGAACAAGGGAGGTAAATATTGTAGATATGTGGGAACTGTATATAACATCATGATCATCATTTACTATAAGCTCAATCTTGCTGCAGCATGCATGGTTACCATGATGTTTCACAATTCACACCAGACAATGACAAAAATAGGAATACACATACCATCTGCTTCCGACATAGCAGACGATTGGTCATAAACTTCCGAGTGCGAATTGTTGCTGTGCCGTCGCTCTGCAATAAAATTTAAGAAACTTAACTAAATTGGAAACCATGCAAAATTCAGCATTTATTTCCTTTAACAAGAATGGCAACATGGTAGTTCAACGAATTAGCATGTATGCCGACATGGTAACTAAGTAGACTTACTTACAAATTTATACTAAATTACTAATATTAATAAACCTCCATAATATTCAGGAACATATTTCAAATAGTAGTTTTCGAGCAACATGAACATGCAATGCAACTAAGCACATAAAACTAACATAACTGACTATGGAATCGACCAAATTCGTATAACTACTCGATAAAGAAGCTCAGCTACCAATGTTTGTCTTAGTCTTACATTTTACAATTGAGTATTTAGACGAAACGCCACTCGACTCTAGACGTTTGCCCCGAACAAAATAACTGCAGGATTGTTTCGTCCACAAAAACGCAGTAATACGCAAAGTAAAAATGGTTTCGTTCATGTTATTACTTCAGCAACCCATCAGATTCAGGCTTTCTCATCCGAAAACATCCCAAAGTAAATATTTCTATCCCCCAAAAATACTTCTCTTTCGAACTCGAAAAGAAATGAATTCGAATGTTTTTAGAATTAAATCTTAGTCTCAATGCCATCCCACGACATTTTTTCTTCCATTTGTATTAACTTCACGAACGATTAATACAAAAACTGTTCTATTGAAGCCGATTTTAGGACATATACTATATATTACCATGGCCCTATTTTGATGGCTACAGGAAAAGGAAGTTTAGCAATCCGCGCATGCGCAATTTCGTAGGCACAATTTAACGGCCATCAAGTCGGAAATAGCCGTATACAAAGTCGTTCCGAGTACATCTTTTAACGTTTAAAATTCGTTTACAGTATAGGGTATATACCCTTTCTGCATTACTTGCTTTGTGAAAACCCCACACTTCACAGGAATAATTTATAATAGGCAAAATCAATTTGTCAAAGAGTTCTAATTTATGACTAACAGATGCATAAGGAAAATTAAGAAGATATCTGTTTAATTTAAAAAATGCCTTTTGTGCTTTACCTGCTTGAGAACACTGTGTTATATTAAAGGATACATCCTGTGTAAAAACTATACCTAGATATGAAAAAGAACTTACACTTTCTACAATTTCGCCACCGAAAGTGAATTTAGTATCGCGCGGCAGTAATCCCGCTTTTCTAAAAACAACTACTTTTGTTTTTTTGACATTGATTTTTAACTTCCATCTATTGCAATAACCGAATAATAAATAGAATCCTTTCTGAAGCGCTTCAGATATTCTTCTAGATCGTTCAAAAAAATAGAAAACAGAAATGGAGACAAACATTCACATTGGCGTACACCTAACATACACGAAAATGCATTGCTTAGCATGTTATTATATTTGACACGACTTTTTATGTTAGAATAAATACTTTTAATGACAGTAAACATTTTACCTCTGATTCCAATTTTTATTAACTTATACCACAAACTGTTTCTTTCTACATAATCAAAGGCTTTGCTAAAATCAAAAAAGCTACAAAACATTTTTTCCCAGAGTTAATCATACATGTATGTGTTATTAGGCCGTGTAACACAAAAATATTATCTGTTGTTCCCATACCCCTTCTGAAACCTGCCTGTGCTTCAACATAAACGTTATACTTTTGAGCCCATTTATATAAACGATTATTTAAAATCCTTGTAAAAAGTTTTCCTAAAACACTAAGCAATGTAATTCCTCTGTAGTTTTCCGGGTCATTAAGCGAGCCTTTCTTATGTAATGGAATGATATATCCATCAGACCATGCTTCGGGAAAACAACCGGTGCTCTGAAAAACAAACTAAATACGTATGGCAATAATTGAGTTTTACCATGTTTAAAATATTCATTTAAATAATTGTCGGGACCAGCGCTTTTACCAGCTTATATTTCGCTAATAGCATTTAATATTTCGCTTTCAGTTATGCTGAGTCAAGCTCATAAAACATGACATGAAATTCACCTTTAACAAAACGATCATTAAAATACATAACATCTTCATCAGGATTGAAAAAAATGATCGTCTGGGTTATTAATAGCCTTAAAATAATGCTCAAAACTTGACAGAGGTATGTCCGGTGTTTTTACATGAGATGATTCTTTTAACAATTTCCAATATAATTTAGCGTTCTCGTATCGGTATGTTTCTAAGGTGTTAGTGCGTTCATTCAAATACCGCTTACGATTATATTTCAACGTGTTTGTATACTCCGATCGTGCTTTCACTAATAACACTCGATTTTCGTCCGAGGCATTTTTTCTATAATCCTTTAAAACGGATAAAAATTCATACCGTTTCAAAGCACAATCATCATTAAACCATGATTTGTTAAAATATGGTGATACATTTTCATGGATGTAATTACCTATAGGACGCTTTTCATTACTAATAGAATTAATACATTTCTCCTTCATATCGTTGCACCATGTATATCCCTAATCCACCTATTTAAAATCAACGGCCACCAGAATCACGCTTGCTATGTCTCCTTTTCAGTCTATGTAATGGGAAATGATGGAATCCATCAACACTAAAGTCTTGTAATTCATTCGACCATGTCTCTATAAACATAATAACATCGTTAGACTGAAAAACATGTATAATATCAGGACAATGCAGTTTATTACAGCTTTTGGAAATAAGGCACTGTACATTAAGTAATGCAAATTTTATTTACACCTTCTCCTTGGACCGTTAGCCGGAATCAATGCTGGAGTTATTTTGACAAGTGTCACTATTCACAGTATTCTGGTCGTTAGGCTGTTCGACTTTCTGACGAGAACCAGACGTTGGGTGTAATGGTTGGTTTTGGCGTTGCGTACATTGTGATTGCGATTGTTGACGGCGGCCACTGGTCGACTTCCTGGTGGTAGATCTTGAGTTATGCAATCCGGATTTACGTTGTTAGTTGTTTGCACAGGCTGAGGTAGAGTTGTCACCAGCAGTATTCGACGTCGTATCAGATTGTTCGACGGTTGCGGATTTGTTTTCAAATAATGACGGAATACTTTATGTTGATTGAGACAAATCGAGCGCTTTAGATTGGTCGCAGATATTCCCTTGCGTTGATTGCTCAGTAACTAGAGTATCCATTGCATGAGTTTGACGGTCAACGTTGCTGTTGGGTAAATAATTCCCACCAGACTATGTAGCATTGTGCGTTTGGTTGATTGTTATATCTTCAATATAGTACATGTCAACAAGTCTATTTTTGGACAGGGCAGAATACCAATCAGGAAACTCATCACTGATAACCTTCTTGTCGCAGATGAGTTTTGCCGGATAAATGATTTGCACGGTGGAATTTGGATTTGACTGTTTAGTGTCTTTATACAATGGCCATAAACGCTTCCTAGCTTCTGTTATCTCTTTGGGATAGTCTCTGTCAATCGAATAACCTGGACAAATTTTCAATGTTTTGGCGTTTGCTAATATGAATTCCACAGCACTGGAATGTACAAAGTTTGCTATGATTGGTCTTGGTGATCTTTGACCAGTCTTTCTTGCGCCAAGACGATGTGCTCGAGAAATAATCATGCCTCTCGTGTCCAACTGCATAATATTTGACAAAAACTCAAGCACGAGGTTGGTACAGTTTTCGTGTTTGTTTTCGTAGATTCCACGGAATATCAAATTATTGCGTCGTCCACGTGCTTCTATATCTATAGACTTGTACGCCAATGTTTTAAGAAGGGATGAGTGTTGATTTGTAATATCCACTATACTGTTTATCTTATCACATGTATGTTCGTAGTGTTGATTTGATTAATTTCAGTGTATTGGCTTGATCTATTTTCAAGTTTAATATTTCTTCAAATATCATCGACAATTTTGTGTCGATATCAGCAGTTTCAAATTCTAAACCAGGTGGGATTGGAGATAAAGGATTTGAGCCGATGGAAGTATTATGTCTCTTACGTTTGCTGTTGTTTCTAGCAACGTACTCCCAATCTCCTGTTGTCATATTTTTGTCAAGATTTACCTGAGAAAATGTTGCCGCCATTTTTTTATCCAGATAATTACACAGTGAAGAAAACAAATCACGTAAGACACGTATTAAAAAGCATAAAAGTCATGATGGGGATTAGGTCGTTAATTGGTGTTGGTATTTTAGTATACTTTATTAGAATATGTACCAATAAACTAGCATGTATAATAATATCATTTTATTGCATAAAACATGTTACAATGTTATAGCAATGTCAATACTACTGTACAAAATGTAGAAGAAATACACAAATTCAAAGCGCATCACCAATTTTACATAATTTATATACATTGTACATTGATTTGATTTCTACATAAATTGGGAAAGTAAATAAATTTCGCGGTACTTACGAAATAACGTAAATGAAGAAAAACTTACTTTCATTTCCTTTTGTGTTCAGGTTCTTCTTTCAAATATTTTACAGTCAATATAATATATTTTCCGTATTTTCCTACTACGCCAAAATCTTTAAATGTATGTTTTGTTGTCAAAGTACCATAAGATTACGAAAGTAACGCAAAAATAGCGGCAAACATTATACTTTATATCATTGTCTATGTAACGTTCATATAATGACACAATGAGCTGTAATTGCTCAAGTCAAAAATAAACTCTAAAATGTTCTGTTCTTTTAATTATAACACCAAATTAGTCAACTAAGAACATAAACAGTTAGTATTATAACGTAATCACTAGTATGTTAATTGAATTATACTCAAATAGTTTTTATTTGTGATTGCGTTTATTTATCGTCGCCACCGGTTTCCCACATTGGCGACGCCTCCAGAAGAATATTAGTCATTTTAGATTTTTGGAGAATAGTGCATGATACGGGAGATACCACAGTTCCAGAAGCACATCTGGTTCTTTTACGTGCTCGATGTAAAGCATCATACACGGGACCTCGGTTTTTAAAGTCTCGCCCGAAAGACTGTTATTACGGTCAGTGATAGAGTGGGGAATCGAACCTGCGATCCCTGGATTACTAGTTCAGCGCGTTACCACCGGACCACGGATCCGCTACAATAGTTATTGAACAAACAATCATAAATAGTCACTCACAAGTACACATCAACACACTCGATGGAATGCAAACACACATTAAACATTTATTTCGACATCTTTTCATGACAATCTGGGCCGTTTCGTCCAGAAATCGTTTAATATAATAAATACATGTTTCTCGCTTAAAGCGTTTTTTTTTCTACTCGGGAAATAAAAGATAAACAAACACTAATGTACATAACTAAACATTAATCAATATTTGAATTTATTATAACATCTTAATATCTTTTTCATAAAGCGAGCCGTTTCGTCCAACAATCCGGGCCGTATTGGCGGCGGGCCGTTTTGACGGTATTTATACCAAACCAACAAAGTTGCTTAAATCGTCCAGAAAATAATTAATTTTAACTATCATTAAAACATATTTAAACAGCGATTGTGATTACATACATTTTAGATCTTTTAAAGTGAAAATCTTCAAATTGCTAGTGAATTATGTTCATTTCTCGTTGAGACTTTTGATATTGACATAAGCGGTGAAGTCAAGGACGTGCAGAAATCAAAACAGAACGCAAAGCATGTCTCTGAAAGGACAAAAATGCCCAATGGTGATCGTTTCAGGGAATTCACATCCTGAACTGGCACAAAT
This sequence comes from Mactromeris polynyma, assembly GCA_032209605.1. NCBI lineage: Eukaryota > Metazoa > Mollusca > Bivalvia > Venerida > Mactridae > Mactromeris > Mactromeris polynyma. The sequence continues at coordinate 36,929,076 of JASFXZ010000003.1, forward strand.
GATTGCAGAGTAATTGTTTTATTACGCTTCTCTCACTTTGATCGTCATATCGCTGTTGCAACGGAAGCATGTTTATATTGAATATTGCATGATTGTCTCCCTTTGAAGCCATGGCTGGGCAGCAAAAGAGGACCACAAACACAGCAGAGTTAATCTGTTTCATAAGACGTATACTGATATATCGTATTCTGATAAAACTATGATTGAAACAGTTGTTATAATGTTTATAAAGTAATTATATCATACCTGTCGAGAGAAGATTTAATGAGAAATTTGTGGTCCAGGAGTGGTTTCCCCTGTCATTAATACGAAGTCCTCTGAAAGCTCCTGGTAGTAATTAGCATGAAAACTTGAGATTTTCTGTATTGTTAAGCCATATATGGCTACAGCATATATATGATGGAACGATAGTGATCTATTGATAGTGATCTATGAGGGTAAAGGGTCAACTCGGCCCACTTGCCATTTCGGCCCGGTCCAACTCGGCCCACTTTTGAAGTGCAATGAAAAGGCAAAGTTGTTCACAGCATAACAAAGAAGGTATTAGTAGTCGCACTTTGAGAGCAATGAAAAGGCGAAGATATACACACGTTCGACATACTAAAGAATCTTTAATGAGGTGGGGGGGGGGGGGTGGGTAGGACAGACATTATTATTTAACAGTTTTTATCGTAAATTGCGAATGTTGGGGCTATGGAAATGACAATTTTCTCCAAAAGGTTCAATTTAAGTTTCTAAAACTTGAACTGGGGTTAAAAGCAAACACTCCAAATTGCATATATATAGTCTATGGCAAAACTGGTTTACAACCACTTCAAATCGAAATCGAAGCTAGAATGATTTCATAAGTTAGTTATGCCAGAAATTCTAAAACTTTGTGTATCACTTTACAATATGGTATTAAGTAAGTTCACTCACTCAAACAACGCCAACAGATTTAAATGGAGTAGAAAATGTTGAAGCAATATTTTTGAAATATGGACTGATAAATATATGGGAAAGTCATAATTTTCTAAACCACAAATGACTCAAATGTTCTATCAAACAACACCTAATCACTCTTTTTATTAACGACTGGTTTTCTGTTCTGAATTCTTCAAGTAAGTGTAAATTTTACAGATTAATTAAGTTTAAGTTTGAAAAGATGCATTGGTGACGAATTTCACTATCTACTCAAATTAATGTGATCACTTTCATGTTTAAAGAATAAAATGCATCCCCAAAACCTTTTATCTTCGCCCTAGCATATTACAATTGCAATTTCTCATGAACATTAAAAACATCATAAAAAATAGGAAACTTTGTGTGCTCATTAAAGAAATTATTTGTAAATTTAAATAAATGCCAGACTTGAAACATTCGAAAATGTATTGCATTTTTTGTTTTTTTTATGTATCATTCTATGTTCATCATTGTCACGCTATATTATGTGTATGTCATTTATGTATGTGTCCGGTTTCAACTTGTGTGTGTATATATTGTTGTATACGTCAGATTATGATTAATGTTACATGTATTTTAATTTATGTGTTGTTTAATTGTTTGTTTGTCTTTTGTTATCTGTGCTTTATCTGTATTCAATATTTATGTATTGTTTGTTATTTATACCAATATAATGAACAAGATATTGAAGATTTTGAATACTTTGTTTCAAATCTATTAAGAATAAAATAATGATACAATGTGAAAGAAATACCCCTCGTAATTGTTTTTTGAGTAAAAACTGCGATGAAATGATGACAAACATGTTTAACTTGTAACAGAAATTTCATCTCCATTAGGCCAGAAATTACCTCTGCACATGAATGTTCAATGCATGTTTTCAACTTACAATTAGTTGGTTTAAACTTAAAGAGTAAGATCAATGTATCAAAAATAGAAATATTCAACACTTTAAAGGTTTAAAACATAACGCCACAACTATTGGGCTGAGTTGGACCAGACCGAGTTGGTAAGTGGGCCAAGTTGACCCTGAATCATCAATAAGATATTGTATTTCTCATTTCAAGCAAAATGTATGGTTAACAGTCTTTAATTGTTGTAAGATGTAAATGATTGCTGACTAGGGCTTTCATGGTGTATCACGACATTGATGTATCAACAATCAGGCCTAGTCAATGATGGATCAATTTTGGAGTACATGTAATGATTCAATAAATGAAATTGGAAATTCATAAAAATAGGGTTTTACCAGGGGTACAAACAAAACTTAATTTTAAATTGATTCAACTTCAGTAAGACATTTAAATCCTGTTTTGTTTTCATTATGAGATTATGGTGCATGCTTAAAGGTTCATGCACATCAATTTTCAATTAAATACATGTATTTTACCATTATGTAGATGGAAAAAAATCTGTCTGAACATTTCTTGTGGTTAAATTCAGTTTGTTTTCAAGAGTGATTAATAATTATATATCGGTGTGAAATTATTACGCCTTGTGAAGTAATGAAGTTGTATATAAGACCTAGATTATTGGATGAAAAGAAAAGGAAGCTTTCATCAGGTATTACCTTTACAGAATAAATCTTCTAGAGCTGTGTATATAAATCATTCTATGAGACTGATATTGCTGTAGTTCATCTGTCATGTATCTATTATTTGATACTGTACTTATTTCAGTAAACTATCATCTCACCTGTGTGACTGTTGCTGTTACCACAAAGCAAATAGAGGTGAGTTCAATTCTCTTATATTTAATACAATATTTAAATTGCAGTGGTCTGTACATGCTTTTTGATTACAGTATCATTGAGAGTTTACATGAATGGACTCATGACCTGCTCGGCTCTGTAAAGTCAGAAGAAGCCTCACTTATGTTTATTAAGTTATTTCTTGTCACTCAATCAAAAGCACACACATTTTATTCATTCTTGTAATCAAAGAACCTATTTGCATTTTCATTTATGTAATAATATTTATTCTGTTTGTATAACTGTAGACATTGTAATAACATAAAAAGCAAATAAAATATGATTAAACTAATCTATTTGCATAATTTTATAATGCTTTGTCTTTCTTGTGTTGATATATTGTAGTTTGAAATGATTTTTACTTTAACATTGTCTGCTAAATTTCAGAGACAGTTGTAGAAATAAAAGAATCAATCAGAGGAAAGGACATATACATTATCCAAACTGGCACAAAGTGAATATTACTCTTTTGTTATGTCATTCAGATTGTTAGGTTAAAATCTATAAACTTTTACTGACCATCTACTCATTGAATAAAACCAGGAAAGTACTATTATGCCATATGCTGTGTTTCATGATAAATGGATGGTACGTTTCCTTACTCTCCTTCATTTATGATAATGGTTAGAATTTTTGTATTCTCTAAACCAAAAATAAGACATTAATTGCATTTGCAGATTTACAAAATTCCTAATCAGACCTGTAAAATATTTTGTCTGGTGTTCTTTATGGAATATGATAGAAACACTTATCTTTCAGAGATAACTATGTAAAAAATAATTTGAGGGAGGTATTTCCATTTTCAGAGATGTTAATAACGATATGATGGAGTTGCAGATTATTGCCTATGCTTGTAAGACAAGTTCAGCACGGAATATTGTAGGAGTAATACCATACTTACCGTATTCGAAACAAAGTAAAATGAGGAAACGTGGATCAATCGTGTGTAAACTTCTTGCAAAGATGCTCAGTAATTCTGGTATGTGAACAATAAATCGGTTTATTTCATGAACCTTTTGTTTGAACTTCAGGGGTTCCATTTGACCCTTGAGTCAACCCTTTGACCCCTGAATTTTCCAAAAGGCCACATTTTGACCCTTAGAATTCCCTAGTGGAACCCCTGGAACTTGTAACTGTTGTAAAAGCAAGCAATTGTTAAATTTCTAATTGAGAGTATTGCTAAGTAAAAAGTGAATGTCATCTACCGACTGGATAAATATCAAATAATAAATTTCTTTACAACTTGGAATCATCTCATGTTATAACAAACTTTACCTTTAAGTTTATATTTCGAAGCAAAAACGAGACATTTATAACCATTAAAAAATTGTGCTGTGTGGCATACAAGTAATGAAGTGTCAAACAGTGATCAAGCAATCCGAAACGTTCTAGCTGGATTCCTAGGTATGACATGTGTGAGCGGCTGCTGGGTTGATGGACTGTACAAAGATCAGCCCATGTACATAGTTTGTGCAAAACACTGTGGTAAACTGAGTTGGCTTACTTAAACTAGTTTAATTGTCTTATAAACTGTATGTTTTCAGGTCTTACTCATATAATCACAGTTGATCTTCATCAGAAGGAAATTCAAGGTTTCTTTGACATCCCAGTTGATAATCTGAGAGCTTCTCCATTCCTTATAGAATACATTCAGGGAACCGTATGTGTATATTATATCTAATATCATCATGTAAACATACTCTTAAACAATTTCCTAATTATGACTTAACTGTGCACTTAATTTTAGAATACTACTCTTCTTTTATTTTCAAGATAAGTCAGCATCGGTGCATATTTGTCAGTTTCTCAAGGCAGACTAAGGCACTATTCGATTGTTTGGCGCAGTTGTAAATGCAAACAATTGTTGTGTGATTTGTGTCTTACTCTTAGACTATTTCACCACATAAGTGTATTGCAAACTTTATATTATGGAAATACATTGTTGACATGATATTTGGATGGTAAGCAGCCAACTTATATTACATCTCACATTAATGACAAACATAAGTATAACTGCAAACAATATTGTTAAATATTTTAAAGTTTGATGAAGTATTTAAATTAAGAGATAAATGTTTTTCTGTTTCAGATACCAGATTTTCGCAATGCTGTGATAGTAGCCAGAAATGCCAATTCTGTAAAGCGTGTGACCTCATTTGCTGAACGTCTTCGACTCAGTATAGCTGTGATACATGGGGAAGAAAAAGATGAGGATGAGCCATATGATGGTAGAACGTCTCCGCCTCCAAGTATGCAAGAAGCTGACTTTGGAATTAATCCGATTCCAGGTATATTAATACAAATGGACAAAAAAATTAGCATATCATGTATAAATAAGTAGTTTAGGGATGCCCTGTCTCTTTCTTGCGTTCTACATTTCATTAAGTAACAGTAAGATCACTTGTTATTAACTATTTTATGGCCAGAATTGTGTAGATTTTTTTTTCAAAAACCACAGGTACAGTGACATTGTATTGACCGTATTACACAAAGATTTTTCAACCAAAAGCTTTTTTGAGGTGGTAAATTTTTTAACAGAATCAAGAAAACATGACAATAACACTGGTTGAGAACTGTCATACATGACTGATTGTTTGTATCAAAGAACTGTTTGGCACATGACTACTTTATCTGCTTCTTCATCAAAATTGAATGACAGTTACCACAGTTTTGCTCCAAACCCTCTATATCCTGAAATCATTAAATTATTGTAACTGTGCAGGCATGTTGAATATGTCAGTAAGTCAAGTACGAATTAGTCTTCAGGCATCTTTTGTAAGCATTTTTGTTTTGAGATAAAATGTTTGTGTAGATATAGTGCATTTATTGTATGCTTTAACTGCAAAATATACATTATTTCCATGGACAAAAATATTTGTCAGCATCATGTGTTTGCTTCAGTGTAAAAGGATTTTTGATAATGTTTGTAATAGTGCCTTCTTATATCAGTCAATCCTTATTCTTTATCATAGAATAATAGAAAAATGAATCATGATGGTGGAATATATTTCTTGAAAGTTACTTTTGAAATAATTTGATTATGGAATTTAAGATCCAAGTATACATGAAATGTCCTGAAGAACTGAATGAAACTATGAAGCCATATTTTTGTTGCAATTATGCTTTATAAAGGGTTTGATTTTATGTGGCATATTTTTTTATTGATGGAAGCTGCAGAAAGACGTTAATGTAAGCGATAGTTTAGGACTGAAAATCATATTTGTAACAGATACATTATCTTTATAATCATGTTTACAATGAAATGAACTCCATGTTGATGACATGATATTATTGGCCTTGTCTTTCTTATGCAAGAAGATGTTATGTTGCATTGTAGTGTTAAGGAAAGTGCATGAGTTAAGCTCAGGCAAGTAGGATCAGTTACAGTGGCTTTATTCCATACACCAGTCTGTCCCTTTGCTTTTAACCTTCAGTAGAACTATCTTGATATATCTTACATTCCATTATATTTTAATACACTCAAACTTACAAGTTCACTGAGCTTTGCCTTCATAAAGTTGGCTTCTGTAGTTAACCAAACTTTACCCATAGTGTTTTTTCTTTAATTGGTCTCTAATTGTGCACATTCATTATAACTCAGTAGTGAAATATACTATTGTGTGAATTATATGCTAACATTCTTTGAAAAATATTGTTATGAACGCATTTGAACCATTTTCATCATTTCATTATGTTGTCTTTTCCAACATAGCTTTAAAGCTACAAGGCTTGTTTGGAAATTATTGAGACAATATAAATTTTAAGGGCAATGAAAGAGATGCTAACTTCATACATCATCGTGGAATATCTGCACTTATTGCTCTCGAAAAGCTGAATATCAATGTGTTAGTATCACTAAATAGCTGTCAGGGTCTGTCAGAAGTGGATCAATCTGTCAGACCCGGAGCACTTGGGAGTCAAGAGTGCGATTTCATGTGAATATCAGACCATTAGATGAATTAATCCATGCAGTCAAATGTTCCTGAAGTAATCATGCATTAGTTTGGATCTGCTAGAACAGCTCTATTGGTTTCCTCTGAAAGGCCAGCATCTGACCAAGTCTTATCACAAAATTACTGACCCATTATTTTAAAAAAAGAATGAATAATTTTAGAGTTGATGGAAGTAGACAGATCTTCAGAAATTCATCTATGCCAGGGATAGCCCAGGGCCTAAGACATATCACTAACATCCAATGTCTTTTTTAACATTTTTTCATTTCTTTTGGTGTCAAACACTACTCGACACGTCTGCTGCTCAATTTATTTTCATCAACTTCCATCAATTTCAAGGCACTTGTTCATTTTATATTGAACTACATCATACTTTCACAGACTGATGCCAGACTCATAACGTCTAGATATCATTTATGATCATGATGTTTTCCAGTTACATCTATTTTTGCATAAGCACTATACATTGATGTTATATTTTTAACTACCATTTTTACGGTGTGCTGTGGGTACCTCTACCTATGACAATTTCAACAAATGTATGCGTACAATTACTTCACAATCCTCATTATTTGATTGTTCGTTTGACTTATTAGGGGTTTCTGCTTGCTTGTACCAGATTTGAACGAACCCTGTTGCAAAATTTGTGAAAAAAGTGACCCTGTCTCAATATGATCCAAACAACCCTTGTTTCGACATTTAAAAGATAATTGAATATTTATTAATCTTTCAATTTCACTTTATAACATTCCTGTCTAAACTTTAATTGTTTACAAGTGTTTCCCATTGCTTCTTTAATTACTGTTATATTGCAAACTGATAGTAATCACATATCTTGGTTAGGAGGAAAATAGCTGTGCCATATTTCTATGTATGTAGTATGTGTATATCCATTGAGAACAATGTGCAGGAGTGTAAATGCCTCTAGTCTTGTACACGGGAGTTACGATTTCTCTGCATTTATCATTTCTAGAGTTCTCTCCCTTCCACAGTATAATATGGTACATACACGATAGAAGGGATAAAGGGAGAGAACTCTAGATGGGATAAAGGCGAAGAACAAGTGACAATCTCCTGTGGTCTTGTACACAACTTGTGAATGCTGGTATTTTCTAGAGATTTGTTGTAATTTCCATATCATGGCATGTTTGGTTAAATTGCTACATACTGTTTCAGATGCAGGTCAGGGTAATTGCACGCCGTTGCATTCCCCGTATACTGCCGCCAACATCTACATGCCATGTAAAAGCCCTGTTTGATGTGATAGCATGCTTGACTAGCAGATATCTTAACCTGTGATTGAAAACTGATATATTGTAACGAATTTGCTAAAACATACTGTGTTTTCTTAGTTGATTGGACTCTGTAGATTTTATGCAGTCATGTATTAGGAATAGTGATTGAGTGGTATATTTTCACAATTTAAGTCTAATTACTTGCAAAAATAGTACTTTAAAAGCATTTACTCAGTATTTCATTAATTATGACGTTTTCTTTCTGAACAAAAGTTTGTGAAAGAAAAACGACAAACAAACCTTGTTTATGCCAAATTATCTAAGTCTCTCTTTTCATATTAGTGTGGGCATATTCAAAGCTTCTCGGTGGTTTTAGCAGCTCAATAATAATATGATATTAGGGCACTTCAGTTGGGATTTTTTTTCTAATGCTTTGTTTGGTGACATTTATTTTGTAAATGTTCTTAATGTGTTCTTTCTTTGTATTAATATTTTATGGGAGTAATCTTGTGTTAATTGAGTGTATTTTATACTTTTATCACTTAATTTTGTTTATTATGTACCTAAATATTTACTACAATAATATCTGGCTGTGGTTTATAGTATTCATTTTTATGCCACGCCCAGGGTGACTTGTAGTACTGTCATTTTATTATGCTAATTAGTTTGTGTGCCTATTCAAAACTGTTTTACGATTGAAGGGATTCTTATAAAATTTGATACATATGTTAAACATAATGAAACATGTGTCACACACAATGTCTATACAGCCTAGATTATGGTTTGAAACTAAGGTATCTTAATAAGTTTGCATTTGGCCCCTTCCAAGTGGCATCTGTTGTTATGTTACTTCAGGTCTAGAAACATATAAATATCCATGTAGTTGTAGAAGCATCATTTTCTCTCTCTATGCATACTTCTATGTTTCTTATGTTCTATAATTTTATTTTTGTGATTTATTTTCAAAATTTCATTGACTTTCATTCATTTTGTAAAATAGTTACATACATTTAGCATAAAAACTTTTTTTTGCTAGTTATTGGTATAAAGGAACTTGTTTATACTATAAACAAGTAGCTAGTATTATGATTGGTATATTTTGATCTCTACAGATCGGAGAGTACAACGAGCTAGAGGTAAATAACAAAAGTACATAACTCAAGATTCCACCAGGAACAATATTCTGTTCAAAATACTAGCTTGGTCAATGGATTGCGTTACAAAGAGTCAGACTAGCTTCATAAACAACTGTGTAGATTACAATGATATTACATAATTAGAAGATAAATGTTCGAGAATTGTACATTAATCATGTATAATTTACCCTCAGATAAACATGTAGATGAAGTAACAGAGTTTAACCAGTAACAATGACTACACTACATGATCATTTAATGCAAGTACATGTATTATCATAATGAAGTTCAGTTATACTGATGGTCAAATATGATATATTTATAAATATACGTATACAACAAAGGTTTAAGTACTGAATTAAGATATTGAAGATATTCACTATATATATACATTGAAGGTTGATTCATTGACAGAGAAATTCCTAGCACTAAATACATGTATGTAGTTTTGATAATTCAAAACAAACAAATCTGTTGACCAATGTTATCAAATGGTTATATTACCAGGTTCACTTACTCTTGAAATCAGGCTTGTGAAAACTTCACAATGAATGAACTTTACACTTAAAAAAACGATGACTTCGTTTGTGCTGTATGACTACATGTAGTTCTGTTACCGTAGTAGTGAAAATAATTTTTTGTTGTTGCTATGCTAACAGTATGTACTGTTCGAAATGGAAAACAATCTTGTTTGCATTCTCAATAAACAAGGTAATATTATTTCAACTTACATGTCGATTTTAGGGCTAAGTGAACCTACTTATATGCGAATCAATATGTGATTATCTTGACACAAGGTAATGAGGTCATCCTCTTTCCTTTATTATCGGTTGTTTACTTCAATACTTCCATTATCACCCACTGCTTCATAACTATTGATATTGGTTTTGTAAGAGAAGTGACTAACTATGCACTCCAGTGACAATCCATAGATATCTTGCATCTGTTAAAAAAACCAGTGAGTCTAAACATTTTCCTGTGTTCATATAGCTCTTGATATTACATGTAGTAAACATAAGAATGTATTAACAGTTAAAGTGCTAAGCACATGGACTTTTTTCTCTTGCACCTCGAAAAGCTCAATATCATGGACCAAAATAGTTTTAACAAGAATGGAAAATACTATCTGAAAATGTCCTTATCCTTACAGAATACCACCACATAAATAAACGAGTCTGTGTATACAATGATACAAAGTCTGTGTCATTTATTAGAGTTTATGGACTACATTAAATCTGTTGTTAAGTTGTAGCAAGATTGCTACAATAACTTTTTTAAAGTCATTATTTTAGTCACTAATTCATGTATCATCAAAATCTTCAATATTTGAAATTAATCTAAATACTACATATCACTGTATTAATATAATATGCCTCAACTAATTGATATTTTTGCACAGGCCAATAAATGAATTTCACAGCATATGGGGATTTTGTTCAATCCAGTAATTTCATTTGCTAAGTCAGTCAGTTTTGACCTGGTCTTGATTCAAAACTTACTGAGTTATCGAGCAGCATGTGAATATGATAATAGTGGAATCAACACACTGTTAAGGAGCGTCACTTTTTTCAGCACATACATGTATTTGACTGTTAATGATATTTATTCTGACAAATACTGTGGTTTTACCAGAGGTAGTCACTTTGATAAACACTACATGTACTTGTTTTTTTATACCTTGCAGTGAAACGGGTTAGCATCAATAAATTGTTGCACTATATTAATGGAACCAAAACTATTATTTATCACACAGAGTCATTGCAAGCCCTGTCAACCCTTAATTGGCCTCTGTTAGGTGCTACAGATAGGTCTAAACAATTTCAGTGGCATTGATGTAGTTTAAGCATATTTTTGGTTCATCTGTTAATGTTTCTTCTAATACAATGATGCTTTAAACATGCCATATCAAGATAACAACCTAATATTTAGTTAGAAAATTAAACACATCTCTATATAATGTATGTATATAATGTATATATACATAATGTCTTAGATGAATACATCTATGTTATACTCTTAAAGTAAGGTACCGATAATTTATTTATGTAAGTAGGTTATTATAAACATATGTGTTATTGTGTTATTTCGCCATACAGTAGATGCCTTTTATAAGTTTATCAATCAAGGAGTGAAAACAAAAGTTAACCTCCTGATTTATTTCAATGCAGATAGACTACTTTTGCACCTTGTAATTTACATTTTATATCATTATTTAATTGAGTGTGATGTAGTACTACATGTAATGTTGTCTGTGTGTATAATACTTATATATCATGTACCGGTATCCAAGATTTGAGATTCATTCCCTACTGATCGTCCATTCTGTGTAATGACCAAACACCGATGCATTTTATTATGCACATTAGATATACATGTATATATGTTGTATTATTCATACATACACTTGTTATATTTAGTGTATACTCAAGAATGACTTGGTTGTCAATGTTATATTGCGATAAAAACTGAAAAGTATTGAAAGGTCCATACTGCTGTATTTTGTGGTTTGCAAGTTTAGTATATCTGTTCTTGTTTTAGTTGAATTTACAAAGCTTTCTACATGTAGCTAGAGATTTAAGATTTCATACTTAAAAGGGGTGTTTCTCTCAGCAAAACATTGTTAAATGATAAGTTAAATGAATTTTTATGGATCACACCTTTGATTGCAAATGTACTGACTCATTTTTAATTGTCTTTATCCATTTTTAATGATATTCAAATTACTGTACATATATCGAGTTAACCTGACTAACTGTCTCAGGTTGAAGTCAGCCCTTACCTAATTTTCTGTATTAATGCCCCATATTAATTATTCAGAGAGAGAGTGAATGATTAATTTCGTTGGAAAAAACAACAATAACTGAATTAACATCTCCATCAACATTATAACGTATCCACCTCACCTGAGAACAAAGTGCTCATGGTGAACTTTAGGGATTGTTGTATGTCCGTCATACATAATTGGTTTATTTAAACTCTGACAGTTACATTTCTGAATCAATCTTGATAAATCATAGGCACAATGGATATGACTGCCAGATCTTGACCAATTTCGATTGTGTGCCAAATCAGACCATTAAGTACAGAATGATGGCCCTTGATATATCAAAAGTCTTATTGAACCATATATGAGCTCTGCTGTATGATTTCCAACCACTTCTTTAAGTGACATAATTTCCAGAAAACGTCGCATGTAACGTCACCATGTACTGAAAGTATGCAATATTTGCCCCATATATGGCAATATGAAAACGAAGTGAATATAATTATGGAGTAAATATTGTTTTGTGCTTGCAAATTGTTACATCACATGTTGCGTTTTCTTGAACTGACGTCACTTACAGTAGAGGTTGTAAATCCCATCTAGCACCTTCATTTCTTCATTAGTCCTGACATTATTTTGACAGAATATGTTTGACTTAAAAATCCCCATCAAGTTTATGTATGGGACTTGTATGTCAGGAGTTCATTCACCCCTTGTCCAACTTACACAAGATGACTCAGGCAAGCGATATGGAGTTATCTTGGCCCTCTTTTTCTGTTTAAAATCAGATTTTTACATGAACTAATTTGATACCTACAGTTTTGAAATGAAATGTTAAATGCAACAGTTACTGAGGCAACTATTTATAGTCTTATTTGCATGATAGAATTTTTTACATATCTATGTACTTTTCTTTACCTGCATTTATATTAAGCTTACACTTTCTTTACAATCCTTGATATCTGTAGTCATACTTTTTTAAGACTTCTTCATTTTTTCTTACAATAAACATGTTTTGGCTATTGCTAAGGTTTGTTATGATAATCAAAGCCTTTCTTCTATCTTCAGCCATGCATGCGAAGGAGAAGCCACCCTTGAATGTCGTCGGCGATGTTGGGGGAAGGATTGCTATAATTGTGGTATGATGATTATATATGAATGATATGTATAGATTACTTTGTTTATTTGATATAGTGTTATACATTTGGCAGACTTGTATGATTGTACATATTGTTTTATAAGCCTGTTGCTAGAGACAAGCCATATTATGGAATCACCTGCGGCAGGCTGTGGCCATGTCCATGTCTGCTGTCTAACTCAGACAGTTTTTGTTGGATCTTCACCAAACGTTGTCAAAATGGTTATGGGCATAATATCACATTCAATTTAATAACCAACTACATTGCCCAGGGACTCGAGAGTAATGGCCCTGGAATTTTGCTAAATTCATAAAATTACCTTTGTCTGCTCTGTAACTCAAATAATATTTATTGGATCTTCTCCAAACTTAGTCATAATGTTCATTGGCATATTATCTAATTCCAGCTCAATAACCAGCTAAATCCCCCTAGGCATTCTGGAGTGATGGTCATTGAATTATCCAAAATAGTTGTTTACCTGAAAATTTTGATGGGCATATTTGTTACAGTTTAGAACTCTTGTTAGATCATGTATAAGGCTCTTAATAATTCATAGACGTATATGTGTACTTCAGTGATTGCATTTTGATTTGTAGTGCCTGATACTACTTGGTCAAGGGGTAAAGCTTTGTCTGAAATCTAGTCTTGAGCTAGATTCAATTGCGAATTTCACTATAACTGAATTAAGCTTGAATACTGGTGTGAAACTCGAGATTTTCGACATGTGATTATCAAATAGTGATTACTGTCACATTATAACTTGTTGCACAGTTGATGTAAATACCTGAATAATTGTACATGTACGTCATTGTTTGTGTTGCAGTATTCTTTTACAATTCAACAAACCCTGAGCGAGACATATGTTCTTTCATGACAATTTTACTGAAGATAATGCTTCCAAAGTCATTTGTCCTCTGAACTCTGATATATGTGGAGACATTGTCAGGTGCAGGAACAGCTTAGTACTGGTAAGTAACCCAGGAGCACTGGTTACTTGGTAACCCAGGAGTACTGGTTAGTTCTGTTTGGTAACCCAGGATCACTGGTTACTTGGTAACCCAGGAGTACTGGTTAATACTGGTTGGTAACCCAGGAGCACTGGTTACTTGGTAACCCAGGAGTACTGGTTAGTACTGGTTGTTAACCCAGGAGCACTGGTTACTTAGTAACCCAGGAGTACTGGTTAGTTCTGGTTGGTAACCCAGGAGCACTGGTTAATACTGGTCAGTAACCCAGGAGCACTGGTTAGTACTGGTTGTTAACCCAGGAGTACTGGTTGGTAACCCAGGAGCACTGGTTAGTACTGGTTGGTAACCCAGGAGCACTGGTTAGTACTGGTTGGTAACCCAGGAGCACTGGTTAGTACTGGTCGGTAACCCAGGAGCACTGGTTAGTACTGGTTTGTAACCCATGAGCACTGGTTAGTACTGGTTGGTAACCCATGAGCACTGGTTAGTACTGGTTGGTAACCCAGGAGCACTGGTTAGTACTGGTTGGTAACCCAGGAGCATTGGTTACGTCAACTGACTGCTGTATATAACATAAATACTGCTGAGAACGGCGTAAAGCCCGAAACAAACAAACTTTTACAATTCAAATATTTCCTTACAGGATGATATGATTGATGATGTGATGCCTTTTGTTAAAATTTCTGAGGTGTTGAAGGAGCGTGGAGCATATAAGATTTATGCTATGGCAACACATGGGCTGTTGTCAGCTGATGCACCGAGGTTGATTGAGGACTCTTGTATTGATGAAGTAAGAAAAATAAGACCAATAGTTTTTCATTGTTTTTTTTAAGTCTTATTGAATTTATTGTTTTTTGGTCTGAAACAACTACATTGGATCTGTAAAGTAAAATAACACTGATACTTTCTGGTAAATGCGCAAACACTGGTGAGTAGGAATCTACTTGCCATTAATTAGTAATATGCTTGATATGTATGAATACTTCCTATTGAGCTTAAAATATATAGATTTTAATTGCACATAAATATTTGCTATTGCAACTTTTATTTTGTACCCTAACCATGTCTGACAGGTGCTACTCTTTGAATAAAAATACATGTATGAATATTTATTTATAACTCACTCCAAATGGTGAGAATGACTGTTTTGCTACATTTTTTTATACTTAAATCTTTTTACAAAATGTTAATGGTGTAACACAATTGTCTGTCTTCATTCCAGGTGGTTGTTACTAATACGGTACCTCATGAAATCCAGAAAATGCAGTGTCATAAAATTAAGACTGTAGACATCAGTGGAATGTTGGTAGAAGCTATTAGAAGAATTCACAATCATGAGTCAATGTCTTATTTGTTTAGGTATATTGGCATGGACGATTGAGGAGATTTGTTACGTTGTCATGGTTACAAGAAGTGGTTACCATTACACTGGTGCATCAATAAATATATTGCTCTTTCTGTGTAATTGTAAACGAACAATACAAAGATCATTTACGGAGAATGGTGGAAGCTTTTTTATTTTTGTCAGTACTGATTATGAAATTACATAAAAAGGGTTATCTTTAGAATAATTTTATATTGTGCCTTTTTGTAACTAAGTCCATTACAGGCTTCTGAGTATATTATTTAAAACCTGTAATAACAGTTAAATTTTTGGAAAATCTCTGGTTCCACTAGGTGCTGAATTTCAAGTGTCATTTTAATAATTTTTTACCAGATTTTACCATTTTATTGCCATATTACCTATAATTTAGAGAAAATGTATCCCTTCGGCCAGAATCCTTAAGGTCAAAAGGTGTTTTTTGGAAATTCCAGTGGTCAAAGGGTCAACTCCAGGAACAAATCCTGAAAATCCTTGAAAACCTTTATTTTTTATGGAAAAAATATAAGAACCTGTTATTCACTTTCCAAACATTAAGATTTTTCTTTCAGTTTGCTGTGTCTTTTTGGAGCAGTGAATATTATGTTTGTATTGTACTAATAATTTGTGAAAACTGCAGTCTTATGATACTACTTGCATATATATATCATCTTCAGTATTTGTGAAAACTGCAGTCTTATGATACTACTTGCATATATATATCATCTTCAGTATTTGTGAAAACAGTTTCTGTTTGCTCAGGCAGGATCCTGTCATCCTAGCAGTTGTGTGTGCACTCTGCACAAAGATTCATCCAATTAGATGGTCATAATTAGCCTTTATAATCTGCTCTTTATTTTTATCACCCTTAAAACTGTATTTTGATAAATTGCAACCTTTATAAAACATTTATATTCATTGAGACCTGCCAAGAGGCCTGAATTATTTTATGCTTCATTTTCATAATCAACATCGTGTTTCTGTTTTACGCTACTGAAGGAAGGCAAATATAATGTGTATTTCAGGTTTGTCCAGCCAACCACAACATTTTGTGTCTCTGTTATTTGAGGTGGCATTACTTGTTTTGTGTCATTAATATTTGTAAAAAAAAAATTTATTTGGTGTGGAGAATGGCATTCCTGCTGATGAAAATTTCACTGAATTTGACATTATTTGCAATAAATAAGACATTTAACTCTTCTTCCGAGACATTTCACTGGCGCTCAAAACATCTAGGCATAAACTGTTGATTATGACTATTTCTGACATGGAAACATGTAATAAAAAGTGTTTTATGTAACGAAGCATAATGTCATTCTAATTTCATCACAAAACAATAAGTTAATAATAAATCTGATCTGTCAAAATCCCTACTTTTGTTTTGATGACCAAAATCAACTACTTACAGTTTAGAAACATGTCAATATTATACTAACATACTGTCTTTTTGTAAAACGAAATGCAGTTTGATGGTTTAAAACTACGATTTAGCCATCAGAGAAGAGAGAAGAACATATAATGCTGCTTTAAACATGATGAGATGTGTTGCACGCAAATCCATGAAGGCCACTTGCAGACACACCACTCTAGAGACATTGATAACTTTTCTCTTGTTTTTTTGTGTTTGACAGAATTGAGTCATGCTATGGGTACAAACGTTTTATTTACATCTGTATTATTAGATGTTATTGATATTAAATTTTCAGCCATTATATTATCATTCATCAAAAATATTTTTTTCATTCTTTTGATGATAATATTTGAGCTAGAAACAAACTTCTTTTGTTATATATATATTCCATTCCAGTTGTTTTGCTCAAACTGAAGCATTGAATTGTTTATATAATAAGTAGGATAGGTATAATTCTGTTACGTGTAATTATGTCCTTGTTAACTTCAACAGATTATTTCAATGGATAGATGTTGATCCAGTCCTGTGTTGTTTGATTTTGACAAATTGTCGCCTTATTTCCAGAACCCCATAACTCAA
Source organism: Mactromeris polynyma (assembly GCA_032209605.1). Taxonomy (NCBI): domain Eukaryota; kingdom Metazoa; phylum Mollusca; class Bivalvia; order Venerida; family Mactridae; genus Mactromeris; species Mactromeris polynyma. The sequence continues at coordinate 36,946,313 of JASFXZ010000003.1, forward strand.
TTTGTGGCAGTTTTGAGTGTTTGATATTGTTGAAACCGTCTTTTCAAGCTCCTTCTATTCTGTACTACCTATATTGTTCTAAAATGCAAAAAAACTTAAATAAAATGCAATTCCATGACCCATATGTAACAAACTACAAGAGGTTAACTTTTAAAACTGTTTTTCTCAAAAATACAAAAACAAGTTATGGGGTTCTGGAGATAATGCAACGAAATGTGTGTTCAGTTTATGCTCTTGTAACTTCATTGAGAAAATCAATTGGTGAACTGATTTATATAGACTCTTGGTTATTATTCACTTATATATTTTACCTGTAAAATGATCTGGAAAAGATTAGAAAAGTATACCGACCTTGAACTCAAACATGTGTTGTTTTTGTTTATAAATGATACTACATGTACATTGTTTTACTGCCTGTATGTATAACTTTATTCTTATTGGCAAGAGAAATTTTGTGTTTACTTTTTAATAAAAAAATTGTGCTTTACCTAAAAAAATAAACATGTTCAGATATTGTGTGGAATAAAATAAATTCTGGTTATTACTGCAAAGTGTGTATTTTTGCAGATTTTCAAGGTGAATTATTTTTAATTTAATGCAGCATTTTACATGTTGGCTATACATTTGTATATTGCATTGCTTACAGTTCTGTGTGGTGTTGTTTCCTGTTTCTGTATATTGCCCTACAGGTCGATAAGAGGTTATAGTCTCAAAAATATATTGCATTTAAAATAATTATCATGAGTGTGGTTTGCATTTGTTTGTCTTTTTGGTGTTATTATATCTAATTAAATACATATTATACCATTTTCCAATGCAGCAATGTACAATGGATTGTTTGTTTCTATCCTACATTTTATACCAACCACACTATATTGGGGGTTCCACTCGGTGCTGAATCTCAATGGTCATTTTGATATTTTTTTGACTGGACTTTACTGCTGTATGGTCAAAATACCTATAATTTAGAGAAAAGTTTACCCTTCAGCCAGAATCCTTTGAGTCAAAATGTGGTTTTGGAAATACCAGGGGTCAGTGGGTCAACTCCAGAGTCAAATGGAACCCCTGTATATTATGTTTTATATACCCCCTGTATGTAGACTGGTGTTTATGTATATCCAATTGTTGCATTAATTTTGATCTCGGTGTAATTGCGTTAATGTTGTCTGTTTGTTTGTATTATTATTATGATTGAAATTATTGTGGGTGTTGGTGTGGAAGTATAGACTAGTCTATACGGTGTTTATTATACCATGTTCTTACAGACTCGCACAACTTTGTGTTAAATGACATGTTTATATATCAAGGCAGATCTTTGTTTTTGTACAGCTAGAACTTTTATGTTAACTTGTCATCAGAATAATCAATTCCTTGGAATATCAGAGATGTGATCTTATTTTTAAAATGTATTTTTAAGCTGAATTTGTTGAGTCTAATCTGATGTTTAGGTGTTTAAATTGTGAACTTGTAATTTTGACATTATTTGCGCAGATGATCGTCATGTGCATGTAATCTTTGAGGATATTATTTTCAAGTCACGGATGTTGCAACCTGTACGGAACAGTGTTTCCCATGTATTGAGTATACTAATTTACTACATGTATCACTCATTGAATATTATTTTGTTATTTTGTTCCATATATGTATATAGTGGAAACTATGAATGACATTTCATTTTGACCAATGTTCGTAGAAATGATCCTTGCGGGGGGGGGATTTTTTAAAGTTGTATAAGTGGTTTCGATCTGTTGCATAAGTAGGTGACGGGACAAAAATAGATTTTATAAGTGAAAACTTAGAAAATCTCCTTGTCTAAAACCATATGGCTTAGAGATTTGGAAGAGTGGTTTCCTTTGCTATACTAAGATGCAGAGCAGTTAAAATGTGGACTGTAGTGGCACTTAAACTGAACAGCACAGAAGCATGCTGATGGTCAAAAGGGAACATGTGCTGTATTATTTGGAATACAACGTAACCTTGAAAGTTTCTAGTTGAAGTTCGAGTTGTTGAGTTCAATATGTATGATGATCCCCAAGTTCTAATGCTGCTCGAAGGCAAAAGGATATTACACAGGTACATATTGACACCAAATGTAACAATGAAAAATCCCTTTGCCCCGAGTAGGATTCAAATTCGGAACCTTCATTGGGATCACCCTTAGTTTTCATTGGATTTTACACCATTTTTCAACAACTTTTCATACAGCATACACCAGCCAGTTGACATAACCAGTGTTCCTGGAATTAATTTCAACCAGTACTAACTTGCGTTTCCACAAGCAACTGACAACTTATCCACATGTGGAGTACATGACCTTAGCCAGTGTTACGGGAACATATAACCTGTCCAACCCGGGAGTTGAACCCGGATCTGCTGGGTAACAGTCTAGCACTTTATCAACTGAGCTAGCCAAGCCTGCTAAATCTTGGTCAGAATGTTTGTCTTGAATATGATACAATTTTTACTGAACGATAAATTATTAATTCTCCATGCAAAAGTATATTGTGTTATGTTTTACAAAGTGTACAGTAGCCATAGCAATGGAAACACTATAAAGCACAAATAATTGAGAAAAACAAGTTGTTTTGTTGTCATGACTTTTAATTTTGTCATACATTTGATTTACGTCATAATACCAAATGCCGTACTAAAAACGTTGTACACCTAATTACTTGTAAGAAAAGTAACATCGCAGTGTGTGAGGCAAACTATGCAACCTTGACGTATGCACGGTCATAGATTGTAGTTAACTTTGTTTACCCTGCATTTTCCTCTATTACGTGCAGTAACACACTTCAATTCAGAAAATCATAGTATAAATGACATTTCATGTATGCCCATTGATATTGTCAAAAATGATGTGAATTGTCTTTGTAAAGAGACTTACTGGATTCACTAGCTTAAATCTCTTTATCCTTAAGGTTTGAACTGTCAATTGATTGTCTGTTACACATTTTTCATTTTCACATTTTTATAATATTCTACTTTGAGAAATGTTAGTACATGTTTTCTTATATCGGATGTTGTACCACGGACCTATATATGGTATATAGGTCCGTGCCAGTATGTATTCAGGACTAAGTAGCCAAAAAGGAAAGACCAGTTGGAGCGAAGAAAATGAATTATATCAATAGGTTTTACAGACGATTTCTGTATATACATGTACATGATAAGGAACTTGAAAGCGTCTGGCTTATGTAGAGTGAAAAGCATACGATTTTACTAGACGGTCACAAAAGAGGTTAAGGTGCACAACAGGGGGCTAACTTTATTGCACTTGCTTCCGCTATACTGGTAGTAAAGACGATATTGAAAATAATTGGATGTATTGTACTTAAAATGCTAAAAGAATAGCACCCCCCCCCCCCGGTGAATCCGGACATGGGACGGGATAGTAGGGGACGCCATGACGAGTATAAATGTTCTCTTAAAATTTTGTCCCACAGACCCGCTCAATATCGTAAAAACTTCTTAAAACAAAACATAAGGAGGTCCTCCTACACAAATGCTGAGATAACCGTGCAACAAAGAATAAATATTTATTGGTATCAAAGTTTCAATAACGGTGGATACATTACATAGATGAAAATCAAACCAATATTTAAATGTTAATATAAATAATTATAAAAATCTGCTATGCGTTTGCAATGTGGAAATTGCATGACGATGTGTTTATTACAGAAGTTAAGTGAAACGAATTCCTTGTTTTTTTCCTATTTTATTTCATAACAAAACATTTGCCTAACACATGTTAATTTTCAATAATAAAATAATCTCGTGTTTCATCTGGGTCCAATATACACATACATGTATATATTGGACACAGGTTTCATCCACAAAATCGAACTCCAATAGTTTTCTCTTTATGATCATAAAACGTAATGTTTTAATCGTTTATCTGATTTATAGATCTAAGATAGCCCGAGGCTACATGTTAATGTGTTATTCCAGTTATCATCGGAAAATTTACGATCGCTTACGGAAACTACCGACAGACAAATTGACTGCTGACCTAAAGTCCCATCGATATCGATCTGCATCGACTGGATTTATCTGATAAGCGATATTGTTGGGTATGCTTAGCTCCGCTTACGTCCCTTATTCACTAAACCACGCTTACCAAACGTTATCTACGCAAGTCTCTTCGTGCACAATCGTCACTCTGCTCGTGTGGTCACGTGATCATTATCCATATATGGAATGTCATCCTTCGTACATACGGATTTGTACGAATATTTATGAGTGCACGGTAAATTCCGTCCGATAACACGTGACTTAAATTTCAAATACTCATACAATATATATGTTAACCAACGCACTGTTAAGTTCGCAAACTGTGTGACTTGAACACAAACTTAAGTACAACGTTGATAATGCGCTCAATCTGTACATGTGTTTTAATGCAATAATAACAATTTGATTACAAATTACATTTACCCTTATATTATTAATTTCAAATCGGATATTAACCATGACATGTGTTTTAAAATTGTTACTAGGCCGTTTTTAAAAACCGTATGCAAAAGTCGTATAACATACAGCTCACCACTGCCAGTCAGCTTCAAGTCTTTGAATTCCCTTCGTGTTTGAACTCGGTAAACCGCATGAAGGCAATATTTTGCTAGCAAATTGTGTACTCGAGTGGCAGTTGTTTTGAACAGAACAGAACAGAACTTTTATAGTTTCACGTCTTAGTGGAAGACATCAGGAGGCAATTATCAGTTCGGAGACATTACGACAAAAGATAACAACAAATACAAATAAATAGTAGCACAAACAAACATCAGGTAATATTTACAAATATAACTGTGTGTTTGCCCTGGTTATGGATATTGACATACTAACCAGGTCGCATGGACTGCACGCATTTGTGTCAACGGTCTAGACAGATATGGATTAATATGCATCGTGCTTAGGATTTTGGAGCAGTTTACAGATTGGCAAAGGTGGTACAAGTACACAAATTGAGAAATTCTTAGTTTGTTTTCTGAGATAAATATAATTGACAATTATGTCATAGCATTCATACTTGTCTAGTAGTTGAACATTATATATATAATAGGAGTGTATATTGACACAAATACAACATGGATTTATAAAAAATAATTTTCATTTTAATTTCTAGCAAAGTGACGCATGAGTTTCTGTACAAAATAGCTCAATTTAATCAGCAGTGTAGTGTCCGGTAAGTATTTTTCCTTATTTCATTAAAGAATGGGCATGTAATTCGTCACCAAGGTCATTGGAGGAACAGAGTGGACATTTTCTTTGATTATGTGGTTTATGGTTAGGTGTCCATCTACCAACTTCAATGGGAAACCTGTGATTCCCTGTTCGGAAATGAAACATGGAAACTCTCTGGGTAGGTGTAAGTTTTATCAGGTTGTTACTCTGGTGAGGGAGGGAGATATTGAGGTAAGGCATTGTTCCATATAGGGAGATGAAAACGATAGGAATATGTTGTAGAAAGGAAGATGTTCTGAAGAGGATGTTGATGCAAAAAGGAATTTACGCAGAGAATGAATTTGTCCAGATAGGAGTTACTGTAGAGATGGATTGGCAGTAGACTAGGATATGGTGTACATATGGATTTATTGTAGTGGGGGTAGTTTAGAGAGGGGACTGGTGTAGAGAGGGAATTTGTGTAGAGAGGTCATTGGTGCAGAAAGGGGTTATGAAGAGAGGCGATTGGTATAGGCAGGATAGAGAGGGGATTTGTATTGATAGTGGTAGTTTAGACAGGGGATACTAGTAGGTGTAAAGAGTGGGTTGGTGTATACAAGAATCAGTATCGGAGATATACGCTGACACCAGACTGATTCACGAAATACTCGGAATGGGATAAACACTGTCAACATGTCAATAGATGCTGTTTTACAAGTTTGTCTAGGGAGGTAGTTGTTATAGAGAGGGCTTATGTCCAGAGAGAGGGAGAGAGTTGTTGTAGAGAGGGAGTTGTTGCAGAGAGTGAGCTGGAGTTAAGAGGGAGTCATTGTAGATAGGGAAATGGTGCAGATAGGACATTGTTGTTGAGAGGGGATTGATGTAGAGGGAGCTGGCGTATAATAATAACAGTATCATAGATAAGTGCTGGTACCTGACAGAAAAAGACAACACACAGTTGCATGCATGCATATGTATCTTCTTCGTATTTTCTTTAATAATCAGTGTATTAGACAATGTAAACTGCATAATTATATGTACTCAAGGTATTGTTAAAAGATAGCAGCTTTCCTAATAGTGAATGCGTTCTCGATGTGTGATTTTGACACCATTTTCCCTGACCTTTCACACCTATATTATGCATTGTTTTACAGGAAAATGATCATCATAAATGCTGTTTACTGATTGATTTATTGTTACTTATTTCAGCCATCACAGTCTGTCTTATGGCATGACAACTGTTCAGCCGATTCCTGATGTTCCAGGAATGTCTGGGGTCGCTATGCCTGGTGTGCCTGGTATGGCTCCTGCACAGGTTGCAGGGGTTCTAAGGGTCCCAAATGGTATGAGCGGCATGTATCCAGATGAGAAAACTGCTGGCATCTATCCTGGGGCCACACAGGGTTATCAGGGTCTTGCACAAACCAATTGAATTCTGTCTTCAATGTTAATACATTTAGTGGAGTTATGAATGATAGTTATCACATTTGTGAGAACTGGTTTAATATATACATACGATTTGTTTCTTTGTGTGCGGCAACAGTGTCTCGAGCGTTTTGAATATTTCCTTCTCAATGCAGGGAACAAGTTTATAGGAGAAGGGGTCGCCGTCCGTTTGTTCTTTTTGCCAGTTTTTGAAAGTTGGGCGAACAAAAGTTGCCGTTAATTTCTGGGGCATGTCATTAAACAATATAAGCCTTCGTGTAATGAAGCGAGACATCCGCAGAGCAATCTTTGTATTAACATACCTATAATCGGGTTTTCCCAACGGTTTAAACAATATTGATCGATAAACGGCTCCAAATATTCGACTGTGAAAAGTAAAGCTCCGACTACCCCTGTTCAGGGACCGTATATGATGTTATAGTATGTTCCAGCCCTGTTATATAAGGCGAGATCAGATTGGATTAGCGACCACTGCTGACCAATGAGCGCTTAGTATTGTAATGGATTTCGGCATGAGTGTTTATGCGACGCGTGTGGAGAACCATCATAGAAGACAAGTTAAGCCTGTATTAAATTGATCAAACGGACGACCCGTGAAAGGTGCAATATTGCGATGAATACTGCGATTACGGCGAATTCGTGATTATTTCATGTAACTCTTCTTCAACCATAGTTTGTTATTGAAGGTTTCCGTAATTCACATGGTCCGTCGTGTGACAGATAAGACACCTTGGCACCGTCATGATAAGTACTGATAACGGACCTTAGTCACGAAAAATTGGATGCTATAGTTCGCTATTACAGTGCCCGCCGTGAAAATAAATTGAAAACAAACATGGTGCAAACATGTGTCGTGGAATGATATGACCACTTGTTTTTAATATACTCAGTACCTTTAAAAACGCACATTTTTGTGACTCTTGTATGACTTTTAAATGTCATTATAGCGTGTTTTAAACTCATTTTGATATGAAAATACCCGTTGATTGAAAGAATATTTAGCGTTCATTATTGTGTAAACTGAAATAATATAATATTTAGTTGTTATCTTGCATCCCTAGGTTAGTTCATGAAATAAGAGAAATCTTGCAATTTCGTTTTTAGCAAGGGCTCGTCAGAGCCAATTGATATAGTAGGCGAAATCCGCGGACACTCATCGGATGAGTCATCCCAATTCTTACATTCTGAACCGCCAAAAGCTACTGTCTAACAAAGAAATAGCGATAAGCATTTGCGATATCAACTGACATCACCGACGCATTAGAAACAGACCTGTCAAGTCCCACGCTCAAGTCGAGGTCACGTATTTGGCGCATTTTCACACGATGTTTTAAAATAACAGACCATAAAGTTTTGGGGGTCATATTTTTGGCCTAATTAGCCTTCTCTTATCACTAAAACATTGCAGAGTGTGTTAAGTGTCATACTCGTATAACTGTCAATTCCAACTGGTCACAAACCTGCCAAATCCAGTTCTGACTGTAGAATGTTAGTTTACTAGTATAAACGTTCTATTGCAATGTTAAGCGAAAGTACATTGCCAATCGAAACTGAAAGTAAATCAAAGCGCTGAAAGCACTAAAGTTGTTCGGTATTGAACACTGGTTTTGTGTTTCACAGATTCACAGAAAGTACATGTACAAAGTAAAATACTATGTTAACGTCTGGTCATTTTGTACAAGTGAAATTCGATATTAGGGCGAAGTGATTTTCTCGAAGATGCTCATTTAAATTAATTGAATTTACACAGTGCATTTTAGTAAAGAAATACAAAGCCATTGTGAGCATTTAACAACAACCAAAGCATGGAACGTGCTGACAGCGAGGGGCTCACTGCAGGTCACAGATATCACTTGGACATAGATTTACCGATCACAAAAGCCTATCAAGAACACTTTGTTATGTCAGTATATTGAATAATATAGGATTTGTTTACATAAGATTGTATACACATACTTGTTATAGACAGTCAGAAGGATGGATGGGGAAGAAGTAAACAGTACCTTCATGTTAGTTACAGAATAACCTCAATATTAAGACCACCATTGGGACTCATGAAAAACGATCTTCTTATTGAGGTGATTTTAATATCGAGGTTGAATAAAGAGCAAAACATATTGAGGTGGTCTCATTATTTAGGTCATCATTAAGTGAGGTTTGAGTGTCTATGTCGAGCTTACTAACTAACGTAGTTTGCAACATAAACTACCATGTTATTACATATGTTCTGAACGGAGACACTGTTCAAAGGGACATAATACTAAAAATATTTGATGGATGCACAATTTATGTCTTGTACATCTACAAATCAAGTATCATGGTACTTGTATTACCAAAGTTCATTGCAATCCTTTGAAAACTGAAGAAGTAGTTAGCCACACAAACTACATATGTTATACACTGGACAGACAAACCAATCGACAGGGTGATTCTAGTATTCACCTTGATAAACATTGTTTGAGGGCGTATAAATACAAGGCATAACAGACTACTAAGACCATGATTTTGTAAAACTTATTTAATTATATTTTTTAACTATTTAGAAAACAGTCATCAAGAGTTAAAAGCTTGACTCTACAATTTATGCAAAAGAAGTATGCATAAACTAACCAGTCTCACAGAAAGAAAAATGATCAGCAACTGAAGTGAGCAACATCGCATCACTTTCTTTCAAAAACTTCATTAGTTTCTAGAAAATAAGTTTTCAATATAATAAGTTGAATAATTTCATGTAAGTGTGTACCAAGAACAGTCCACTTATCAATGAAAAGTATGTGCAAATGCAGTATCTGCAGTTTTGTGTGAATCATAAACCAATACAAATTCTAACAGCTAATAACAGATAATAAAGACAAACTCAGTGTAATATAAAAAAGTTTTCGAACACAATCAGTCGTTATACACAGACACACACAATAGACAATTCCCAATGACATAAGCTCGCTGGCCAAGCCAAAAATTAGAAAGCTTTACCACCCAAATCTTGCAAAAATATGTTTCATATAATAATTATCATCAATTTCATAGCACACAATTTTATGTGAGAAAATAAGCTGAATTTCAATATATGTAGACTAGAGGTATTATTCTTTAATACCTTTGGATAAATATTGGGAACTGACAAAATAATTCATATTCAGGATAAAACCTGTAAAACTGAGTTTGGCTCACGACCATTGAAATCCTATTCACTACAGTATGACATAATTCCACATCTACATTTGATTTCATTTGTAAAATTTTAATACTTCATTTATGTTTTATTAAGAAGAGAAAATAGCACTTGTCATTTTTAGAAGAGACACCTTCAGCAATACTACTATATTTTTATCCTTGTTAATAATGAGACGTTTCCTTGACAATGCTTATTTCACAAAAAATATGACATAAATTAAATAAGTTCCTTAATATTATCTTTAACCGATCATAACATTCATGCCTTCATGACACAATTTTATGTGAAAATGTGCTATGTCTGGTCAACCAGACTGAAGAGCAATTTCCAGAAAACTACATAGATCTACATTGTAATATCAGTATATTGTTTTCATGCTTATCATTTTGAGATAAACTCATAAATGTAACACTTTTCTACAGGAAAAATAAATTTGCAAAGATATATTCCTATAAAAAGTATCAAAAATGTTTCTAGAAATAGCGACTGTAATTATAACATAGAAATATTTTAAGGATTTCTGCCACATGTTTATGATTTACAATACATGTCACAATTTGGCACTGTCAGGTGGCAGTGACACATACTGAAAATTAGAAAATCTCGAGGGTTTGCCAGAATTATATTCATGCACAAAAATACTGTGTCCACAAAAACACAAGACATCAGTTTTTCAATCACAAATCCATACATCAGTCCACTCGTTAGTTTCGATTTGAGAACAGATTTGAACATTCATTTTTAACAGCATTTTTTAAATAAGTCACTCCAGGATGTTATTTGCTGCAAATTATGACAACACATTATTCAAAGATGGTCAACAGTCAAATGGAACTGTTCTCAGCCTCGAATAATCTTTCTTCAGCAGTCACTAAATAACAAGAAAACAGAAAATGTTGAAAGCAATTTTCATAAATACAGGCATATTTACTTTATTTACCAACTTGAAGGTCATTTGTCACTTTTCTCAGTTTCTTACAAAATTGCAAATGGAAAACATAGGCTTTGTAGCTAAGTACTTTTAGCATGATGAAACCTAATGAATCATGCATTAAATTAATTCTATACATATTTGAATTTTGATCAACTTTTTGTTCAAACTTGCCCTGATTGCCATCCTGAAATATGTCATTTGCTGCCAACATGGCTGTTTCAACAAAGAATTACGGCTTCGAACAGTAGCAGTAGTTTCATTACACCATTCTAAGCTCTTACAATATGCGATTCTGGAATCTCATATAAATTATAATGTACATTGTAGATCATAATTCATCTGGACTGAAATTCATCATCTGTCAATCATGGCTGCAAAGAAGAATCACAATTAAGAACTTTGAAGCTATGTATAAGAATAGAACTAATAAGAACTATGCCAACAAGTTGTGAAATTCAACTTCTGGTACTGGTAAAGTTCAGTTAAAAAATATTTTTCAACAAAAAATATCTATTATCCGGTGCCTTGTTCACAGTACAATAAAGAAAATTGTGTAAATGAATACGCTTCAATGTGTTTGAACACAGTCACTCGTCAGGTACTCTGGTTTGAGTGCTGGAGGTCATGGGTTTAATTCCGGGCCAATATCACAATATTGGTTGATCATAAATTTGTAGCCTGATCAGTGTGCCTGATGTGGGAATCGAACCCACAACCCCCTAAACACTAGTACAGCGCTCTATCGACTGAGCTAACTGGGCCACTGTCTAACCACACAACACGACACTTCTCCTCCTTCCGGCATGAGAGACTCTACCACCATGGGCCGTCAAACACTGTTGCCACTATTGAAGTAAAGAAAGAGGGAAAAGTGCGCCAGATGTTGGGCTCAAACCAACAACCCCCTAAACACTGGTACAGCCATTTACCGACTCAGCCTACTGAGTGGCCATCTAACCCCCACACAGTAAATTAGTAATTTAGCCTGTTGTAAAGGTCATTTGCATGCATTCTGATATGCATTTTGAATACATTCAAGAAATTCGCTCGATCCGACCTCGGACGACTTAAAAAGATCAGAATATTACTTAAAATTTACCTGTATGATGGAGGTAGCATGTCTGTTGTTATGGCATCGTCATCAAGTCAAATTCGACAATCTGTCCCAGGATTACGGCATACATGTGAACCTTTTCTGAAGGCAAATCGGGAGATTGCACCTCGAAACGCGGGAGATTGAGATTGAGACTCAACACGGGAGGTTTTTGTGTGTGGCGGAAATTTTATCAATATCATGTCTTCATCCGTATCCACTGGTATGCAACCATGTCAATGCGTGATGCAGTCCTAAACGACGACACGACATCGATTCGAAAAATGTAATCGCTTCGCTCCGCTAATGAGGACATGCAGACCATTTCACTGTATGGTAAGCCTAAAATAATTAAATTCCAGAGACGATCGTGATTTTTCTTGGCTGCGTGATTTAACTTTTGACAGTATGTATTCCCAGCTTATGTATTCAATGTTATGATTTCGGAAATTATTCGGATAAACAACATTATTGGCATAATTGTATCACTGAGTTTTAAGAAACGTTGTTAAATATCATTTATTTTGATAAATATACTGTAAACGGCAAAGGAATAATGCACAACAAGATCCTCATGAATTTTATACTCATGTTATATATAATCGTGTGCACTTGATCTATTTTCGATCTAAAATAAAGCTTTGATTTGATGTTAAATGATGTTATCGATACCCCAACAAATGTCACCATTACTAAACGAAATCAAATATTATGTCATCATTTCTAAACAAATGTGTTACAGATACTTAACGAATGACCATTGACGTAAACGAATAGCGAAACAGGTGTATACAACAAAGTGGTCTTAAGATCGACACTATCATGCGCAACTCATTTAACTTAAATGATTTACACAAAACAAAAAACATTTCATTTGTGTATCAATAAAATGCTGTCATCATTCATGACATTTTTCAACTTATACGAAGGTGTTTAAGGAATCCCCAATTAAAAATTAATTGAAGAACCTTTCTATAAAAACTCATAATATGTTATTTATGTGTACAGAAATCACATTGTTTTGTGTGTAGACCACTAATGCGAAATAAGCTATGCTTATAAATTTATTATAATCGATATGTTCTCAGGTCAATCAATTTCTACTTAGATTATTTTACGTGTTTGAATCACTATTTGTATAGAAATCCTGACCGGGCCGGTTAGCGATGTTTTTTAAACACTTGACTGCCAGCTGGCTCCGGTCACTGAGGAGTAATTCGCCTCCAATCACGTTTAAAGTGGGAAAACTGTCAGTCGCTTGCAGCGGAGCCGAGAAATGCACTGGTTGTGAGAAATAGAATTGTATTTGATCACAGGTATATCCTAATATAGACTGACAATGTATGTATATGACATTTAAATGTGTCGGATGAGTGTTAAATTATCAAAACCATCTTGCACGATTTGTTCAGTAAGGGTGCAAGCAAACGCTAATAGTCGGTAAACAATTTCATGGCGTTTGATGCCGAAATGATGCATGCAAGTGCAACGTATACAAATGCGTCCATGGTGGTCACTGTGCACACTGGACTGGGCAGGAACAATTTGCATAACTGTGGTAAAAGGAGTATTCATGTCAGTGCGAGGTAACTCTGACTTCTATCTAGTTTAGGGAATGCAATTCTGACCGTAGATTGTAGACAGAAGATAGGCAGCAAATATGATAAAGTAAGCACTTCGTTCTTAAAATTTATATAAAAAGAAACACATTAAATTCAAGAATATGTGTACGCTCTTACCATTTTACTAACATAGATTCGTTATTGACCGCTGGTTATCCTAAAACAAAATTAAAAACGCTTAGAAACTATTCCATTTGCATTAATACTTTCGTTGAGAGATCATTACATAAAATCCGATTTCGTGGAGAGATCATGACACACTCTGCGAGAAACCACGACATTCGAAGAAAACTTAATCGTAAAATATACAGTTACCAGGCGTTATTTTTGTGTGAAATTAGTTGTTTTGGCATTATTGGCGCCGCCCTTGAGGGCGGGGCCTTTAATGGAATCACGAAATTTTTGAGACTATGGTAGGAGCATTTATTTATAACTAAATAAAGGGTTAAACTGCAGTAAATATTACACGTTACTTTTTGTATTTTTATGATTTAGAAATAAAATATTTTTAATGCATTTGTATCGTCGAATAAATGTATTTACAAAGTTAAAACGATATGTTTATTATAAATACTTGCTGATCCCCGAAAAAAAGGACGATTCTACATAAACAGCATGTGTGTTAGGAGTCGAAGATAAAATAATAAAAAAATAATTATAAAAATCTTCATTTTCACTTTACCTAAATCAATATTAACACAGTGGTACTTGTAACGTGGATATTCGTAGTATTTGTATTTGTATTACTGGTTTATGAGGTCGCCCGTCGCCGCGCACATTTGATAATGCACTTTATGGTATTTTGGTCGACCCGGTATGTCCCCCGCACACCATAAATAGACTTTTTGAAACCGAAGGGGGAAATTTACCTGCCAGTATAGCAGTATAGATCAAACAGACAATTTTTGAAGCCAAAGACGGCCACTGCACAGTTACCATTTTCCTGGCACTTTCCTGGAATCTACCCAGTACTTTCCTGGTTACATGCCAGTACTATGTTAGGTGGGAAACACTAAAAAGCATTTCAGTTTTATCCGGCGAGACGAGGGATCGAACCCACGACCTTCGGATTCGTAGTCAGTAGCGTTAACCACTGAGCCACAGGGCCACCTATACGTGGATATTCATGCAAGTTACGGTGTTTTAAAGGAAACACACACCAATGATAGTGTGAAAATGGACTATTCCAAAACGGACGATTCTACATTAACAGCATGTGTGTTAGGTGTCGAAGATAAAATAAAAAATAATTAATTATAAAAAACTTCATTTTCAATTTACTTATATCAATATTAACACATTGGTACTTGTAATGTGGATATTTATGCAAGTTACGGTGTTTAAAAGGAAATACACGCCAATGATAATATGAAAATGGACTATTCTAAAACATTTTCCCGCCATTACGCTATTCCAAAACATTGTGCACCAGTTTTGCGGCGCCCTTGGATGCTTTGCATCAATGCATTTCTTGTATGGACAATGTTATACTGAATTATTCATGGTTTTGATTAAAATGTATGTTTTTAAGCTATTGCACTGCAATGATAAGTACACTCCAAAGTAAACGATAATAAACGATAACATGACACAATACCAATTTCAGTCTTACTTGTGTAACCGAAATAAATACTGAAGGACATAGACATGCATTGTGGTTCATACCCTGGCTGAAAAATGAAGAAGAAAAATTTGCTCTGTTTTAAAAACAACATAAGATACCGAGATGTGTCCCCGTAAGAGGAGAGAAGCGGTTACATTTTTCGTTGCGAATCGATGTCGTGTCACGCATTGACATGGTTGCATACCAGTGGTATCATAAGCTGTTAATAGCAATATTCTGCGAACTCGTTATCTGGGGTCCATCCCCTTAATCGAGTCGCCAATTTTCAATTTTATTGCCAATTGTCATATCTGAATACGAAACGTGTGATACTTGAATAAACAACATGACAAGCGAGGGTCGCACCGTATTTTGATCAGTGTCACCAAGCGCTGGATTCCATGGTTTAGAGCGTCTATATAACCCCAAAAACGTGATTTTCGGACTGGTATCCCGATTTTACACTTTCGGTTATCAGTTTGAAAAGTAATTTCAGCGAATCAGTCGGGAATGAACTAATAAATACCCCATAATAAAAATTCACGATGTTTACTTTGATAATCGGGTGATCGCGGCTCCCGGTCGGGAGAGCGGGAGTTGGCTGTCAAAACCGGGTGTCTCCCGCGGAAATTTACGCGGTTGACGACGTATTTTCTCCCTTGTATTGCGTTTTCATGGAGGCCGCCATTTTGTTCGCTGTCGTGGGAAATTCCAACGCAGTGATCTCCCCTTAAAGTATATTGCATTCTCGACAGTTATTTCCGTACCACTTCATTACTCTATCATAAATAATTAACAGTTGACAATATAATATTCAATTTAAACATTTTCCGTAAATCTTCGATATGCATCGGAACGATGACGGATACTAATTTCCCATGCACACGTGTAATACGTAAATGATCAATTGCACTGGACGAAGTAGGCCGAGGTTTTCCGAATACTACTTCCGTAGTTAAGACTATTTCCGCAGTTAAGCCGTTTTCGTAGTTATGCGATGAGACTGTCGAAATTTGCCATAGAACTAGTTGTTCGGTAGAACAACTAAAAATCACCTGTTGCGACAAATGATACTATTTCAAAGAGATATTAAACAACGTAACTTAAGAAACGAGCTGACTAGCGTGGTTTATGTTTTGCTTAAAAAACGTTGTTAAAAAGTACTTATTTGTAGATTATATACCCAGAATATACTGTTTGCTTGTATTTTCGCGGTACAGTTAACGAACTATTGCAACGGAAAAAACGTAGATCTTCGATTTTCTTTTCTGTTCAGCTTTATCTGTCAACTATTTACAGTTAATAAATTATGAAAATATCATTTCTTTTGCGCATTTTCCTATTGTTTCAATGTATGTTTGCATTGCAGACCCTGATTATATTCTTACAAATACTAGAAAACGGTGACACATATATTATATCCAAAGAACAATTATACGTATATTGAAATCATCGGAAATACAATTTTCCGTCATTGTTCCTTTGAATATCTACGATTTACGGAAAATGTTCTAAATTTAATAAATTCACATACTTTTTGTTTTATTGTCATCCTGTCTGTAGGTCGGTCGATTGATTTTTCTGTCCAATATACAACTGTGTTCTTGAAATAATAATTGTGATAGATATATCTATGTCAACGTGACGTATGTGATCTGCAGTGAGCCCCTTGCTGTCAGCACTTTCAGTGCTTTGATTAAATGTACTGAGTATATAACACGATAACCATACATGAATGCATGAACTCTCGGCCTAAAAACTAAATGATTACGACCGTGGGGGTCACCAAACCAAATATAAGCCGATGTTAGACGCATTACAGTACGATTCAGTAAAATCAGGACTGGGAACGATGTTGACGCACATTTTGGCAAGCCTTGCTCTTGTGGTCGTCTGTCAGGCGCAAGTGCCACATTTAGGACCATGCCCGAATGTTACGGTCGTGCAGAACCTAGACGTTAATAAGGTATTTAAAATTCATTGTGTTATAATATTGTAATTTTAATTTATATGAGATAATCAACGATTTCATCATTTAATTATGTTGCTTTTAAAATGCTGACACTTATGTATGCATGTATATTAATGCTTGCTTTGAAACTATGACAATGATTTATAAACAACATCTGTTTTCTGTTATATATATCCTAGTATTTTTGTGCAAATATTCTCTCCATTTAAATGGATTTTGATGCACGGAATCATGCAATGTTTGTTTATGAAATTTATACTCGAACGTCAAGTCTAGACAAAACTAGGTCACCATACTAAATAATAGAAATATTTAATGAGCATTCGAAACACAGCAGTGTAATATTGTGGCGGCTTCCTTGATGCTTTGTCTTGTTGCATTTAAGTATGTCTTTAAAGTTTCTCGTACTCGTATATTGTGGTTCAGAAGTTAGAAAACATCACCAAGGCTCTAAAAGAAAATCTGTTTTCAACAAGACACCCCAGTCATGAATATGTGTGTTTCTTGAAAACTGGTGGATATTAATGTTTTTATTACATGTAGTTATTCATGCCAAAAGCATGTAAGTTTTTAATAAGTTAAAAAAAACTGATTTCAGCATTCTTATTACAATAAGTTGGGTCTTATAATATGACTGTAGACTGTTACAAATTTCTGACAAATTGCAGTATATGGGTGACTGGTATGAAATAGAGAAATTCGTCTTCCTCATAGAAGGAACGGATACTTGTATTCGTGCAAACTACAGTTTATTAGAAGACGGATACATAAATGTTATCAACCGTGCAATTACGTAAGTTGTTACTACCCTTCATTAAATGATCATCAAGGACTTTAATTGTTGACACTATAGTGATACATTGTATTAATTGTATCAGGTTGGAGATGCTCTTTTGTTGAAGGCATCAGCTGCGTGGGCAACTGATAGTGATTCTTCAGCAGTTATTATTAAGTCTGCTATATAATGGAACTCGATTGGCGTTGATTACATTTTTATGGGAATCCTTTTTCCTGTAACCTTGGGTACGTTGAAAACAGGAATGGAAAAATATCTGTTATCATCATGTTGTCTCCGTTTCCTTTTAAAGTCTCTTATCATAAATGAATAGGTTTCTCGTTGTTGTTGATTTGCTATGATTAGTTACAATACTTTTGATATATTTCAGCATTAATGGAACAGAAGTAAATATCACCGGGGACGCTCACTCTCCAGATTCAAACGTAGCTGCTAAATTGGTCGTCGAATTTAATAACAGTAAGCCACTTTGTATACAAGTAGTACACAACGATACTGGTCAAAGGAGATAACCCGCCATTTTTAATTTTAAGAATCTTCACTACATTTTGACAACGTGGTCTGAAAATCAGATGATGTATCCAGTGTTTTTTTTAGAAACTATGTGACATGGCGCTGGTGGGGTAGCACTTCTGATCAGCATAGTTAGTAAACGATAACACAAATGGTTGACTTTAAAGCTTATTTATTTTACATTGACTGTGAAACAAGTAATTACAACTTATATTAATCACTCTCGATGATGCCTGCTTCCTAGGTTTCATGACCAATACTAGCGCCAAACACAGGAATTGTGAAGACCACAGAGGACACGAATCCACCACCTTTGGATCAGTATTCATGTTCTCTACCACTAGACTACCATGCCTCACCCTCGCGCCAGACTGGTAATCCAGGGATCGTAGACTCGATCCCCCGCTTCACCACTGACAGTACTAACAGTCTTTTTGACGAGACTTTGAAAAACCGAGGTCCCTTGTACGATGCTGGACATCGGGCACATAAAAGAACCAGGGTGCTTCTGGAACTGAGACATCATCTGTATCATGCACTATCCTTCAAAATCTGAAATGACTAACATTCAAGGCGATGCCCATATGGGAAACAGTTGGCGACGATAAATAAACGCAAATACATACTATATTGTCACTTAATGTATTTATATACGAGTCGTATGGGTTGATGATTACATTGTACATCATACTTTTATCGCCATTGCATTTTCAGGTTCTCCACCTGTACCCTACTGGATTTTAGACACAGACTACGATAACTATTCCCTGGTATGGTCTTGTTTGAACTTTTTGGGAATTACTCACGCAGAATACGCCTGGATACTCAGCAGAACGAAGAGGCTGGATCCAGCAACAGTCACCACTCTTAAAAACAAACTAGCGTCTTTTGGCGTGGGCGTTAGAAGTTTCAAACCAACGGTCCAAGATAACTGTCCATATTAAACTGTTGTAGTTCTGCATTATAAATTGTCAAATTAACAACTGACTATTTCTATTAAATATTTCATGATTTGTACAACAGCGAACACTTTTCTAATCTTTAATTCGAATGCTGTTTGTCAGTTATTGTGTTGACATTTTGCTCAAGTAAATATATTATATGTATACAACAACACCGACTTTCTCATGCTTACATGTAATGAACAATTTAACACGTGATTAATGGGCATACTGACTTAATTTCTTTACATGTATGTAAATTAATCGATGGTGTTAATATACATCTATATAACATACCCAAATAAGACATAATGTACATGATATAATTGTCATACCAGAAATATTCTGTAAAACCGCACTTAAAGACCACCTCAATAATAAGACCACCTCAATATTAAGAACACACTTTTCAAGTCCATTTTCACTGTTTCTCTCTCTTTCCTCTCAATTTCAATGTTAAGACCACTTCAATATTAAGACCAGTTTCCAAGGATCCGAAGGGAGGTCTTATTATCAAGGTTTTACTGTAGCATTCTATGCACCGATCACACACACACAATTGGAGTACAGTAAGTGCTACATACAAGCGTCCATCAGCTTATCGCACAGTGCCATAAATAGACGACTTTTAAACAAGTGTTTACAAGTTTACAAGTTTATTAACAGAATACATGTATAACATGAATTCATGAGTATATATACATGTAATTAATACTGCAATGTTAACGATGCAATTACAATAAGATATCAATTCATCATACACAAGAAACACAATTGTACAATATATGACCAATAATATTTCGGAACAATATTGTCTTGACCACAAAAATGTTCCATACAAGAGCGATAATTCATAGAAATAATACGTGCGTTGTAAGTTCATTTACAACTTCGAAATATTTTTATGTGACCGTAGGACATCCCGAACCATCTGAGCTGCCTCTAGAGATGTACCCCAACTTAGAGCAACACCATTGGCGCCATGTCCGTAATCGTGAACAACCTGCAATCAGACATTGTATAGCAATATCATAGGCGCCTTGACCGTAATTGTGAACAACCTGCAATCAGACATTATATAGCAATATCATAGGCGCCTTGTCCGTAATTGTGAACAACCTGCAATCAGACATTATATAGCAATATCATAGGCGCCTTGACCGTAATTGTGAACAACCTGCAATCAGACATTATATAGCAATATCATAGGCGCCTTGACCGTAATTGTGAACAACCTGCAATCAGACATTGTATAGCAATATCATAGGCGCCTTGTCCGTAATTGTGAACAACCTGCAATCAGACATTATATAGCAATATCATAGGCGCCTTGTCCGTAATTGTGAACAACCTGCAATCAGACATTATATAGCAATATCATAGGCGCCTTGACCGTAATTGTGAACAACCTGCAATCAGACATTGTATAGCAATATCATAGGCGCCTTGTCCGTAATTGTGAACAACCTGCAATCAGACATTATATAGCAATATCATAGGCGCCATGTCCGTAATTGTGAACAACCTGCAATCAGACATTGTATAGCAATATCATAGGCGCCTTGACCGTAATTGTGAACAACCTGCAATCAGACATTGTATAGCAATATCATAGGCGCCTTGTCCGTATTGTGAACAACCTGCAATCAGACATTATATAGCAATATCATAGGCGCCATGTCCGTAATTGTGAACAACCTGCAATCAGACATTATATAGCAATATCATAGGCGCCATGTCCGTAATTGTGAACAACCTGCAATCAGACTTTATAAAATACTTCATGGATTTATTTAGGTCAATGAGGTGTTTTAACAAAAGCACAGGCAGTGGATGTAGACACTCGTCTGCGGGTTACATTATAATTGGAACATGTACCTTCTCAGAAACTGAGCTAAACGTTGGGCCTACTGTGTAACATTTTTGGGCGCGCACCCTGACGCAGACGCTGACGTATAGACGAGGAGGATCAAGCTACGACAAGAGCTTTTCGTTTGTTTCAAAACAGATGAGCTTAAATGTACGAGTAAATACATATATACGTCGGCGAATGAGGAGCTCTTTGTTTGTGTGTTGGTGATTAGCCACAACCAACAAGAACTGAGGACGTTCTCAATCGCAACAAAACCCCGTCATTCCGGAAAGATCCGGTTAATAGTTAGGAGTAGTGTCCTTGTTTAATACCCTTAGGGTTACAAACCCACTAAGGCAGATTTAGGGTTAAAGTTCATATATAGAGCAACCTGTGCAATGGAAACCCTTTGGGACACGCACATGTTGGCTTACTACATTGTACATGAAACCTTTTTTTCAGGCCCCCAACAAGGTTACCCCATTTATTTTGTACATAAATGACAATGTACAATTGAATATTTTAACATTATACACAGAATATGAATAACATGTCAGAGATACTTCTTACTGTTAATGCTTAGTGCATATTTCTTAGTACCTATAAGCTGAATCAGGCAACTTAGAGTTTTGAAATAAAAATTATAAAATATATATAAAAAAGATCAAATAAAAGGTTCAATGTCACAATTGGAGAAGTATGTTTTTGGTTAAAATATTACCAGTCTTAGGTTCTCTTTCAGAAGTTTGAAGTTTACTTACAAAAAGGAGGAAACTACAGGAAATTTGATACGGTTGTTGAAGAGACATTGTTACTCAAGAGAGGGCTGACATGGAGAGGTTGCGATATACGCATGTCCAGTCATTTGTTGGTGTATACACGACTGTGTGCGTCTGTGCATCTGACAACGAGAGTGTCGTTAGACAAATATACAGAATATTTACTGTACCTGAAGTTGTTTTCCATTTACGTCGATACATTCCGGTTCTACTATGATTTTGGATTGATATGGTCTTAGGCCAATTAATATCACCTCAATAAGAAGACCAGTTGTCAAGGGTCACTAGGGTGGTCTTATTATCGAGGTTTTACTGTAGTTTTTATAAGCAGAACATTTCAGGCCAAATTATCGCATATTATAAAGTAATGACAACATCATAATAACATCATTGTAAATTAACAAATGACAAATCCATTTTTGACGTTTCCATTGAGGTAAGCCTCTCGGAGGGCTTATATGAGATCACTATGTCCGTTGTCAGTGTTGTTTTTTTAATCACATTGTAACAACTTTGCAGACATAGGTAAAATATCATAGCTATAACTATCGGGTAGTCGTCAACCCTATTAGATAAAATGAATCGCGTCCTGGCAGAATTCAGGTCACTATGGCAACAATATTGAAAAAAATAACACGTTTTAGTCATCTCTGATACCGATGGTGAAAATCTAAGAGGATTTGGTGGAAATGGTCATAGGATGACACTCTACAAAGTTTGCTAAAGTACTTTTTATCTGTCAATTACTCAAAATAATATCCGACAACGCACGAGACATATGTTTGCTAAAATGCTCTTTCATAAACTTTCATAATTATGTTGTCCGGAACTAACTGTAAAATGTATGCAATGATTTGGTAAAATAAGTCATTGATTGGTTATGTACAAAGTTGGCTAAAATAATTATAATCCATCATAATATTTAGCAGACATGATCTGGTGCTTGTTTTTGTGATATAACTCGATAAGACAACTACAATCATATCTGAAATCAGTTTTCAAAATATAAAAAAAAAATCTTGAATAACTGTCCGTAGGCCTATGTCTAAACTATGGTCACCAGGGATCAGTTAGCGTTTCCGAATATAATGCACAGACCATCATGGTTCTATTGTTTGAAATTTGCCACATTGATAACATTTCCAAAATATTCAGCCTGAGTAAATGTATGTGGCCATTTCTGTATCCACAATAAAATTCTTGAGCCACGGTGCTTTAGCCTGTAGATAAACAGCAACTGATTCGTCAGTAGGCTAATTTGTCAATCTCTTGTGTTGTTTTATTAACCGCGAACGCTTGAATACATTAACTAGTCCAATTTATTTCAAAATGGGTGTACATAGTTGTTCGTGCTTTTTCGCGCGCTAGACGGAGAAAAGTCGCAACGGTGCTTTTGATAGACAATAACATCAAACATACGCACGGTTGCATTTTCGTATCTAGATTGACATGGATCGGTCCTAAAAGTTCATACACCTGTTTGCAGTCAATCTAACAACACTATACTAGTACGTACAGCTATAACTGTATATTTTTCGGCCTCTTGGTGTTGCACTGTCCAACGTCACTTCCGTTGTTTTGGTTTGTGAAATTTGTTATCTTGATGAAGGTGTAAGTCAAAATGTTGATGCGCTGAATTTACAAAAGATGTAGTTTAAGTGTTGTAGTTGACAAATCCATTATTTCATCTGTCAAAATAAAGGATTAACGTAAATATAGTCTGTTGTGTTGTATTTCGGCTTGTTACTACATTTGTAGGAATATTTTTCAAGTCTTCGTGAATTAATTAATCAAGCATTTATGTCGTAGCCGTTTTCTGATGTTTGTGCAGAATTCCATTGTATAAAACTAAGCACCATTAGCGATGTTCTTCT
This sequence comes from Mactromeris polynyma, assembly GCA_032209605.1. NCBI lineage: Eukaryota > Metazoa > Mollusca > Bivalvia > Venerida > Mactridae > Mactromeris > Mactromeris polynyma. Next base: position 36,970,076 of record JASFXZ010000003.1, read on the forward strand.
TTTGTCATTGAAGCATGACGTAAGTCAAGTGGTCAAACCAACCAGCATGGCTATTTTTGTACACATTATCTGGATTCCTTTCATGTAACTGTATTAGTATTTACTTAATATAAAACACGAACTCAGTTTTAGGTTACAAAGATATATTTCACAAATACTCAACCATTTAGGCACACAAGATTCAATGTTAGATTTCAGATTACTTTGAACAAAAACATCATTAAGAACAAGATATCATCCATTTTGATCGACAGTAAGCTCCTCTTATCATGATACTAAGGGGACTGTTAGGTCATTGTATCTAAGGTTTTTGCAGACGAAATCGCAAGTTAGAAGGGAGTGTGATGAACTTGATTAAGACAAGTGCCTTATTTATGTATTATAGAAGTTCTAGTATCCCAATATGCGACCAACTTGATTCAACAAATATTACATTATTTGGACCTCATATGTGTTTTATTTGCCTCAGACAGTATGCCCATTGTGGTCGTGAAATCCTTAGATGCAATGACAACATACAGACACAATAAAACTACAGCAATTACAATATTTCAGAGAAAACGTGACGTATGACCATAACTAAAGGGAGAGAACTGCAAGAAGAAATTATATTTAGTTATCTCAACAAACTTTTGTTGCTATAATTCATTTTGTTAGGAGATTATTATTATCATGTTGTTTTATGGCGCATCGACAGCTTTGGTCATTTATGGCCCAGTCACATAGCCCGGCCGATGTCCGGCATCGGTAGAGCTCGGTGGATTTTTTTGGTGCCACCGAGCTCTCCTCATCGGAAGCAGAGCTCGGTGACGTGAACGGACTCCGTCCGGACATCTTCAGGCGACCGACCGAACACCGGCCGGTGACCGTACGGAGTCTGTCTCAAAATGGGAGTTTTTTTCTGCCGATGTGGCAGCAACTACCGGCCGGAGGTCGGCCGGAGGTCGGCCGGACATCGGAAGGAATACGGCCGGTACGCGAGCAGGTAACAGGACACCGTGCGATCGCCGGCCGGGTTGTTAACGGGCTTTGAACAATGACCGGCCGATGCTCGTCCGATGTAACACGGACTTGGGTGCCGAGCTATTCCGTTCTTCCTACCTGACATTGTCAGTTCATCACTATGGCTGCACCGAGGAGACTTCGAATGGCACTGCTCGAACACGAACTGGCTCAAGCAAGGTTCCAGTACAACCTGGTCCTGGCGGCAATACTAGAAGCCGCCGAGAGGGAGCGACAGAGGGCCCGCAGAAGAGAAAGACGCTGGTGGGTGCGAGAGTGGATCCTACGCAGACCCCTTTTCGGCCAGTACGAGACTCTCATGAAGGAACTCGAGGCCGAGCACGCTGCCGACTTCAAAGCCTTCCTCCGCATGGAGCCACAGATGTACTATGAGTTGCTTAACCGAGTTGGCCCCCGCATTACCAAGAGTACAACGTAAGTTAATCCGTATTTTGCAAACAAAATTCCCTCCAAACATTATATCCTTGCTAAGGTTTAATCATATTTCATCCTCTTCTGTTGCAGGCATCGAACCCCCTTGGACCCTGGGCTGAAGCTGGCAATCACCTTGAGGTTTTTGGCGACCGGAAGCAGGTACCACGATCTTGCGTTTGCGTTTCGTGTCCCACACAACACCATCGCCCTTTTCATCCCCGAGGTGTGTCAGGCCATCTACGACGTATACGAGGATGAGATGTGGGCCACTCCCCAGACAGAAGATGAATGGCGCCCGGTGGCCGAGGGATTCGGAGACAGGTGGAACTTCCCCCACTGTTGTGGCGCGATCGATGGGAAGCACGTCGCAATCAAGAAGCCCCCCAAGAGTGGCTCACTCTACTACAACTATAAAGGCTTCTTTTCTATCGTCATGCTTGCGGTGGTAGACTCGAACTACAAGTTCATCTGGGTGGATGTGGGGTCACCAGGGTCGTGTTCCGATGCCGGCATCTTTAACCGGTCGCGGCTAGAGCCAGGTCTTCGTGAGGGAACGATCGGACTCCCCCAACCGGATTCCCTGCCTAATGACGACCGGGACACACCCTACTACATGGTCGGAGACGACGCCTTCCCCCTTCGGCAATACATGTTAAAGCCCTACCCTCATCGTCACCTGGCACGGGACGAGCGGATCTTCAATTACCGGTGTTCCAGGGCACGCCGTGTGGTTGAAAATGCGTTTGGTATACTTGCCAATCGCTTCAGATGTCTTCTAACAACCCTGGGAATGAGACCGTCGACAGTTACTAAGACCGTCATGGCCTGCATGACCCTACACAACCTCATGAGGACTCGTTACCCCAACATCCAGAATGCCGATCTCGACCGGGAAGATGAGCAGGGCCAGTTCATCGCGGGTGCATGGCGAGACCAAGCCGTGCTCGAAGATGTGCAAGCAGCAGGGAACGGACCAAGATTGACCGGACCAGGCAAAGAACTGCGCGCATACCTCAAGAATTACTTTTGCAGTCCTACCGGGAGTGTGCCATGGCAAGATGTGGCAATAAACCAACAGTAACGTCTGTATTCTGTGTAACAATATGCATGTACTGGATGCAACCATAGACAGTTCTCAGGACTTAGTACATTGTCGTATATTACAGTCCATTATTCAGTATGTTGTTTGCAAAATTAAAACTGTTATTGGGTATTCTTAAAACATTGTCTTTATATTTTATGCCACCGCTTGTAGATCAGGGAGGCATTTTGTTTTTGATCTGTCTGGTTGTCTGTTTGTCACCGAACTTTAATATTGGCTATAACTTTTGAATTACTGGTCAAAGAAACTTGAAACTTGGAATGCATGTGTTTCTCATGGAACAACACATTTGGATGACTTGCGCAAGATCAATGGTTCTACCCAGTACTTGATTGAACAAAACGGACAGTTTGGTACACCCGAGCTTAACTTCAAACAATAAATCAATCAATCAGTCAAAAGAACAGGGGCCCGTTTCACTAAACTTCGTAAGTCTTAAGAATTCGTAAGTCAAAAATTTAGAATTCTTTTAAGTTTTTATTACTTCGTCTAATCCTGCCATGTGACATCTCTTTGGAATCGTCTTTTCAAGACGATTCTAAAGAGATGTCACATGGCAGGATTAACTTAAGATATCAGAAATTACAAACATCGGCCGGTGTCCCTTACATCGGTCAGCCACCGGTACTATACTTTCCAAGGCTCTGTCCCACATCGGCCGGAGCTCGGTCGGAGCTCGGCCGGAGCTCGGCCGGTGTCCGTTAAAAAAACCTCGTCCTCTGGTTGTCTCAGATGCACGGGACACCGGCCGATACTCGGCCGTGCACCGGCCGACGTGTTTTCCGATGTGGTTACGATGGGGCTGCGATGAGGGAGCTCGGTGAGAGCCCGGTGAAATTTAGCTCCGAAGTTAAAATTTCACCGAGCTGCCACCGATGCGGTTTTAAGCAACAAACGCCACGGATGTCCGGCCGGTGTCCGGCCGGTGTTCGGCCGAGTTCGGTGAAAATCGCATCGCTGGCTCATCGGAACCTCATCGGCCGGGCTATGTGACTGGGCCATTAGCGCGCAAGAAATGTTAAAAATATGTGAAACTAAAAAAGGTACGTGATATACTTGTATATGTTAAATTGGGGTAAATATAGTATAATATGAGATTTTAGATTATAAATATCATAGCTTGTTGTAAAAGCCAATCTCTATGATGTAGCTTATGAATTTTCCAACTTGTATAGTCTCAATGAGACTTTTAATTATTATCATGTGGTTTTATGGCGCATTGACAGCTTAGGTCATTTAGCGCGCAAGAAATGTGAAATTATGTGAAACTAAAAAAGGTAACGTGATATACTTGTAAATGTTAACTAGTTAGCGGACTGGTTGAAGGTCAACACAGCCAACGAGAAAAAATGTACTGTGAAAGGCGTATTTCATGGAATACAGTCCAGATTTATTAAACATAAGTTAAAAATAAAATAAAAGACTCTCATCCCCTGAGACAGAGATTCCATCACTGTCATCCTCCATGTCACTAAGACATTCAAACTTGTTGTTGAGGGGGGTTTCATAACGTTTTGTTTTACATGTTTTTTTACATGGTTTTGGTGTGGGTGATGGTGGTGAAGGTTTGTGACCTGCAGGTTTTTCTTTAGGAGGTTGGGAAGTGGGTTTGCTGTTATTTTTGTTTGCTGGTGCAGATTTCACATTAGGTTTGGTAGTAGTAGGGGCAGGCGATGTGGCCTTAGATGGAGTGGGTATTGGTTTCTTAGTAGTAGGAGGGGCTGCTGATTTGGTTTTTGGAGGAATGGATTTTGGTTTTTCGGGCATAACAGGTTTTTTTGGCTGATTGGATGTTTTTGGTGCAGGGGGAGGAACCTTTGGGGCAGGCTGTCTCTGTGTCTGTACAGATGAGGGGGCCAGACCTTTAAGGTCCTCTGCAATCTGAGGATACTTTTCTATCAAAATTTTGATCAGTTCGTTACAAGAGTGACAAGGAGGGATGTTCGCCAAAGGGGCAGCTTTGTTGGCATAGCTAGCACTACTGCTAGCCTGTGCCTGGTCCCTCTGGCGGTTCTGCAACACCCTCCTTGCCTCTATAAATGAAAGATTTTGGTTATATTTAATTTCCAGGATTTCCTTCTCATCTTTCCAAGATGAGCAATTTTTAGAAAAAGAAGGATGTGGATTTTTGCAGTTAATACAATGCGGTTTCTCTTGGCAGTCTTTAGATTCATGGTCTGGCCCCTCATGTGCACAGACTGCACAAACTGGAATATTTGTGCATCCGGTCTCGTGATGGCCAAACCTCTGACACCTGTAACAGCGCAGAGGGTTTGGCACATACACGGAGACCGGAATTTTGATATTAGATGGGAGTACTGAAGTTGAGAATGTGAGAATATAAGTGTTGGTTTGTATAATTTTGTTATCTCTTTTAATTGAGATACTTTTTTCTGCAGAGACAGCCTGCGATTGAAGATTAGTAGTTATTTCGTCGAGGGACTCGCAACATGCGAGATCCCTACAACGAATAACTCCTTTAGATGAATTAAGTGATGGGTGGGGTTTAATGACGACCCCCAACCCAAAGAATTGTTTGTGACCTAAAAGGTTTTTTGCTTGTTGCATGGTGGAGCATTCCACCAGCAACGTTTCATCTTTCAATTTCTTCACGGACCTTGGCGTTCCGAGAATGGATTGCAAAGTCTTCTGTATGATAAAGGGGGAAAGTTTAGTGATTGGTTTCTCTGAATCTGAAGATTTTATAACAATGAAACGAGAGAAGTTTTGGGGGGTCATGTGTGATATGTCTGTCTCAGAGTCAGACTCCGAGAGTGTTCGCTTGGCTTTTTTTGGGGTTGCCATGCTGATTGAATTAGTTCATCATTGATGCTCCCCACCCGCCACGGAGTCCAACAAGGGGACATGACCAGGGGACATCCAACACTGGTCATGACAGGGATACATCAATGATATACTCGTGATAAAAGGGTTAAACTGGACAAATGAGTTCCCTCAGAACATTTTACAAGCTTAAAACAAACTTTGGAAAATTTCGAATGTCAGTTAAAGGCCAAACAAGTATCCGATTGGCCCATGGGCCACCGCCTTCCAAGATACAAATAAGTAAAAGGTAAATCGTGGAAGTCGTCAACGAGATAATGTATGTATTTATAAAATAAACAAATATAAATAGACATGGGGGTACAATATATCTTGGGGCTTGGCATGACTAGCCGATTGATCTGGACGGGCCTTCCAGACCTCCCGTTTAGCCCAACTAAAGGCCAAAGCAGTGTATTGAGAGAACCAAGTATAAATTGCCAACTCAGAACCCGCTCAACTACCAGGATCCTCTCATCAGGCGACACGGGTAGCAGCCCACGGCAAACGCGCAGGCACAGTGGGGGGTCTTACCCCTCTGTAGTGCGACAGCTGGGGAATTCTAGCCCCCCTCCAGCTGGGGAATTTTGTTAGGTGAACAAATCAACAAATGTTTTTATCATAACTTACTTTAACATGAAGGAATATCATTCAATTTCAAACAATTTAAAACTTATTCAAGTTTTAAATGTGTTTTTTTCGGCCTAATTTTTTTTTTTTCACCGTGTAAATGCTTTTTTTATATTTTCGATTCTAGAAATGAAAATTATTTGTACTTTAAGAAAAAAAAGATTTGTTGCAGAATAAAGGAGTAAAAACGCAAATCACTCAGTAATAATGGTGACTCAAATTGTAAATATATTAGTACTTTCAACGACTGGTTAGATTATTACTAGAACCTTTATCCTTTTTACAATGGAACAAGCTTATAATGATTTTTTCTGGGGACCTTGAGATTTACTTTGTTATATCCAAACTTTGTTGTAGAAAAAAATACAGACTAAGTTTTGCCAATTGAGAGTTCACAGCTTTAACAAAAATCATCCATACACCGAGTATTAATCAATGCGCATCTACGTTATTAAGAAAAAGTATTCTCCATTTTACTTATAAAGCAGACAATAAAAAATTAAGCAATAAGCTACAGAAATTTTAAAAACACAAACTAGTATTTTCAAACACATTTATCTTGCAGTGATTGCAATCTGTTTCTTGTAATGGCTTAATAATGATATTTTATATCTACTTTAACATAATGTTGAGCCACAATGCATGCTTAAGTACATTAAAAAGAACTACCAACTAAAGAGGCAACATTTTACACACAAAAATAAGATAATAATAGAAAACAGTAGGGCTGCGAATCGGTCATGTTTATAGATACAATATGCATATCATATAAAATGATTGATATTCAAAACATCATAAGATATTTCAAATAAGAAAATAAAGAATAAAAAGGAATTCTCTGTGCAAACATTCACAGTGAAGTAAAATCTAAAATTGCCACAGTCAGGCTTTGCTACCGCATGAATCAAACTGTGGCCAAATTTCAAAATCAGGTACAAGGCAAGTAGAGAATATTAGTAAGTTATATGTATGAATGGTACTTATTGCAGACCAAATAAAACGTTTTATGAAGAAGGTTCAATCGTTTTTTTCATTTCAATATTTGCCTAATATGTAAACGTTTGATATGACATGTCGGTGGAACATTAAATAGCTGTATCTGATAAATACCATGTACCGGGATGCAGCCCTATTAAAAAGTTGGATAAAAGTACAAACATGCTATGTCGCAGTACAAAAGGCCATTTAAACACTTACAATAAGTTACATAAGCATACAAATATAATTACAAATGAATAACATAAAATATAAGATAAAAACATCTATTTAAACTAGAGCACCAAACTGTGGGTGCCAACATTCACTCGATATAAATACTGGACACTAATAAAACAGTAGGTGAAGTATTTACATGATAAGAAAAGGGGACCTTACACACAAGTAACAAAGGGCCAGAATTTAAGTGAAGTTATTCCTCGAGTAAATATAAAGAAGAATTAAGATTATTTTGAGTACCATGGTTTTAAATTAAACAGGATTTTAAAATAAAAGTTAAAACAATTGCCAGTTCAAAAAGGGGAGTAATTCAGGCTAAGTCCATTAAAGTGGACTTTAACATACAGGGGGCACAGAAGCTGTTCCAAGTAAGGTAATCTTTGGTTAAAAAAATCAGACCAGGAAATAATCCTAACTCTTAACATCATACGATAGGGCCCGCTTACAGTGAATTTCTATTGGTTTCATTGTATTCAAACCAGCACTTTGATGCAGGCATACTTGACCATTACATGACTCATTTATTAAAAAGCTCATATTACATCAACTATGTAAACAGTAGATTTATAATCTTTGAGTGTGGTAGGCGGCAAAATACCGTAATCCTTTGCAATTTCACTTTTACTTTTTGTGAACTTTCTACACTTTGTAAATTTGATACTTTCCTTTTTTTACTTGGCGTTGCCATTTCAAATAGCTATACATGTATAACGAGTGCTCTAAAAATGATAAAAAACGAGCCGTTTTATCAAATTTAGACGACGTTTTAAAAAAAATCAATAAAGAATAACCACGAATGTAAGATTCCGTCAAAACATTACCATTACCGCAAAATATATGAATTTCTTTAAGTTTGCTCGACATTTTTAAAATAAAGGCAGTCATGTTTGTTAAAAATGTGTTCATTTTCTACGAAAATTAAGAGATATCATGTGGTTTTACCATGTAAAATTCAAAGATGTACAATTATTCAATGGAAGAATGACCAGAACCTAGGTAAGAGTATGAAATATCATCAAAATGACAAAACCCTCTACAAACCGGAAACCTCTGCAAACCGACCGAGTGAATTATCAACCGGTCCCGAAGGAGTCCGGTTTAGGGAGGTTTCACTGTATTATATTATAAATACATGTAATATATTAAATATTAAATTTATTGAACTGGCCAGAGGCTCGCTGCATATCATTTTATTAAACTCGTCCAATAAATTCAGACTACTAATACACCACTCAATTTGATATCCTCTAGTAATGAAATACCAACAGCTTTTTCTAGTGGCAAATATCATAAAACGAAGAAATTCGTATATTGAAATATTTTCTATCCGGACAAAATGCAAAACATCATGTGGAGTCCATTTTCAGAATGTGAAATTAATACTCATACTTGCTATACCATAAATTGTTTATGAACTGACGAAATTTGATCATCAGTAACACAAATATAACAAAACTCGAGAAGAAATATCTTTCTACATTATCAAACAGTTGTATCCGTAAATACTTTTATTTACAGTCAGACAGTCACTTTAAATTTACCACTTTCATACTCATTTATTCATTGGAGAATATACGCGTTTCTGTGATTGTTTGAACGATTATTTCATTTCGCATTCAATGCACTATTCTAGTAAGTCGTTAGCTCTACTTATTCAAAAGCGATCTTAGAGGATAATATAACTTTAAATGTTTTATGCAAATGTGACGCTTTTAATGTCTGAATATGAAGTCTTAAAACATATTATAAAGATTGGAAACAATACACGTTAGTTAATACTACACGCCACCAAATGTTTATCCGAATCGATTCAAGACTCAAGTTTTAACTTGTGCATTACTGTAGCTCCATTTTAAGCACAATTTCTTTGCCACAGTGTGTATGATGACACTGGATTGTAGCTGTCAGGTTGTGTCAGTGCAGTCTCTACTGACAAGTGACACATTTTATCATATATCTCCAGTTCTGCAGTCCGGCATTCAAACGTAGTCTCAGCAGTACACGCATCCTTGCATGCTTGTTCCGAACTTCCACTTATCATGCGATTGTTGTTACCATTTATAGCGTATCCATCAAATCGTCCGTATGTCGAACCGTACGACACACAGTCTGAAATGGTCACAGGTAAAAAAAAGATATACAAATACATTCGATATTTCGAGTTACAAGGTCCTTTTCAATAGAAATAATGAATAAATTACGGTTTCACGTGTACGAGTATAAAGTATTTGGACAAGGACTTATATACGCCGAAGTATGACTTTTAAATTATTTGAATGAACTTACCTCAACAAAGCATTGGCATAATTTTAAGTGTAATTGATGATAGCAGTGTCGTCTTTAGTGGAATTTAATTGTCCGATTAATATAAATTTACAGAATCTGACATGTGAACTTTGACCTTCTGCTGTGATCCATTTAAATCATTAAAATGTGTAATATACTTAAATATACTAAACAGTCGTTGATGAGTTAATTAAAACAACGAGCAATTATTAATTGGTCTATTACGCATTGCTGTTCAACCTAACATGACCAAATAGGCAAACATTTGGTGATAAAGTTACACCTATAGTCGCCACTTCTCCGTGATCTTATTTAAGCCGCTGAGGATTCTTTATTTCATGATTTGGACACGTGGTACATAATTGGTATAGATTAACTGGAATCAGGCTGATGGGAAAATACTGACCGCAAGCATTGAACATTTTAGCAAAATTTCTAGTTTGCTGCAGTTCTATCGCGTTAGATATCAAGGTTAACAGGATTAATTGCTCGCAAATGAACTGCGTGAAACCGTGATTTCAGTGAAAACACTGACATGATCGAAAGACCAATAAACTGATGACTTTTGTGTTTAGAACGACTTGCCTTACGGTTCTACTATTAGAGATTAAGGGAAGATATTAACTTTGTAAATCTGGACACAACTTTGTATTCTAGGTATAAAAGTACGGGGTATGAAGATAGACGACCATACTTACTACTGAGGCACGTGTTGTCTGAAGCGTCGTAACTGCAACCAGGCTTACATTGGTTGGGAGCGGTTGGCGTGTTTGGACTGGGACATCTACAAATGTCCTAAAAACAAAAAAGTTCACTGTATAAGTTCAAAATACGTTGTACTGTTTTATATCGACCTCAGCATGAACACAATACTGAAAGTACCTGTTTATCGAATATTTATAATTACGTGTCTTTAATCTAATTATGATAATATTTTATTCAAGTCATTTACAAATATTTGGAAACTTGATATACATTTTATTTCAATTTTATTAGTTATGATGTTGATTTTCCTAGTTTGAAACATTATGCATGTATAATAACATGTTATATTATATCATGATGCCATTTTGATTCGTTGCATATTTAAAAAACAGAAATGCAATATTTTCATAGTAAAAGTCATCTTGAGGATACAAAGTAATTACCAAAATTCCTCAAAAAATTAAATACTTTTTTGTATCATAGATTATTCATTGTTTAAAGTATAGCAATACAAAGAGCATGATATATGTTTCCCAGTCTTGTAATTCTTGCCACGATTGATGTAATTTCGTATCTTCAAATTCCAATTGTGACGTAATTATTGAAGGCATGGTAACATAATACTTATATTTGATGCAAGATCAACCATCAATTATGTTTGTGTCTTGTATACGTTTTAATTTCTTTATTGTTGTTGTCATATCTCCTTGAGCTTTTAGGGTGGCCACACAATTGTGGCATTCCTGCTCAACTTCTTCATTCAGTACTTAAATTTTATATTTATTATTCCTTTAATAGTAAACTTATTTGAGCATTTACCTATGTATTAATCTTTGTGGTCTGATAGATCTTAAATGTCGAAGAAACTAAATCGAACACGCGGCGGTGAGGGACATACGGTCATTTGCATAACTGTGTATATTTTTGTCGACATACAGGATGTAAATGATGTTAAACGCAAAGAACCTTCGTCAAATCCAATAACAGAGTTCTTCACTACACAAAATGTCTCTGCGCATAATACATAATTATATATCTCGAGAATAACGACAGAAACTTTGGAAAATAAAAGATGAAAATAAAGGTCAATTTCTATTCACAACAAAATACTATATCAATGCGAGGTCGTTTTAAGGTAAACGTAGATCTGTGTACTCACCAAGACATTTTCCGCATACTTCCATCCACATTCAGTCACTGTGCTTCGTGCAAAGGCAGAATATGTGATACAGCGTTGATACAGTTTATCGAACAAGACAGAACAGCAATTGTCTTTGGCGCAAAGACTCGAACATGCTGTAAGAGACCTGATGCCATCGACGTCGTGGATAACGGTATCGTATGTCTGATAACACGCGTCTGTTACGTTGAAAGAATATTTACGACATGCCCCAAAAGCTAAACCGAAATGCATGAGGAGCATGTACTTTTTTATTACCAACATGATCCAAGTTGTTTCTCTTCGATAATTGTGTAACAACTGACAATATTAACAATGTCATTTATCACTTTTGTGAATAACTAATAGACCTCAACGTCTGGTGTTCACGTCATAGGTTTTGTTTTATGTTTGAACAGTATTCCACAACAATATGTGAGCCCAAAAATGAAAATGTTGGTAAACAAAACCTTGTAAAATGAGTCCTTGTAACTTCAGTTGGCAAACATATTTTATTAAATGGGTGAATTGTTTAAACAATCAGGCATAGTAAGCAGTCTGTGTTTATTGGCTGGAACAAACATAATTATGGATTTACGTAAATGTAAAACAAAACTATGAACTACGTATTGTCTGTCACCCTGTGTCAATAAAGCCCAGAATACGATTGAAGTTATCAGTGTTATTATCCTAAATATCAATTTCTTTGAAAATATCTTACAAACGCATGTCGAAACCTTTCGTTAATGGATGTCACTTTGTTCAGAACTAACGATAGTGAATTCCGAATGGCATCGAAACACCCGATAAATGCTGACAATTATGTCAAAATCACGTTTTCTAGTTGGATTAACGAATATTCGACATAGCCTGGATTACCTGCCCTTACCATTTCATTATCTTATGTGCAGAGTACACTTAGTACCAGACTAATATTCGACCATTATAAATGCCGAATACGTTTTAGTAGTATGTAACTGCCAGGCTATTTTAAGATTCGAAATTACATATATGAAGATAAAGTTTGACTGAAGTTGATAACACGATACGGTTTAGTTTTGTAGACATAACGCGTTACGGTTTAGTTTTGCAGACATAACGCGTTAAGGTTTAGTTTTGTAGACATAACGCGTTACGGTTAAGTTTTTGTAGACATAACGCGTTACGGTTTAGTTTTGTAGACATAACGCGTTACGGTTAAGTTTTTGTACATATAACGCGTTACGATTTAGTTTTGTAGACAAAACGCGTTACGGTTTAGTTTTGTAGACATAACGCGTTACGGTTAAGTTTTGTAGACATAACGCGTTACGGTTTAGTTTTGCAGACATAATACGTTACGGTTTAGTTTTGTAGACAAAACGTGCAGTATTTGTGACGAATGGAATGGAAGAAAAAAACATTTAACAGCATCGGTACAAGTATTTCATTTTATAAAGTCAAACACTTCCTTTCTTTGCCGAAGATCTAGAGTTACATATCATCATTTAAAGAAGATTATCCAAGATTTCTTTCTTACACATGCTTTCATAATGTTATCATATTTTGACGTGATGGTAAGAATGCATCCAGTTAGCACAGTCGGTAGAGCGCTCAAATGTCAATCTAGTGGTTGTGATTTCAAAGCGTATGTTCTTCCGTTGTCATTGTTGTCATTTGCTTGTGGAGGTTAGTACTGGTTGGTCACCCACGAACACACACCGCCGTATATAACAGAAATACTGTTGAGAAATAGTTCCAGAACACAGTAGCGGATCTGTGCTCCAGTGGTTACGCGCTGAACTAGTAATCCAGGGATCGCAGGTTCGACCCCCCTCTCAACCATTAACAGTACTATCAGTCTTTCGGAAGAGACACAAACCGAGGTCCCGTGTACGATGCTTTACATCGGGTACGTAAAAGAACCAGGTTTTTTTATGGAACTGGGGCATCTTCTGTATCATGATACACTATCCTCCAAAAATCTAAAATAACTAACATTCTTCCGGAGGCGTCATATCCATATGATATTGTATCATATCCATCTTGTTAGGTCCTTTACGGCATCTATTGTGATGGCTCCTGTTAAAAGAGAGAATAAATTGCTACAATTAACACCACATACATGAGACAATGCCTCCCCACACAGACCTCCGTTAGACATGGATGACATATTTGAATGGTTTCAGGGGTCTTTAATGTTGTATGTCTATGTCCTGTATGCAGTGTTCGCCGTATCGTAGTGTTAGGAGTTGTCCAGCGATGTCTTTTACATCGTTAATTCTCTTATATACACTGCCATCCCAAAGTTTCTTTACACTTGAATATTTTGAATTTCGTTACTTTTTCTTACAGAACTTCAAATAAAACATGTATGACCATGAAGTGACATTATTCATCCCACTTCTGTGATGGATAGTTAAGAATTAACAATTTGCACATCTCGACAGCAGCATCATTCGGCCTGCATCCGAAACCAATACATGTGTGTGTGTAACTGAATGATTTGATAAAGAAAAAAGATGATTTGTGTGTGAGGAACGATGCGCCTTAAACCATGTACGAGCGTATATACCCCAAATGAGGTTTGTGGCCACTGACCGTCCCAAGGCGTTATTCCCATCTTCACCGATCATTTATGTTGGTGCCTTCTGTCCCCTTTGATTGCTTTTTATATCGCCTTGTACTTTTGCGGTGGCTGTGCACTTTGTATGGGGCATTTCCTGCTCGACGTCTTTATTCATTATTTCAGTATTTCCATGAAACATAATACCGACAGATGTGTTTTGAGCATTCACATCGATATTGCTATAGAAACTGTGCGTCAACAACACTATAAATAATCAAATTGGAATATGATTTTATTTAAATTGGATAAGTGAAATGTAATCAGTAATTTCAATTATTAATTGAAACATAATCAAACGTAATGGTTTTGCTCGAAATCAAACAAAGCATGCACTAGTTTGCGTCCTCGGACTAAACTTGGTAAAAGTGATATACCCTTGTATGCATTATGGTCAATTATCCAACTTTTGTTTGATGTTTGTTCTATGTAAACATTGTTGCTGAATGTATTAGAAATGTACGCTGTGAGATGGTCACCAATCCGTCTGAAATAGGATTTCATTTTCTAAATAAATATTTGAAACAATTTAAATTACAATTAAACATACATGTTTTTTTTATCACCAATAGCCACTGGTGTACCTGACGGTTCGCTGGCAGCTAGGTGTGTCCAATTTACATTAACAGTATTGTTTGCCGTACCGTTATTCATTAATATATCAATATTTGAATTCACAGAAACACTCTGATTTCATTAAACCATATAATGGCACAGACGCTTACTATGATGTTGCATTTTTACTAGAATTGTATATATACAATAAAACGCAACACCAAATATACACTTTAGCAACGTTCTCTGCTTTGCACTACACCAGCCCATCCTGTTTTCCACACAATTAATATAATGTCATTCGATTGCAGATCCGAAAAAATACACACGAGTAAACTGTCGGTGTCATGTGCTGATTCGAAAAACGAAGCCAACGATGTATCTCGTACCATGCCAGCCGTTGCTTGGTGATTACTTGGTCATGGTAATACATCGATATCGTGCTGTTTTGTAAAGAATTTCCGTTACTGCATGTGCAGTGTATTAAGTTTTTCGTAGTTAGGCTGTTCAAGATTGACTTGACATTGATACACATTAGGGTAACGGAGGCGTACTTGCCGATAATATTGCCGTCGATGTCCTCAGATTTTCGGCGTAGCTGTATACCATTGATTTTGACCTACATTTTTGAAGCGGGATTTTTTAAATCTGACCAATCATATTTTCACCAAAGAGGCACCAAACGGGGCTTTCGTTAACTCAAGAGGCACACAACGGTGTTTAAGTAAGATGTGCGTTTGTTAGGGTTAGTTCTAAAGGGAAGATGGTAATCGATCATGGGCGGAGTTACAGCTGCCATACTTGTCGCCATTTTGTGCGTGCGCAATCATTCATTATTTCAAAAAAATGGCGCTAGTAAAGCTTTTCGACGGCGAGGATGCATTTGAGAAGGCCAATCGTTTCATTGATGATCGCGAGTTGTCGACAGCGGAAAGATTTGTGACTGTGAAGTCGGATCATTTCAAATATCCTGGTTAAAATAATCTCTATGTATTATTCCATCAATAACGTTAAATAAGTCAGAACATGTGATTGCACATGGTGTCTTTCACATTTGGTTTTTAGGAATTTTCTCCTCATTTTTATACTAGAATCTACGATTCTTTCCTTAATAGGTTCTTTCAGACCTCGTATGATTTACAATAATTTTATGACTTTAATGCTTTGGGGCACGAGTCAACGAGTTAGCTGCCGCTATATTAAGTAGGTCATCATATCTTAGAGAAATAGAGAGACCGGAACAGTACGCGGATGCTACCAGTACGCGGACACTTCCATATTTAGCGTTTTTTATAGGATTTAAAATTCTTCTTCTTCCTGTATCTGACATCGAACGCGTATGTGTACTTTACCGGGTGTTTAACTGACGAGCAGACGAACTCTGATTGAGAAACGTAAACGTACATTGTTGTTGCATTCAATTGGTAAATATGACTGTCCGTTTAAATCATCTTCAAATCAATAAAATAGAAATAATATTGAAAGGTTTAAACACTTATGACCTTGGACATTTTGTTGTAATGCCTTACTTATTCCTTGCAGAAGGTCCAAATGTTGGAGGACGTGTATATTGGGAGGAGCATTCAAGTTCTTTGCTTCCCATCCAGTTTGATGGTGTGCCTTTCCAGTTTGTTGGACGTCAGATCCGTGAGTGTTGGAAAGGTCCAGACAGACATCAATCGGACAAATTAAAATCTAGCAGAAATAAACCTAATGTTGGTATATTTTATACTTTTTATTTGACTAGGAAGTTTTATATGACACATGTCTGGAACACATTATATAGGTCATATAAGGTCCTTGCACATGTGAAATGAAGCAGGACCTGCAGCCAGAAGACTGTTTAATATTTATCATTGTACATTATATGTAAACATGGACACTTACTCTTTTCATAAAATAAAAACTCACCACAATCAAGCTTCTTGCCATAAAGCATGTCATATATACTTGTCCAATCTTTTGCACCAAATTAATCTTTTTTACATTTTATTAATTTCAGAACTGTTGCAGTCATTTGTTTGCTAAACTGACAATTTCAATTGTTAACTCTTCTAAAACGTGTTTCAATAATGCAATTTGTTATATTTCAGTCTGAGCATGGGTATGAAGAGAAGAGCCGGAAGCTTGTTCACAACACCAAGAAAGAGGGTTGCAGGGCTTCCATCATCCTTAGGTCCGTCATCTGCTATCCTGATTACAAGGTATCAAATAAAATCAAGATAGAGAGTCTATTCTTTGTTGTGTTGTAACGAGACATGACAAAAACAAACTGGCCCTCATTTATTGGTGCAAGTTATTTATAAGACAACAATTAAATGAACAAAAAATATATTTCAAGGTGACAAATATTAACAGTTGAGTTATTTTTTACAACATTGTATAAAGATAACAAACAATTATTCAGTTAGTGAAAATTATTTTTGTCCAAGTAATTATTGTGTTACAAATGAGTGGATTGTCAGTGAACTTAATATATAAATATATAACAAAATCTATTCTTTTTTAGATTCCATACAGATTTACGGGAAGACATGTGAAATACGTTTTCATTTACTTCAGTTGCAGACGTCACAGATCACGCATATGCTCCAAAGTTTACCTGAAAAATAAAGAATGATTCAATCGCATTAAATATTGATAGTTACAATCACATAAAAGCACAACATCAAGCACTTAAAAGCACAACATCAAGCACTTAAAAGCACAACATCAATCACATAAAAGCACAACATCAATCACATAAAAGCACAACATCAATCACATAAAAGCACAACATCAATCACATAAAAGCACAACATCAATCACATAAAAGCACAACATCAATCACATAAAAGCACAACATCAAGCACATAAAAGCACAACATCAATCACATAAAAGCACATAAAAGCACAACATCAATCACATAAAAGCACAACATCAAGCACATACAATCATAACATCAATCACATAAAATCACAACATCAAGCACATAAAAGCACAACATCAAGCACATAAAAGCACAACATCAAGCACATAAAAGCACAACATCAATCACATAAAAGCACAACATCAATCACATAAAAGCACAACATCAATCACATAAAAGCACAACATCAAGCACACAAAAGCACAACATCAATCACATAAAAGCACATAAAAGCACAACATCAATCACATAAAAGCACAACATCAATCACATAAAAGCACATAAAAGCACAACATCAATCACATAAAAGCACAACATCAAGCACATACAATCATAACATCAATCACATAAAATCACAACATCAAGCACATAAAAGCACAACATCAATCACATAAAAGCACAACATCAATCACATAAAAGCACAACATCAATCACATAAAAGCACAACATCAATCACATAAAAGCACAACATCAAGCACATACAATCATAACATCAATCACATAAAATCACAACATCAAGCACATAAAAGCACAACATCAATCACATAAAAGCACAACATCAAGCACATACAATCATAACATCAATCACATACAATCATAACATCAAGCACATAAAATCACAACATCAATCACATAAAAGCACAACATCAAGCACATAAAATCACAACATCAATCACATAAAAGCACAACATCAAGCACATAAAAGCACAACATCAAGCTCATAAAATCATTACATCAATCACATAAAAGCACAACAGCAAGCACATAAAAGCACAACATGTATCACATATGTTAGTTGCGTTACGAAGGCTGCAATACTCCAAGTGCCCATATCACCACTATTGTATCATGAGCGATCATCTCAGTTCAATTAAATTAATCGAAACTTTATTATCGCCATTTTTTTATTTTGAAATCTGCCAGTGACATATGCCCGGTTTACCTAACTTATAAACAACGTAATTGACATATGGTCACTTGGTTTTCATATTGCCATTATATGCAAATATTGCTAACTGTCAGTACATGAGGACGACACATATGACGTTTTCTGGAAATGACGCCACTCAAAGAAGATGTTGGAAATCTTACAGCGGCGCTCATATTAACTTGTAATTAAGATATAAAAAATAGAATGCCTTAATTTTCTTATAAAGTATCTATAAGTCTTAACGAATGGTAAAAAGCGAGATCATTTGATAGAAATCGCAGCATACTCTTTGAAAAAACACTTGGTTATATCCAATATATTATGCTAGTGGAAGCCGTAAAGATACATCTTACATCAAGGTCATCCTTTAATTTGTGTCTTTGTGTTACGCCTTATTTTGGCAGAGTATGTAGGTCAGATATGTTTAAAGTTTACATTTTAGACACGGAACGATCCTGCTAAGAAGAACCAAGAACGAACCAATTTGGTGGGTCGATCGATGAACGACTAACACCATTATCTGAAATATGGGACAATGAATCGTTAGTCAAACTGAACAGATGCATGTTAAGTTTGCATGCTTCAAGCAAAATGTATCTAATAAATTAGCTTTGACTGAATGTGGACGATTACCATGTAAATTGTGTCGGAAACATTAACTCATCAAAATAAGCTTATTTCACACCTATTTGAGGGTGTATATTGACTTCACGTGAAATGTATGAAATGACGATTTATATAACCGTTATAAAATGTAATCCCATCACAGAAGGTGTTGATATCGTGGGGTACACGGCCTGTCTCTTGATCGGAAGGTCACAGCCCAATGTAGAGCTCGGATTGAAAATAAATTCACAGTCCTAAAGTTAGTCACGATTAACCACGATTTATACTTTATGATTCATACTTCACGAGGTCACACTCTGAGCTTCAATTTCATGATGATGAACTCGTCAATTCGCGAAGTAGAACTCGTGAAATCGTGAAATTGAAATCATAATTTGTGAAGTTGAAATCGTGAATTCATGAAATAGAAATCGTGAATTTCGTGAAGGTGCAATTGTGAATTTATGAAGATAAAATCATGAATTGATCAAGTTGGACTCGTAAATTCTTGAAGTTGAATTTGAGAATTCTTGAAGTCAAAATGTCACCACGAGGCATTCGTATAAATAAGATTAAATGTTACATCATCGCCAGGAAGGAGGCTCAAAGTGTAGTTACCTTAATCATAAATTTATATATGATAAATTTACACTGGGGTGTCGCTGGGGGGTAGTGGTTAGCATAACGGACCGGCAATCCGTAGACCTGGGTTCGATTCCCGGGTAGCGCCATTGACCGATGTTTCGTGTTTCTCAAACATGACTTTATTTATACACAAATCAAATTTTAGATAATGCAGCTCGTATGGTCATTTTTTGCACTGTCCAAATTGCTGATGAAGTGTCATATGTGTTTCCCCAAACTTATCACAACAAATCAAAGTTTGTAAACCATGCTTCGCAAATACAGTTTCAGTTTCGTTAAACATTTAAATTGTATTATAATAAATTGATAATTAAAAATATGAAACACTTGTAAATGTGAAAATACAAATTTAAACATATAATCAAACCCACGCCCTACAAAATGCCCACCGGTCTCTTGCAATGTGACCAGTAAAACAACACAATGTTGCTATGGTAACTTTCATGATTAGTATAGTTCTTTGCTATTAATGTGTCTGTGAAATTAAAACAAAACTACCACCACGAATGCTCAAATTAGGCCCCATTTCAGTTTTGTGCACAAATGGGTAAGATTGACTGTTTAACCGATTGCTGACAATGAAATGCCATTTTACAGCTTTGAAAAGACCACAAGTTCAATGTATAAGAAAATAGCACCATTTTGTTAAGAAAGAGGACACATTTACCTTTTAAAGTTAACAATAAATGTATCAACAAATATCGTAACAAAACATGAATATAATTTGTTACAGTTGCTGATAATTTTACATAACTGTTGCCTTAGGAACGTATATTAGGTTATTATATGACAACGGATTTAAGATACAGCTCACTGTGTCATAATTCGAAGCTGATTGAAAGGTTTTTGTCTCAACAACATCACTTACCTTCCTCTTACACTATTGTTACCATGGTAACCAAAACATAACAAATGTTCTTAAAGATGTATCAACGTTTATTCTTCGGCCTAACAATTACAATTACGATGGAGCACTGTGCAACTGGCTAGTCCAAGGATTGTTTTCACGATAAACGTCTACATGTATTAGTAATGAATAAGAAAATAGTTTTAATTGGCGATGGTAAATAGAATACATATTGTTGAAAACATCAGTTATGGTTATTCACTACTAATCCTGTCAATATATCGGTGAATACAAAACATCATCTTTCCACATAAGATTGTATCTATTCTACATAATAATGTACGCAACATGTGATTTAGAATGTTTGCGTCTTAATTTGCAGATAAATACGGACCAATGGCTGTTGTTAATAGCCAGTAGTAGTAACTACAACCATAGGCTTAACAAATGGACGTCCCTTATGTACACTGAAAGATCGTCATTGAAAGTCAAACTTGTTGGAATTGTTTACGTGTCACGATATGGGACCATTGGAAGGGATAGTATGGGACGCCATGACGAGTACATGTTCTTATACCATTTTACCCCACAGACCCGATCCATAGCGTAAAAACCATCGGATAACGCGCGAAATATTTCCCGCGCATATGTCAAATTGTGTGCTCTTCAACAGTGAGGAGCGCAAGAAATGGGTCAAAATGGATGTAAACAAGTCAGGTATTATTTGTTCTTTTGTTTATATTTCAGTCGGTGTGTCAGTCGGTGTGTATGAAAAAGTTAAGCAGATGCATTGATAACAATTGTGTTATTGTTGTTAAATGCAGAACATATATCTTACATGCACTTTAAAATAAATGACAAATGTCAAGAATTGTACGGTGGCATAGAGGTGACATGTGTGAAACTATTTTTATCTCGTTCACACGACTTTGTACTTATGTCGTGGGAACGAGTTACTAAGTCGTGGCCACGAGATAACTGTGTCGTGAAAACGTGATAGCTAAGTCCTGGCCACGACATACTAAGTCTAGGCCACGAGATAACTATGTCGTTGGATCGAGTTAGTAAGTCGTGACCACGAGATAACTATGTCGTGGGAACGTGATAGTTAAGTCGTGGCCACTACATACTAAGTCATGAGAGCGTGATAATATGTCAGGGGAACGAGTAAGTAAGTCGTGGCCACGAGATAAAAATAATTTCACACATATCACCTATATGCCACCAAAGACCCAAATACCATGGTATTTAGGTCTTTGATGCCACGGTAGAATTGCCATGGACCGTACATGTATGTGTTATAACGGTATCAGGACTTGCTGAATTTAGAATTGGAGCAAATCCTGCTGACAGATTCTGTGTCTATTGCTTATCAATAACTCCTTTTGTATTGAAACATTACATAATAACAGATATACATTGTCACTAGTGTCATTTACGTAAATTCGAAAATGTTTACCATATACCTTCTAGATAAATAGTCTGCAGATTCATGTGACAGTGACAAGATGACAGATCTATGTGGTCCAACTTACGTGACAAACCAACTAGGAATTATTTGAACAATATTTTATGCATTTTTTACTTTTCGGATTTTTTAGTTTTCCACAAAAAAATACCAGATTTCCGTGTGGTTTATAGGGGATGGCAAGAATGAAACATCAGGGCCCAGGATTATAAGATTATATAAGAATACTTAATTCAGCACTCAAAATACAAGACTTGAGTGTGGCACTAAAATCCTATTATTACTCCCATATCTCACAATCTTACTAAAATCTCAAAGAAAATGGACCAAAAAGAATGAATAAGTATATGTTATAATCCTGGGCCTTGATCATACAATGAGTGATCCAGATACTGTAAGCCAAATGCGTTAGGCTACTGGATAAAGTGCTGAACTAGGGCATAGATATACATGTATATAAAGAGGCTCAAATCCTGGCTAAGATAGAAGTGATATCAATATTATTTAATACAAGGTTTGCGCATTCTTGAAAAGTCCTCGAATTTGATGCCTACTCCTTGAAAACTAATTGAATTTGTAGCAGCCATAAACTCTTTGAAAACTACTTGATTTTTTTTGTAAATTGCCCTTGAATTCTTCTGCCGTGAATGGAAAAAGGAACAAAAAATAACCAACAGACTGACAATGACGCAAAAAGACGAAAAAAAGACAGAGCTATCTTTGACAGGGCTTATGTATAGGGCCTATAGTATGGTAGTACAGTGCTGTATGGTACTCAACAGGCTTTATGCCATCTTAACCGTCTTAAAGTAATTCTGTCATTGTGTAATGTTATCTGTGCTGCAGTGATGGTCATCTCTGGTGGGGGGGGGGGGGTCATTTCGGGTGGGGGGGTTCAACTTAAAAAGAACACTGGAACCCTTCTGCTCTTTACCGAAAAAATCAACATTTCTAGTCCTTGAAAATGGGGAAAAATTATTGAAAAGTCCTTAAAAAGTACTTGATTTTTCCAGGAAGTTCTGTATGAACCATTCAATATATCTTCATAATTCTCTACAATAAGGATAATGTGGATCGACATCATGGAATGTTGACATTGATTTCAGATGGTTACCCATTACATGCTGCATGTGAACATGGTGATGTGGATCTTGTGAGACTACTTATCAGTGACGGTCATATGGTGAATGACTCCAACTTTGATCTTGTACAACCTTTACATGAAGCATGTTTCAATGGTCACTTAGGTTGTGTTAAAGTTCTTTTGGAGGCCGGTGCTCAGGTCTGTAATTAGTCAGATTTTATGCTGTAATTCATTGTTAACTAAGGAGTTGTCTCATTATGCATATTGATATTTGCAGTGACAATTAAACATGCCTGATTATTTGAACATTATGTCAACTCACTGTATCAAACATCAAACTTACTTGAGCCTTGAGGTCACAAAAACTTTGCATAATACATTACAATACAATGTTTGCTATATGCTCTGTCCTATTGCTGAAAAAGAGTTAGGGTGTTATTGGATCGGTTGAAGATTCAGGGAGGTAAAATAATGTCATATTTAATGTTAAAATTTCTGCAGTATACTTTTATCATTTCAAGTCGCAGGTTAAGATGTGTATATTTAAATGATCTTTTTTTGTTTTAACAGGTAAATGGAAGAAATATTGATGGAGCTACACCACTATGTGAAGCGTGTTCTAGTGGTAATGTTGAATGTGTAAAACTTCTGTTACAGTATGGAGCAAATGTTAACCCTCAGCTTCTGTTGTCCTCGCCATTACATGAAGCTGTGCTTAGAGGTAAGAATAATAATACCCATGTAATATCCAGGTCCTTGACTTTCGTGACATGTGTATGTTATCTTTGTTAAATACGTTATTGAACTTTTTGTTAAAAGTATGCTTGTGTTTTAGCTCACTTTGAACATTCTTGATCACATGTCGTCTTGGGTCAGTTGTCAGTTTGTACATTTCTTGTGGACTCCATCGCAGATTCCATGAATCAAGTTATGGCCTGTTAATTTTATCATTGGAAACTTGAAACTTGTTATCTCTGCAAACAGATTTAAACTTGATTTGGCTGAAATAGAAACTTTTTAACTAAATATATATAGATAACCAACCTTGTGGCTCAGTGGTGGTAATTTCTCCTTAGCTATGAAAGATTGTTAGTTGGAGCCCTTGGCATGACATAGCAAAGCTATAAACATGTATATATATACTAGAGAAGGGATATAGAAGGGGAGAGAAGTCATGACAATCTCCTGTACCATGGTGGTTAAAAAATGCCACTAGTATCTCCATTGCCTACACTAAGCATTGTAAGGGTAGTGCTTGGACTGGTAGGCTTGGTGTCAGAATAAAATGACTGGGTGTGGTATCATGTCACAGGTCTGCAAGGTGGTATCACAGTGTGGCAGCACTATATCTGCTACATGTACACAGTCTCCGGTTCTTTTTACTGACATAAGCTGTGATACACCATAAAACATGGTGGAGACTTTTCCTGATAATTGTTCGGAATTCGAAGTAATTTCAGGGCTCCAGAAATTGTTTTCAAAGACAACTGTCCGGGGCTAATAGAAATGTAAAATTAGTCTTGTACGACAAAGGAGGCTAGTTGTCCGAGAATGTTGGTCAATTATTTGACATCATGGGGTCCTGATTAATATATGATTAGGCTTGTATAAACTACTTTTATTTGTATTCACTTGTCTGATGTTGATTAGGTATAAAACAGACTTGTCCGGGACTAACTTCAACTTAAGTGCTCGTAGCCTGAATCAGCATTAGACTAGTCCAGGACATTGGGCTAGTGGCTTTCTAGAGCCCTGCATTTAACACAAAAACCTTTTACTACATTAGGCTCATATCAATAGCATTGGAAAAAGGCATTAAACAACTGTGATGTCCCATTAAGAGTTATATGTGTGCAGTGTGTGATGGACTTTTCTTTCATCATTTAATTCATTCATTACCTTTTCATATTACAAAATGAATGTTCACTAGTAGTTACTCTTATTTTTATGTGTTTTAAACTGATATTACAGATAAAGTTGAATGTGCGCAGTTGTTGGTAGATGCTGGAGCCAGTTTAAATCAAACAGATTGTCACTTTGGTATGCCACTACATGCTGCTGTGTATAAAGGAAGTATCCACTGTGTGAAAGTACTTCTTACAGCTGGTTAGTGACATTTTATCCATACATCTAACTGCTTTGATCATACTCAATTTTGTATGCATGCACGGGTCCAGAGGGGGGGGGGGGATTTGGGTTCTGGGACCCCCTTTAGATTTTGGCAAAATAGGGTTGTCATATCTAATCCTAGATTAAGAGGGGGTCAAAAACAGGAGCTGGACCCCCCTGACGTAAATTGCTTGAACTGTGCATGTTATGTGTACAGTAAACTACATATTGTATTGTAATTATGTCTGATATCCATATGTGGTAAAAAAATGAAACCAGGATATGTCATTTTTGACACTCATTGTACAAAAATGTATCCAAAGGGCTGGAAACAAATATTCACACGTTGAGGGTTTGGTTCAAAACTTAAGTTGCCAAAGTTCAAAGTGTACGATTTTATGAAAAATAGTTAGATAGAAATTCTCCCTGTTTTCCTTAGGGAGGAAATCACTCTGTGATGTTTTGAAAACAAAAGTCTGAGTCGGTGAAACTGTATGCAAAATACCATAGGGACGATTCAACCCCATATGTCTTTAAAGTTCTTGAACAGATAAATTTCAAACTTCTCAGTTAAAAAGATGGGTATATCAGCTCTTGCTTGTATGTGAAGTAATGACAACATCATACCTAGCAGTTTCGCAATAATATCAACCATGTGCTTATTGTCGATCTAAGGGAGGTAATATTAGTCTATGGAATTTGCTTTGTAACTGTTCCATTCTGAGCTTAAATTGTGATTGGAATTCAACTGATTTGTATCAGCAAAACATGGCCAGAATCGTCACTCAAAATGCAGCTGGTAGCCATGAAGTAACTTCATTATAAAGGCACATAACCTTGTAAAATTGTATCCGTTTGTTACCATTTCTAACTAAATATTGTAAACATTTGCAGTGACCTTTTGATTGTAGAACAATGTTTGATACATTGACAACTAAAATGGTCTGTCTAAGATACTGACTAAACGTTTTGTTCCAGGTATAGTATACAAATGTAGGATTCAAATTAAATGTTTTTTATTTGTAGGCTGTATTGTGAACTGCACAAAGATCTTGAATACTCCACTACATGTAGCTGCTAGGAAACAAGACAGTGAAGCTGTGTCATTGTTACTGGACTTTGGTGCAGATCCAAGACTGACCAACAATAGAGATTTAACAGCTAGAGACATGGTACCAAGTTCTACCTGTGGTTTGAAACATTTACTACACTACTGGGAATGTAAGCAGTTTTCTGTATGGTTTGGAATGTGTTTGTTCTTACTGTTGTTACCGTGAGACCTCGACAATGAGAACACCTGTGGTGCTGATGAAGATATTAATTAGGTGGTCTGATTATTTATGTTTATTTGAGTTTACGGTAAGATATGAGAAAACAATTGAACCCTGGTCCATGAAAATATGGTCTTGTTAATAAGGTGGTCTCAATTTTGTGATGGTCTTTGATGGAACTTTTACTGTATTACAACATTACCTTCTGCCGCAAGTTAAGCATAACTTCCCATATAAATCAGAGGTGGAGGACAGAGGGGTGGAGGACAGAGGGGTGGAGGACAGAGGGGTGGAGGACAGATGACTATAGCTGTACTATCTTTAGTCCAGTTGTCATGGAGAATAATAATGATCAGCGTGACAAATGACGATAAAGCTTATAGTTTTGGAATCTTATAGATTTTAGTGTGTTGAAATATAAAGCATGTGCTTTCTTAGTAGTCAAAAAAAAAATACAGAGCTTTTCTTACATGCATTCTCGTGTATGCAATAAACAGCATGACTGAATTTTATGATATAGAATACATACATCACATTAGGTATATTTTGTGGTGAAAATCAAAAGGCATGATTTGCTTGACCATTTTATACCAATTTGAATTTGGTTAACTCGAAATGGGATAAAGAAGCTTTCTTTAACTTCGCATGTGATCAACAAGTAACATGAGCTACAAAGCTCGTGTGCGACCAAAAAATTAGTATCCACAATCGGATACTTACCTGGGCTTATTTATCTCCTGATACTACCCTTTATATACTGAGTGCCTAGCAAGGGAGCTACCAGTACCATTTTTGACATCTTTGGTTCGACTTGGCCAGGGATCAAACCCACTACCTCCAGCACTCAAAGCGGACACTCTACCAACTGAGCTACTGAGGCAGTACGTTTGCTTGAATTGCTTGTCATTTTTGGGTATTCAGTATTCTATTTCAATGTTGAATTTGTTGGCAGAAAAATGCTTGTATATATGAAGAGCTTTTATTGTTTTTGCTTTGTTTAAATGAACCTGGACAACATTAAATCCCTGTCCAGACCATTACACTGTCATTTATTGAGGGATTTTCACATTTTTGGCACGAATGTTCAACGTGATGAGTCAGCGTGTCGCGCGCAATCATTACAAATGTTTACTAGTTTTCATGTATGAATTATGTTTCAGTAGTACATACTGTAGAAGGTACTATGATTCTGATATCTGGTAATGTATTTGTTTTATTTGTTTTCAGCTCATCCAAGAACTTTAAAGTTTATATGTCGGCATGTTATCAGAAGTCACATAGAACCATGTCGACTTGGTGAGATAGGAACATTGAAGCTTCCCACAATGATAAATGACTTCCTCTCGTACAAACATGCCTGATGAGGTTCTTCTGGTTATATTAAAGCTTTGATAAATGTCAACAGCTGGTCTGCTAGCTCATTTGCTTGAAAATCAATTTCACCACAAGTGAATGGTAAATCAATTTGTGTTATTCAGAGTCGGAGTTTGTTTTTTATTTATTTGATTTTGATGAGAATACACATTGAAGTTGTTGTTTGTTTTGTTTTACAAATAAAATATTTTAAATTGATAAAAATTCTTTGTCGTACAACTGCATGATTTCTGTTTTTGTGAGAATTTTGTTGAAAACATGAAAAACATCAATATCTTATCGTTTTTCTAAATATGTGTGTTATATAGAACAAGTATGTCAAATGTTCTTAGCACATAACGTATTGACACAAATATAAGCACATACTGCTGATTGATCAAACAAAAAAAATACAAAAAAAAACAAAAGTTGAAATTACTCTTAATTTTATTTCTATCATGTGAACACAAAACATTCTGTAAACCTAAGCAAATTACAGGTTTTGTTAATAAATACATACTGAAATGATGAACAAACATATATCTGGTACATATGTGACATTGTATGTCATATTGTGTTATGTTGTTGGACAATGTTTACCTGGCGCTCATGAATATTCATACATAACCACACGTTATCATCGGTTTAATGTAAAGACTTTCAACATAAGCATATTCATTTGAGTGTCCCCTTGATAAGAACAGCGGTAGTGCCTGATGAGAGTGGAAATATGAAAGAGGGTGAGATGGCTTATCAAATCCCATGATGCTCTTTCATCAAATCATGTTTAGATCTGCCTTTGAAAATGTCGGATGTAAGTAAGTTTTATATGTTTTGTCTTTTAAAACTATAAATTTCTTAAATCTTATTTTCATCTCAATATGTTAAGAAAGAACCCAAGTGTTATCGGCCAGGCAGTGCTTCAGATGTGACTCCCAAGGGGTACTGGGCTCCAAGTACGGCTACAAGGTGTGTAGTTAAAAACATACTATGGAAATTGTCAGTTCAATGTTGTTGTATAATAATTTGAACATAAAGGTACAAGTTAACACAAACTTAATAACCCACAAAGATACGTAACTTATCAAACGGACTAAGTCAATAGTTGAAAGCATCAGTTAATGAATCAAGGATTGGGAAAAAATACTCAAAAACTCTAGCCATATTAAATTAAAACTCCCAATGCAATAAGCACACAGCTCATATAAGCTGATGTCAAGCAAGGAAGAGATTTGATAAATGAACTGATAATCTGCAAACTTCAACAACACTAGTAAGTATAATAAACAATACTGTGAGCAAAACATGATTGTTTTATATGTGGGAATGACACACAGTGTAAAGTGTAAAAAATTGTAAAAACTGAGTAAATGACTATAACTAAAGGTTGACAATCAGTAATGACCTTGCTATATAGTAAGAGAGGCCACATTGTATTGTCTTGTGGTTCTAAGCAGTTGTTAGCTACACCATGTAGAAAAACTATAAAGAATTTATGCACATATATAAGAGCCATAAAGCATACAAAGTATCACTTCAAAAAGAAAAATATCCGAAAATCTTTTCAACAATTCTTCTATTGATTGACCTTGTATACACACTGACAGAAATTGATGAGTTGATGTTGGCTGTAAAGGCAATGATTGTCACTACAGTAGATACTTTGTTCTTGCATGAAGAATTTATGGCGCCATATTTACCCCCTGATGTTTTACAGAATTCATTAAAAAACAGAAGATGATTGTTAGTCAAAATCAGTATACATTGATAAATGGGGTAAATATGGTATGTCTTGTAAGCACTATACTTTACTGTATTGCGAACAAAATGTTCAATTATGCATAGAATTTTGTACAAAATCACATTAAAAAAATCAGAAAATAATACATTTGAAATTTTAAAAAATGGAAAATAAAGAACACATTTGGCACTGTGACAATTGGGTTAAGAGTAGATAAGAAAAACGAAACAAAGACAACATCATATTTTGAAATAAATAGATGACTCATATATCACTCACTGGAATGTTCAGTCACAATAACTGGTCCACAGAAGGAAATACAGAATTTTATAAATTGTCTACAAAAGCTATAATGAACAAATGGAAGAAACCCTTCAAACGATGATGTTAATTCTTTCATTTCAAAGTGCAAGACTTTCCACGATTAGCTAAGCTAAGTGTTTGCTTCTTTGGTTAATTCAAATAATACATCATTCAAAACTTCACAAGTTCCTTACAAAACATGTCTACTCAAGCCTATTTGTTTAGCAAACCACATTCAACAGGAAAATATGTCCATTAAATGCAAAAATGCATTTAGTTGTCAAATCCATCACTGATGTCGTTCTGTTACAGATCACCTGTCGATAGGTAGAGTATTTTCCAGGACTGGTATCACAGACAATGCTGACTCCTTCACTTTCTCATCACTATGGTTACACAGTTCCTTTACAACATCTGGAATACCTGAGCTCAATAGGTCTTCACGTAATGTCCCTGTAACAGGAATCAAAGGATGATCACACATTGAACAAGAACAGAATGTAAATCAGTATGGTGTTTTTTAAAAATCAAGCAAAATCTTATTGTACCAGTACAAATCAACATATTATTCAAATCATCATCGTAATATAATATATTATATAACCTTTAAC
Source organism: Mactromeris polynyma (assembly GCA_032209605.1). Classification (NCBI taxonomy): domain Eukaryota; kingdom Metazoa; phylum Mollusca; class Bivalvia; order Venerida; family Mactridae; genus Mactromeris; species Mactromeris polynyma. Next base: position 37,000,471 of record JASFXZ010000003.1, read on the forward strand.
ATTATAAAATACTTTTTTATCTTAATTAAATATTCATACAATGTAAAAATTCATAAAATCTTCTCTGATGACAGTTGGTTTATATCATAATGAAATACACCAAAGAAACAAGTGAATCAGAACACATTGTGTAACAGTGGCTATTGGTACACTTAAGGCAGAACACCCCTAATGGATTCCTGCCGAAACAAATGAAACATCGGCCAATATCGGTATATTCAGTGACTATTTTGTTGAAGATCGATCATTTCCAAATATTTTCGAGCCAACTTCAACGTCGTCATGAAACTTACCAATATCGGCCGATGTTTCAATTTTTAGGGGGGGAATCCATTAGGGACGTTCTACATTAAAACAGAATCCAGTGCAAACATGGAAACCCAAACACCTATCAAAGCTTTGAAGCAAAACTAGGGTAAAATCTTCATTTACCCAAGTTACAACAGTTTTACACCAAACCCTAAATATATGTCACATTAAAAACTGCTTTTCAACACAACAAAACACACAAATTTGAAGTTCCCAAGTACAAAGTTATAGAGATTGAAATTTATTTTCAAACCAAGTGCATTGCAATATTGTGTTATGTCACTAACTTAAACTTTCCAACAATTTTATGCAGAATTCACAATGGATGTGAAAACTCTTTACTCCTGACTCTGAAAGTGTAGATTATCTACTTATACACAGGTTAAGGCATATATTATGTTTGCAAGATTGAGAAGATCTTTTTATGCAGTTTTAATTTTCTACATTTCTATTCTGAGTCAAAAACAACTTTCCCCAATATTTTAGCATACTTGAACATCTGTATGCTAATGCAATATGTACTAGGTTTTACTTGTATTTAAAATCCCAGCAATACATTTTGTATACAATTGGTTCTTTCATTTTGAACAAGAACAATAACAAGCGCTAGTTATAGTAAAGAAATGATCCATGCTTTACAGCCCCTTAAGAGAGCTTAAAATAACAGAAAACACTAAAACAAAATTCAAAAAATGAAGAAGGAATCACTATATCAATGTTTACCAAAAATTAACACACTTCTAAATCATATCATACTTGAAGGAAAACCAAATATTAATCAAAGAAATCATGCAGACAAGAAGAAACAAAATAGAAACATAAATGCCCTACTAGAAAACATGACACATCTAGGGAGATAGCACATTAATAAATAAACAGGGGAGGTAATCAATATTGCACACAACAATTGATGCAGAATGTATGTTCACTCAATGCAACAATTCATTACATTTGCTGTTTATGTACAATCATTCAGTGAGCAAATACTTCGTATAGTAGCAAAGAATATCTTTAAATATAAGACTCGGATTAAAGATTTCAGGGGTGGAATTATATATTTTATACATTAGTTAATATGTAACAAACTTGGGCTAGATTCACTGTATATGTACAAACAGCATTGTGTGTACAATGAGGTCATGTCTAAGATAATCACAACATTATAAGACAATACTAGTGTATGACAACAGTGAATACTCGCAGACTTACTACCAATGTATGGGAGTAAGCCAGTACAAGCCAACAGCCTACATGGGATTGATTGGACTGTCTGAGAAGGAGCTGTAAAGCATGGGTAATCATGATCATAAACTGTTCAACATAAGTGGCAATCACATATATGTAGGAGACAATTTTCACATTTTTTAAAAGTCGGCTGTCAAAAGCAATTTCTTCGTTTAACAACACCAGAATTCTTGATTCATAATTTTATGAATAGAATTATATTTGCTCATTTTAGAAGTGAGCTGTCAATAGCAATATCTATTTAAAACACCAGAATTCTTGTTTCATAATTTTATGCATAGAATTATATTTGCTCAGAAATGTATGTCTATTTGCGGTTTGCCAAGAAGTCGATGGATTGGTGGGTAGGTCTATTTCCGAATACATATTTCATACATTAGTACATGTAAAGATGCACACAGATTACTCTATCTTGCAGAATCATTGATATTACACAACAAGGTAAACTAGTTCAGTCACTCAGGCCACATGAAACAAACATATTTTTAGGCCAGAGCATATAGGTTATAAAAGTATGTTCCAATAACAGAATTATCCTCTTTGAATTACAAATAACCACAATCCATCCTATCTGGCGGGATCATATTCTCAGTCTGTAATCAACCAAGTCCATTTCTGAACAAAACGTTAGAATTACATCTTGAACAATAAATGAACATAACTGTGGTAGGCCAAAACAAATGTTTCTTTCAGGTTTCATGTACACACAAAATAGGGTAGGTAGGTCAGATTTTTTTTTTGATAATTTTTTTTGAGATTTTTATATTTTCAAACGAAGCAAATTAAACAGATTTAAATGAATATATGTTAAAAGACAAATCCCCTTTCCCTTTTAACATGGATTATGTTTAACCAAGGTGAATATAACGCTCTTTAGCTGGAATACTCGTAAAGCGTCTAATAACCGGGCAGAAATATGAACCTAAAGAAAAATTCACACAAAGAAATTTTACCAAAAGGAAAAAAAAGTTAAACAAGCGAAAAAATGTTCTAGGGTTGGGGCAAAAAAATAGGGTAGGTTGGGAAACCTGAAACAAACATATTTATTTTTTATGCCTAATATGAGGTAAGTTCGAATGATTGCCAAGGGTATATGGTAACAAAGCAACACAAGGTGAAGGTTACCTGATGCACAGATAGCTTTAGTGAGTGTCAATGTATTGCACTTTATTTCAGGCAGTGTATGTTCTTCCTTCAACAGCTGTAAGATCGTGTCAGATAAATCTGATTCTTTCAATGGTAATGCCGCATCAGCTGGAAATATGCGACAGAATTATGGTTTTTAAAAGAACTACAATTTTTTTCTGATTTCTAAATAACATCATTTGAATTATTTGAACAATACAAATGCCATTTATCCTGTATGTACATGTACCAACAAATGCTGTTTATCCTGTATGTACATGTACCAACAAATGCCGTTTATCCTGTAAGTACCAACAAATTCATAGATGAACATCATGAAGCTAAAGATGAAGAATAATTTATAAACATTCTATATGTTCAACATAAATATGCACATATTAAAACTAGATGCCTCAGATGAAAGACTTGTACATTCAGTAAAATACATCGATTAACTAGAAATCTAAACATACACAATAACTCACAATAACAAAGACTGATTACGTTTTTGAATGGTTAAATAAACCTCTCTGTGAATTATCAACACACAGACCTACATATACAGACACCTATATTTTCAACATACCGGCATACATGAGTACAGGACTATAAAACTGATAGGACATCATTCTCACTTGTATAGTGAGCTGTAATTCATGTAGAGACAAACAATTAAGTAGCAGAAGTTCCTACCTAGGACAGTAGAAACCATTAAAGTTAATGCAACAAGTGATTCATTTTGCATGACAACATGTTCTGATGTTGCCATGGTAACTAAATGCGGTATTCCATCAGCTCTTATAATGTTTCTCATCACATCCTCTGTTCGGCTGTTTTTCACTAACCAAGCCATAAGTCGTGTTGATTCACCTGGAGAAAATAAAGTACAATATGATTATAGCAATATTAAATATAATCATATACAGGTTTTCAAGTCGGCAAAGCAACAAAGCAGGAGAAAGGTAGGAATAAAAAATAGTGATATTGGCCTTTAGTAGGTGTTTAAACCAGGAATAAGTAAACACATTTTACCTTCTATAACATTGTTTGTCTATAGTATTTAGCTAATGTTTGAACTTTTGTCGACATATTGTATAACAAACCCTACCTTTAACACCCGGATGTTCCTCACAAGCGCACCATTCAACCAATCTTGTAACAAACTCTCGATCCTGACCCAATCTGACAGCTGCTTCTTCTGAGAACACAAGAAATTAAATACATGAAGTGTAAAACAAACAATTACATCAAAGATACTGAAAGTTTAAAAGGAAGCATTTCCATAATTTATTAAACAAAAGCTGCCTGAATGAATGGAGGTGCCATGCTCAATTGTGATGCTATAAATGTGTAACTTTGACGCCTCTGTCACGAATAACAAACCAGAGCCATCGCAGAAGGTGATTAATAACCCCGCAATATCGCTTTGTCAGACATATTTTGAGATAATCCAAGATGGCCGCCAGAAATTTTCTATCGTCTATCATTAAAGGACCATCAGAAATCATCCAACCTGACAATAAGCACACCAAGGCTTGGTGGAAATTATGAACCCTATGATATGTGACATGAGGGGACAACATGTGTGATTCCTATACACATTGTAAAGTGGGGGTATAACAAGTTGATATCACCATTCCAAATCTGATAAATTCTCATATAGACCTCAATGAAAGGCAAGTAATAGTATAATATGGTCTTCTTAGTAAATTGATTTTTTTCTTGATTTCAGGAAAGTGTTTTACGTCAAAAGTATCAGTCTACAAATAAATACATGTATTCCCATACTAAGGCTAGAAGATGAGATAATCATTGAAATAACACGTTACCTTGTCCATCAATCAACATTCTGAGCACACCCAACATTTTGAAAACAACAGCCAGAAGTTCTGAATCCACTAAGACAAGAACAGTATCTATAACACCTTCCTGTATCAATGATGCTTTATTTGTAGCTGTAACAAATATGCATAGTATTTAAATACAAATACATGTTATAATAAGTAGAGCTTGTTTTATGTCTCGCCCAATGCCACCAAAGATCCATAACTCTGCTCCCCCCCAAAAAAACACATTTTACACTAACTAGAGCTTGTTTTTGGAAACTACTTATGCCTCCCCCACAATCCCAAAGGGCCATAACTCTGCCAAAAATGCTGACAATATGCAAAACCAGACTTGGTACTAATAACTCTTGTGAAGTTTCCCTAAAATTCAACTTCTGTTTAAGCCACATGTAGGCTTAATTTGATCACAATTAAAATAAAATTCACTGAAATATCACTTTCCAAAATATCATAGGTCAAAAACTGTTTGTTTCCAAAAGTTTTCAGTATATTTTAATGTTACTTTAGTACATCTCTCTATACATCGCTAACAGTATTGTATGCATCAGTGACACATCAAATTGTAAGAGAAGACAATCACAGACTCAGTGTGAATATTGCTCAAAAATGAAGAGCAGATGAAATTACTAATTGCAAGACAGTCAATTATTTACAGACAACTCAGAAAATTTAATAACAAGAGGGCCATGATGGTCCTATATCGCTCACTTTTCATGAATCTGTACTCTGGTGGGTTAGCAGACTAAAAAGGTCTATATTTATCATTTCTGTTAAAGCATACAAATTCTTGACTATTCTCAGGAAAACAGTTCAATAAACAGTTTAATAGTAAATACCAAAGTGGCCATGCTTGATTTTTCAAGTTTTAATCTAGATACTATGGTGAAAATGACCCCTCCCCATGCAGCCATGTTTTTCATAGAAAATTGTTGATTATAGAAAATTTGTAATTTCTACAAATTAGTATAAATTCTGATATCTGGATTCACAGAAATGGCACAACAGGTTTTCTATGGAGTAAGTTTGGTTGATAATTCATAACCAAACAAGATTGTTACACAGTCTACAAGCACAATTTATGAGAATACATTTGTAGATTAAAGATGCTAGACAAATATTGATCATAAAAGCTCACTAATCATTGGCTCAGTGGAGCTAAAAATACTTTACGACGAAAATTAAGACACTGAGTTCTGACAGACTGTCATATTACACTATCAAATTAAGGCAGCAGAGAATATCAAATCAGTTTTGTATTAGGTTCAGGAATATTTCAAGCTGAACAGAAACAGAATGTTACCCAACTATTTGATGAAATCTACACATTGGGCGGGAAACATATCCAATAAAATCAGACATAAGAGTAGTTATATATCAAAAATGTAAAAAAATAAACCAAAGGAAGGTACTTAACAGTCACCAAATCTTTCATGCTTAGATTGACTTGTGTCTTGAGGTTAATATACTGCTAAAAAAAGTTGAGGATATGACATTTTTAAATTCCTTTAGTTGAAATTTCTTAATACTAAATGTACTTCACCACTAAGTATAGTTTCTAGGCAGTAGTACACAATTCACCTGAACCCAGTGTTTAACATGCCTGACTGCCTGGGGAGCAATACTGTTTAATTGTAGTCAACTAATAATATTAATACTCGGCAATGAATATTTGTTGTTTCATTGTAATATCCTTTGAGGAGCATAAAATCAATACATAATAAAGTCAATGAGAGTAATGGTATCCCATTAACTTCTTCCCAGAAACCATAAAAAACACCCAAAACACAAGTGCAAACAATAGGACATTAATATACAGTCAGACCTCTTTCATTTGAATTCGCCGAACCCAAAATTTTATTTTGAATAATATGTGGTGTATGTAGAAATAGCCCATTTCAATTTGTGCCTAAGAAGATACATATTCGAACAGAAGGTTGTTGAATAAACAAAGTCCAACTGTATTTTTGTTTGGTTTTTGTTTCCATTTGTGTTAGAACCAGTTGTAACGACACAGTGTGGAGACATCAATCAAGTAAGTAAGTGCATCCATGCGGACATCATACATACAGCTTACCTGGTATTGCTAGATTTCTGAGTGCGCTGAGACTAGCATGTTCTATTGTACATTTTGTCTCACCAAATATAGGTTTCAGCAGAAGTAACAATCTTTTCACAACTCCTTGCTCCACAAGAAATCTACAATGCTCATCTGTAATCAATTGAAAAACAAAACAAACATATCTTTAATATTTTTCAATTCAACTCTGTTTATCAGGTATATGTGTACAGATCATCACCTTCAACTGGACAGACATGTCGGACAGAGAAGAACATGAAACATAATACATTAAATATACAATGCATAACAGTATGTAAAAATATAAATATAATGCAGCTAATTTACAAATAGAGAACATCTAGGTACTATACAGGCTAAAGTGTTATATACCACTTTAGTAACACATGCAATATCAATACATAAACACATTAGAAAGCTAGATGTGTTCACACAACACACATGCCCCTGCTATGGGTTTTTAAAGCAAAAAAGGGCCAAAACTCCTCCAAAAATGTGTGGATTGAAAACGAAATGGAACTTGACCTGGAGCCTTATTCACAAATAGTTTAAGACTGAAACTCAGACTTAATAAGGAAGTAATAACCTACACAAAATAATTCTATTTTTAGTAACAGTGACCTTGACCCTAGGAGGCTGACTGACATCTTGTTATGGTGATCACATGAGCCACGTTATTTTGAAATCCCTCCATCCATAATGAAGTTATTGCCTATACAAAAATCTGAACACACACACATGGACAGAAGCAACACTCCCCACTATAAATATGGCGGGGGCATACAAAAATGGTAGCATTTATCAGATCCATAAAAAATCAAAACAATTTCAGTTAAATTATAGGCAGCAAGTTTACACTCCTACTCAGATAAATGCATCAACAAACAATCTCCACTGCAAGTAGAATGGAGACAAATATTGACAGTTCTAGCACTGTCATTAGTAAACTAATGGACAATCAGGAGGAATGGAAAACACCATTAACACAATCACATATGAGAGGTTCTGTTTTCCTAACAATGCATTAATAATGAATTTTAAGCTTGTAATCAATTGGTTTACAGCAATTACAAAATGCAGTAAGTGCAGCATTTAATGGATTTGCACACACACACATATTTTATACATCACAAGTATTTAATCAATGTCATCATTTTGTGATAACAGCAGGAAATTTAAACAATACATATTTATAGGTGGAAATTTCAGCTTCAATGAACATTTAAAGTGAATTATTCTGTCCTCAATGCAATCACAACTACATTGCTGAATGTGCTTTTTTCAATCAAATAATACACTGATTTTACACTGATTTCTGATGTCGATTTTGTAATGAAAGACAATAGTCATTTCTCATTGCAATATGTTTCCCAACTTGTTTTACTCATACTGGTTAGTCAATTTATCATTCAGTTAATTGAGATCCTATACATTTATCAGCATAAAATTTACTACATTAATGGGGGAATTTAAAACAAGTATTAATGGATAGTTGAACAAATATATTAACAAATATTTCTTTACTTCCACATACTTTGATAACAAGAAATTAAAGAACTCAAAATATCAACCTACCACTTCTGGCAAAGTTTCCGACAGCAAGCGCTCCAGATAGCTGTAAATGTTCTTCATTACTGTCCAACCATTTCAACGATTCCTTAAATATCTCTCCTTTACCATCATCAAATAATGCTTCCATACTTTTTTCTACAATATAAGACACAGTGTAAGTTCAGAGTAACCTGCCTAGAGCACCCCTCTCTGTAGCAACAACCTCTACAGAGCACTACTCTCTGTAGCAACTACCTCTCTAGAGCACCCTTCTCTGTAGCAACAACCTCTACAGAGCACTACTCTCTCTCTAGCAACTACCTCTAGAGCACCCCTATCTATAGCAACAACCTCTCTAGAGCACCCCTCTCTGTAGCAACTACCTCTCTAGAGCACCCTCTCTGTAGCAACAACCTCTACAGAGCACCCCTCTCTGTAGCAACTACCTCTAGAGTAACCCTATCTGTAGCAACAACCTCTCTAGAGCACCCCTCTCTGTAGCAACAACCTCTACAGAGCACTACTCTCTGTAGCAACAACCTCTACAGAGCATTATTCTCTGTAGCAACTACCTCTCTAGAGCACCCCTCTCTGTAGCAACAAACTCTACAGAGCACTACTCTCTGTAGCAACTACCTCTCTAGAGCACCCCTCTCTGTAGCAACAACCTCTACAGAGCACTACTCTCTGTAGCAACTACCTCTAGAGCACCCCTATCTGTAGCAACAGCCTCTCTAGAGCACCCCTCTCTGTAGCAACAATCTCTATAGAGCAGACCTCTCTGTAGCAACTACCTCTCTAGAACAGCCCTCTCTGTAGCAACAACCTCTATAGCAGCCCTCTCTGTAGCAAAAACCTCTAGAGCAGCCCTCTCTGTAGCAACAACCTCTCTAGCGCACCCCTCTCTGTAGCAACAACCTCTACAGAGCAGCCCTATCTGTAGCAACAACCTCTCTAGAGCACCCCTCTCTTTAGCAACAACCTCTATAGAGCACACATCTCTGTAGCAACTATCTCTCTAGAGTAGCCCTATCTGTAGCAACAACCTCTACAGAGCACTATTCTCTGTAGCAACTACCTCTCTAGAGCACCCCTCTCTGTAGCAACAACCTCTATAGCAGCCCTCTCTGTAGCAACAACATCTCTAGAGCATCCCTCTCTAGAGCATCCCTCTATGTAGCAACAATCTCTCTAGAGCAGCCCTCTCTGTAGCAACAACCTCTATATCAGCCCTCTCTGTAGCAACAACCTCTCTAGAGCAGCCCTATCTGTAGCAACAACCTCTACAGAGCACTATTCTCTGTAGCAACTACCTCTCTAGAGCACCCCTCTCTGTAGCAACAACCTCTTTAGCACCCCTCTCTGTAGCAACAACCTCTCTAGAGCATCCCTCTATGTAGCAACAATCTCTCTAGAGCAGCCCTCTCTGTAGCAACAACCTCTATATCAGCCCTCTCTGTAGCAACAACCTCTCTAGAGCAGCCCTATCTGTAGCAACAACCTCTACAGAGCACTATTCTCTGTAGCAACTACCTCTCTAGAGCACCCCTCTCTGTAGCAACAACCTCTTTAGCACCCCTCTCTGTAGCAACAACCTCTCTAGAGCATCCCTCTTTGTAGCAACAATCTCTCTAGAGCAGCCCTCTCTGTAGCAACAACCTCTATAGAAGCCCTCTGTAGCAACAACCTCTCTAGAGCAGCCCTCTCTGTAGCAACAACCTCTCTAGAGCAGCCCTCTCTGTAGCAACAACCTCTCTAGAGCAGCCCTCTCTGTAGCAACAACCTCTCTAGAGCAGCCCTCTGTAGCAACAATCTCTCTAGAGCAGCCCTCTCTGTAGCAACAATCTCTCTAGAGCAGCCCTCTCTGTAGCAACAACCTCTCTGTAGCAACACTCTCTCTAGAGCAGCCCTCTCTGTAGCAACAACCTCTATAGCAGCCCTCTCTGTAGCAACAACCTCTCTATAGCCACTGACTGTTAAAACTCTAATATTGCCACTAAATATGACAAAAATGTCTAAAAATAGCCATTTTTCAATACTATTATTATTTATCAAATTTAAAAAACTTTTGAAAACTAGTATCTGCCTATGTTATGTTTTCTTCATTTCACTGAAGATCAGTCTATCTGCTCAACTTAAAAATATCCTCCACTATTTAAAATTAGACGCCCAAGGGCAACATGTCGAGCCAGCCAATTGTCAAGAGATTAAGAGCCCACCGTTATATTATACAGGGCATATCGACTATACCCATTTTTTACTTTTGATTTCTAAGAGTGATTTTGACATTTGAGCTATGTACTGGTAGGGTAATGGTCTTGCACAACACATGACGGTGAACATTTGTGCCAAGTAATTTGGAAATCCCCCCAGAGATAACAGTGTTATACTCCGGAAAGATGTTTTTGAATCATTTTTTGACATTTGACACCCATGCACGCCGGACCGCCATTGTTGCGACCATGTCGAGGTCAACGCAAGCGGGCTCGACAAAAAAGTACAACATAATACTGAAAGTCTGATCAGAACACAATAGCATGTCTCCTATATTAGTTCCTTAAGTACAGAATTTGTATTGCTAAATCTACTTTTCCATAATCTATATACACAGAGTTACCTCCGTGAACTAACTAATCTCCTTAATAAAAACCATAAAACATGTCCTTGTCCTTAAGATTGTGTGCAGACAAGAATTTCTACTTGATCATATATAATTAACTTAGAATTAGTGCAAAATCAAATTTGTGTACGGAGAAAACCATCGAGAATCTTAAGCTACCACGAAGCATTGTGGGTATAAAATGTACGGAATTCAGAGAACGAGACAAGAAACAGCAGTATAAATGGAGTGCACACATTAACATGATCACACTATAACAATAGAACTCTGAAATGTGCTTCCTGCTTATAAATAAGACAGGAAAATGGAAATTTGCCATCAAATCACGGATAAAATCAATCAACTTCAATGCTACAGCAAAAGAGAATGGGAAATTTTAAAAGGCAAAAAAGGAAATGTAAAAATACTGAATGACATTTTTGTTTTCTAGAATATCTAGTGGAAAAAAACAACTGAAATAAACCACGAACAAATGGCAAAGCAAGATAATGTTCTATCAACTGCTTCAGGGATTTCATGTTGAAATATCACGATATACAGAGAATACATTACATAATTAAAGAGCAAAAAGTACTGTTTAGGCCATCCTTATTAAAATATTGTTGCCTAACAGCATGCAATCTGACCAAATAAAGTTAGCACAAACTCCAATTCACTTTTGCACTCTAATACAGCATTTATTTCATATAAACACAACATCTCCTGACTCATTCCAAAATTTGTGGCCTCAACTACAATGACGGAATTAAAACAACTCAACTATACTGACGGAATTAAAACAACTCAACTATACCGACAGAATTAAAACAACTCAACTATACTGACGGAATTAAAACAACTCAACTATACCGACAGAATTAAAACAACTCAACTATACCGACGGAATTAAAACAACTCAACTATACTGATGGAATTAAAACAACTCAACTATACCGACGGAATTAAAACAACTCAACTATACTGACGGAATTAAAACAACTCAACTATACTGACAGAATTAAAACAACTCAACTATACTGATGGAATTAAAACAACTCAACTACAACAACAGAATTAAAACGACTACAAGAACAGAATTAAAACAACTCAACTATACTGACGGAATTAAAACAACTCAACTATACTGACAGAATTAAAACAACTCAACTATACTGACGGAATTAAAACAACTCAACTACAACAACAGAATTGAAACAACTTAACTACAATGAGGGATGTAGCTGTAACAACAAAAATCCTTATAAATCAGAAAACAGACTACTAGAACCAACCTACAAGACTATATACATGTATACTATGTATACAACACTAAACCACTCATTTCACAATCACATAGTTAAGCAATCTGTAATACTTATAATGTTTTCAGAAATGTCGTTCCTTTTTCATGACAATACAGACGTTGCATATTAAATAACTAGACACATCAACAGTGTCTCGATCATACTGGGCATAATGAGGACAAATGACTTGTAATTATGGTAAACAACAGATAAAAGTATATACACAAACAGCTTACACAGTAAACATTATCCAGCTTGGTGCCATACTGTGAAACCTCAATTTTAATACCACCCTTGATTCAGAACAAAGTCAGTATTCAGGGCCCTTCATCCTCTGTTACTGGGGCCAAATATTGACCCCCACCAAAATAAAATCTCCCCCTAATTCAAAATCAATTTTCCCCTTGATGCAAAAAAAACAACAAACTGGAAAAATACTATTTTAACTACAAATATATGATTTTCTGACAAACAGACGTACTATATGTGTCCAAACTCCACACAGCGGTTATCTTCCCTTGCAGTATATCCGATAACTATAAGGGTGGATCACTGCGTAGGAGAATGATAATATTATGATAGATTTTGTTTACTGATACATGCAACTATGTGAGGATTATTGTATGACTACACTGGTTTAACCTAGACCAGAAAGATGTCGAAAAATTCGCCTAGTTAGCTTGAAATTCCCCCTACAAATAAGGGCTGTGATCCCCATCCCTCAAAGTGTGTGAGGCCTCTGGTATTATTAATAAGGTGCCCTGACTACTGAGTTAACAAAGGGAAGACAAATTTTAAACTGGTCCATGAAAGTAATCTTTTCAGTGAGATTTGCTGAACCTCACTGCTAGAACATTAGATGAAGAGAACATAACATTGCAATCTGAATCAATATGTATCATCATTGTGGGCTAATGTGACTGTATTGTTGGCTTATAATCTCAATATTTGTATTGCAGAGCATAAATCATGATCATACAAGATTTGTTTCGTATTTCTTGTAAAGGTCATCAGTTTGTAGTACCAACTTACACAAAACATAAAATTTATTCCCAAAACAGCCTTTGGGAGTTTGAATTCAGACAAAATGAGCTATCAACATTTCTTGCTACATTCCCTATTCCAAATAAGATCATAAATATGAGATAAATGAGTTATCACACTGAAACAGTTCCCATAGTTTCCTATTGTTTTATACCATACCTCCAGTTAGGAGTAGAATAAGTAAATCCGACGCCATTTTGACTCTTTGTTGATTATCCTCGCTATATTCAGCATTGTTGTCCAGATTAACTTGTGCCATCTTTATAAGATGTTTACATAGATCTGTATGTGCAAGTACGTCCTTAACATCATCTGTAATACACAACATATTGATGTGCTAGAAGTGATGAAGTGAAGCAAGTCTATGTGATGTTTTATTTCTATGCATTTTACACACAGGAGATTAAGATAAAGGGAAAGTACTCTAGAATGAATAAAGGGAGAGAACTCTTGACAATCTCCTGTGCAGTTAAAGTAGTTTGGCTCTCATCCCATGTATCCAGTCAGAAATAACATTTACAGCGTCAGACAAACATAAAACATGAACTGACATATCTGATATTAATTTTCTCAGAAATGTTATAATATGAATGTGATATTAGTGCAGTAAAATGTATTTCAAGGAAATCTGTCTGCTAGCAATATATCAACCTACTCAATTTCTGTCCACAATAGATCAATTTCCTATCACACTTAAACACATATCATAAACGATTAAAGTGAGTTATACCTGTGCTTTTCTGCAAAATATCAGAGTTTAGCCTCTAGACACAAAATGTAACAAAATAACAGAATAATTTGGTACAAAGGTATTCAAAAGCTATCTCTTATTAATGTCCTCCATTGTATCAAGCAAATATAAACAACCAATTAAAATGGATGAGATTTTAATACATTTAACAGTTGTTTTTATTTCAAGCAATCCAATGAAAGTGGAAATTAAATTTAAAGTTTTCTAAGATCTTAACAATATATTATCCCAAAGGCCCCCCCCCCGGAGGCATCACAAAACATGGCAGATTGAAATTGAAAATGAGTGCAATTAGTGGTTTGACAAATAATGTGAAAATATTTCCTAGGCATGTTAACAACACAAGTGTCATGAGGGTAGAATTTAAGTGGAATATATTGATATTTAATGCTTATTTGTTTTACAAATATGAGATCATTTACTACTCACCCCATTCACAGACAGCTATAAGAATGTCTAAAATTGATTCATAGTGTTCCTCACCATACGGTGTGCATAGGAAATCTACCAAGGAAGAACATAGGCTTGATGACAGCAACTTCTCTTTACAAAGCTCTGAAAGAAAAATACTTGTTTTCTATCAAACTAAGTCACTTCGGATACATGTAAATTATGCTGAAAACATGGGATAAAACATGAAGTCTTGAAACCTCGAAACATCATATGAACACAATTGTTTCATTGTAATGTCATATAGCCATTAAGCTATTGTGCAGCTCACTGCTTACATTGTAATACCATGTAGAAAGCTATTGTGCAGCTCACTGGTTACATTGTAATACCATGTAGAAAGCTATTGTGCAGCTCACTGGTTACATTGTAATACCATGTAGAAAGCTATTGTGCAGCTCACTGGTTACATTGTAATACCATGTAGCATGATATTGTGCAGCTCACTGGTTACATTGTAATACCATGTAGCATGATATTGTGTAGCTCATTGGTTACATTGTAATACCATGTAGCAAGCTATTGTGCAACTCACTGGTTACATTGTAATACCATGTAGCAAGCTATTGTGCAACTCACTGGTTACCTTGTTATACCATGTAGCAAGCTATTGTGCAACTCACTGGTTACATTGTAATACCATGTAGCAAGCTATTGTGCAGCTCACTGGTTACTTTGTAATACCATGTAGCAAGCTATTGTGCAACTCACTGGTTACCTTGTAATACCATGTAGCAAGCTATTGTGCAGCTCACTGGTTACATTGTAATACCATGTAGCAAGCTATTGTGCAGCTCACTGGTTACCTTGTTATACCATGTAGCAAGCTATTGTGCAGCTCACTGGTTACCTTGTTATACCATGTAGCAAGCTATTGTGCAGCTCACTGGTTACCTTGTTATACCATGTAGCAAGCTATTGTGCAGCTCACTGGTTACCTTGTTATACCATGTAGCAAGCTATTGTACAGATCTATGGTATATTCTGAACACATACGAGCTTGATTGCAATTAAAAAAGTTTTATTGGTAATATTTGACACATGAAGTAATTAGACTCAAAATTCACCCTAATAACAGACGTTACAAACTTTATTCATGGACCATAACTTTCCTATGAAAGCCCTTTAAAAGAACCATTTTAAATGATGGTAAGTTGATATACAAACCTGTATCTGTTAGACTAGCTATTGTGACTAGAACCATATTACATAACCCACCATCCTCTCTATATTGCTGTATATATTTGCCCATCAACTCCAATGCTCCACCCTCTATAGCTTTCTGTTGTAGGACCTCTGAAAATATATTAGATATTCTTGAATAAATATAGGTCAAGAGGTATGCAATGCATAGATCAGAAGTCTTGCAATACAACATAAGTCATTCACAGAGTTGGCAAACTATAAAATTAAGGATGGCCTGATAGTAAAAGTACACACAATATTGGAACTGCTGAGGGCATTAGCATCCACTTTCACAAAAACAATCACAAAAAGAAACTAATTAACAATTTCAATAACATGATACTAACAGCAATTACAAAGTAATCAGATAAACATAAAGTTGAAAACATCTAATTAGTGACAATTTCAAAGCCATATAATTAACTATCTTTACTCGTATTTCACAACTTGAATCAATTAGCCACTTCTTCCATACAGAGAATTCTTGTCTTAAATTACATTTAACTAAGTAAAGATATAAAATTTACCAACTCGGACATTTTATGGAATTACTGTGCTAATGGTATATTTCAAGCAAGACTAAAAACCAAACTTAATACCAGGCCTCCATTACTAGTTGGTAATTCAACAACACAGTACTGTAGAACAAGAGGACCAAGATGGCCTAATATTGATCACCAAAGTACCCAGAAAGTATAGGGAGTCCATAAGGACTGTCTATCATTTGACCCTGTAACCTAGTTTTTGACCCAACATGAATCCGTATCGCATTACATTAAGACAAACATTTTTATGAGGTTTCATGTAGTTCAGATTAAAAATGTAGCCTGTAGAGTGTTCACAAGGTTTTTTATGATTAAGTCATGTGACCTTATTTTTTACCCCTGTATTAAACTTGACTTGCATGTCATTTAGCCGAAAAACCTTATCAATTTTTTATGCAGTTCGGGTTGAAAATGTAGCCTGTCTACATGGTTTTTCAATGCTTTGACATTTTGACCTACTTTTTGACCCCAAATGACCTTGTATCAATCTTTACCAAGATTTTGTTGAGGCAAACATTCTCAGGGCCTTCCATCAGAATTGGGCCAAAATTGTGACATATGGAGTGTCCACAAACAAATTGTGGACGGGTGCCTGGAAGATTCAGGTAACGGACATCAAATGATCTTAAAAAGCCTACCATGCACATGAGCATTTTGTGATCAGGTGAGCTAACACAATTCAGCAGCCTTCATTTGCATTAATACCAAAATATGAGAAGTCTGGAAGTTCTCATAAATGCAGTTCTGATATTAGTCGGACGAGAGCTAAGTACCAGTATTATCAATTCAATTGCAATATTATACAAAACTGTAATTACAACAAACATAATTGTCCTAACAAGAATCAATACAACAATAACAAGTCGGTCAGGAATCCTCACAGAATATTGCTTCACCATCAAACTATAAACAGTCCACAGTTTTGTAAGCCTCGGAAATGACTTCTGTTTTTTTGGCTATTTGTTTTAGAACATTTTGACAGGCATTACATGATTTGAATGATGTCAAGACCCAAGGAGTTCCAAGATGTGAAAGAAAAAGTACTTTTACGCCTATATAAGCATTATGCAGCACATGCTGGAGACGTAAAATGTTCAGGAAGCTTACCACAGGCTAAACTATATAATATTTTCTTACCAAGCTATGCATTATTCATTTCAGACATTGCAAGTCCCTGTCTTATATAAGTTCTGATCTTTAGCCAGATGCACAAATGAACAGGCCATGCCGTTTTATATTTTTGTTAAGCATCTGCATGTACCTTAGGTTTTGAGCTCTTTGGGACCAAAATACAAAATTTTCATAAAACAGTATAGCCTTAATCACATGAAGGGTAAAATCTTAAAGTCACGAACCAAAGTAATTAATGATTGATGTAACAAACTCAATGTAATAAAAATTTCAAATAGAAGGAATGACTGAACCAAGAGAAAATTGACGCAAGACATCAATGATAGCATCAAATTCCTTTGCCATCATTTCCTTAGAATAAAATGTCATGAACAGCTTTTGAATACAAATACAATGCACATAAGATCAAAAGACTTTTACAGCAATCAAGCCTTTGTAGGTGTTCAAAATTTCAATAAAAATTACACAAGGTACAAATTAGCCAAAGGTACTAAAACCCAAGACGCAATCTTTTTAGGACAGGTTTGAATACATACGGAACGTTTCGTATAACAACTAGCAGACAGAACGTTTGGAACCCTGATTTTAATTTGAAGACAAACAATTCATAACAAAGGAATTGTTATCTATGATGGTATATTACTACTAAATACAAAGGTAGGTAACTGCTGCAAGCAGTTTGGTAAAAAACTTGACAGGGTTTAGTAGATCGGTTCAGGGACTAGTTATTTTGAGCACAGGTTTTAAATAAAGAGAAAAATTGCATAAAAGTTACAATTTTACTGAAATGCAAACATTTTCATAGAAAACATATGCACAATAAGTTCTCAAAACCCATTTCGTTTGTTTTAATTCTGTAAAAGTTCACTTTTGAAATGCTTTAACATCAGTTACTCTACAACTGCTTCTCCCATGAACAAAATGAAAAAGGAATAAAAATAATATAGTCGCAGGCTTCTGGCCGACAGCTAATAAAACTTCTATGATTAATTCTTCAAATGTTCCTTATATTAAACCAAGAGATCAATTTGGTTAGTCTATTCTAGTCTATTCTAGACATTGAAATAAGAAAATTGTTGCCAAGAGAATTGTGAAACAGGAGAAGATATATAACTGAGTCTCCTAAAGATTCTTTAGGGAATTATGTAGCAAGATTATTCAGTAAACAATTATCACATTAAAACTAACATAAGACCAATAGGGCATTGTGGAAAAGTAAAAACATCAGGAATACATGAGTGAAGAAAGGCTCACCCAGCACTTGGAGATAAGGGAACACATTTTAAATCCCAAAAAACAAACTCTGCATTCAAATCAGTAATATAAATATAGTGAAAAACTGATATAACAAACTGTTTTTGGAGGTCCCATTAGGGTGCATGTGTGCTATAAATGGGTTTTACTGTGTTAATGGAATTTTATTCTGAGCCAACGTTAGACTCATCCTATTGAACAAACTAACCCACATTGAGACAGAAACCTGTATTACTCATAATTCTTAATTCTCTCAAAATGGATTAAATTCTTGTACCATCATAGTGTTCTGACTGAATATTTAGATGGAACATATCAAACACACTGCATCAATCAAAATAAGCTTTATATCAAGGGCTAAACGCAACACTGTCGTAACTCCTATATAAATACAATAGGAGTTATGACAGTGTTGCGTTGAGCCCTCAAATTTTTATTATATGGTTTAGTATCACTTCAGAGTTAGTATTCATGCCACCTGAGTCAGCCATTTTGAATCCGTAACTTAATGGTTGTGACCATGCCATCCTAGGCATGGCAATGCTACTCATGCAGTTAAGTTATGGAAGCAGATATTAGGCTGTATTTCATTCTTTATTAATAGACATCATCATTATAAAATATAGTGTTAAACCAGAATAGCTTATTTGAAAACTTATAATTAAAGATCTCTGTACATTTTCATATTTATACTCAGATATACATGTAAGATAATGGAAGTTTAGGGGGGGCATTGTGCCGGATGTACCCCCCTGGATCCGCTAGTGCAGGTGGGATTCTATCCAGCAGCAGTGAGGGGCATGTACCTCAGAGGTACTTAGCAATATGCAAGTGGAACACAGAGGCCCCTTAAGTTTTACGCAAGTGGACCACCAAAGTCCCATTTACTACATAAACATTTAGAAGTGGAAGTTCAGAAACAAGAGTTATTCCCCATTGATATACAAGATCTGATTCACAATCTGTGTTAAGGCAATTTACAGTATAATTAACAGGTATTCCAGAAGAAAATGAGAAACAGTTGTTGTATAAGTTTCGATAAGCTCAATTTTTCAGAAATCTCATCTTGAGTTGATTCTTCAAGGATTTCATCAGAAAGAGATAACTAATCACCCCATTACTTAACAAATTCTGACTGAACCTTGGCATAATGACAATGTGCTTTTTGTATTAATGTACAAAGAATATATCTACTAAACTTCCTAGACAAAAAAAATCCTGATACGAATACACTAGAATATTACCCTTACTAATATTGTATGCGTATGTGTTTTTTCAAAAGAGAAATAGAGAAAACTAAGCACAGAAGAGAGAATATTATCAATGGAATCACGTAATGCCATGATGCAGCCTCTTTGTCAACCCATTCTCTGACAATTGTTGCAGATGTATTCAAAGAATAAGATTCTATAAGTCAACTCCTTGTCTCTTAGAAAATGTGACTCAGAAATACTTTAAGCAAAATCCAATGGATAACTCAAACCCTAGTGTGGCAAATTTACAAAATTACTGTAAAGGACGGATTAAATAATGGTACAGGCAACACCATAATTAGTAAGACAATGATTCCCCACAAAGATCCCAGGGAAACATCAGCATACAAACCACTAGGAGTAGAGGAGGTGTTTTAGGGCAAAAGCCTATGGGGACGGGGTGATACGGAATAGTCTGGCTGTGAATTACACAATATCAAATACAAATAAGGAGAGAAAAACAAGGAGGGGTCAAAAAAGGGGGAGGGTTCTATAACAGGACAACCCTAGAAAATAATGTTTGCCATGGACAGAAGGGCGGAATGAACATGAACATTATTTTAGGCAAAATAATCCTATCAGGGGAAGGTGGAAACTTAATTAACATAATAATTATGTAAATTAAGCCTGTTTTTGCTAATTTCTGTAATTATGAGTTCATGTACACTCTATTCTGTAACTTACATCTAAAACTAATGATGGTGATACACTGTCGGAGTGAATGTAACATTAGTAAGCAGAGCAAATATTTCTACCAACACAAGTACAATCAGACCGCCAACCCTCCATTATGAATTCAGTTTAATCAACTTATTTTAAAAAATTGAAATATTTCAAATAATGAAATAGAAGTAATGATGTTGCACAGCACAAGTGCAGTATTGGCCAGGTGAGATAAAAAATATATTGTAAACGTGCCAACTATACTTAGTTATTTTTATTACATTTTGAAAACTCAGGTTTGAAGTTAGCTGTGTCGGACATAAATATTTGTTACCACAGCAACTGTTGGCATTACATTATGAGCTGATTCTGTCACTCAACCCTTACATCATACTATACTACCTGGTTGTTAATAAATAATCATCATCAACACAGGAAATCTCACACCTTCTCATGTATATAAACAGAAGATAAGTACATCAAACCAGTCTATGAAATAGCTGTTCAATGGGTACATTTTGTGTCTTCATTTTTGAAGAGCTTTTAAAATCACCGGAGAGCTCCATAGAGTAGAAACATGCACAATTCATACCTATCTAGAGACAGACATCTTACTATATGTCAGATGGGAATGAACATTCTTTTTTTGATATCTACAACTCATCTAGCTACATTTGATAGAGATCATAGATTCTACCCTACTAGCACTTTGTATCACCTTTGATAAAATCGACATAATCTGACATGACATGGGAAAATATAGATACAAAGTAATACTCAACCATAGATGTATCAAAGAACGAAGCACAATGTCTAACAACTTATGATGAGAAAAAATACAACAAAAATGTCCAAGCATCTGATCATTGAAGGAAAAACTAGTGTTCTAGTCATTCATATCTAGATATTTGTAGCCACATTTCAGATAAACATGCATGCAAATACAGTAATACCTCTTTTGTGAAAGAATGATTTACTGATTAAAGAGATAAATTTAAGACTAACCTAATCAATTATTTCATACATTTAAAAAAACACTTTTGTTAGACTAAACTGACTTTTCATTACAGCAAAAAATGTGCCCAAAATGTATTCTAGCTCTTTGCTGATATATACACTGTACAGAACAAGCAGTAATTACGTGATCAGTTATAGTGCTGACGGCAGGATAATAGACGAGTTTTAGCACTAACTGTAATAATATCATTTAGCTTTAATTGGATTGGAACAACAATCAAATCACTTTCAGAAAACCTCAATTTCTGGTTCTACTGCAAACAACCACAAGCACTTCACTCACAGATTTGTATAGGAATGTTTTTGGAACCTCAGGTCCTTACACACATCTTATAGTATACCTATATTTCCTCATTTTTGAAGAGTGTTACCTATATGTCAAGTGTTAAATGATGGGTGTACAATCTTTTAAAGTACAGTAAAACCTCAATAATAAGACCACCCTTGGGACCCTTGAAAACTGGTATTAATATTGAGGTGGTCTTAATATTGAGGTTGAATAAAGAGCAATACAATTACACAGTGAATATGGACTTAATAATTGTTATATTAATTTTAAGGTGGTCCTATTATTGAGGTGGTCTTTAAGTGAGGTATTTCTGTAAAAACCTGTATCAACATAGAGTAGTATGTACCAGAAACAGCATATAGCAAGAGGCAATAAAACATTGTTTCCAGCAGTGGGAGGGGAGCCGAGGGCTGGATATATTGAAAACATGGAAAAAAAGGAATTCCCTCGTCTGTAGCAGCCACTAAATTCCTATGCTACCAACAGAGTATATAAATGTATATGAAAACAATATCCTACTACTTATAACAACTCAAAAGAAGGTCAGCATTTTTTTTTATTTTTGAATTGCCTGAAAAAAAAATCCCAAGACTTTCAAACTAAAAACAGGAAGACAGATAGTTCCTGACAAAAAATTAAACCAAAAATAGCACACCCAGATAGTTTCTGACAAAATTTACAGAAAACGTTAATTTCAGAGAAATGGATTGATTTCGTTTGAAGTTCCTTCAAGCTGCTTTGATTCTACAGGGAACGCTATTCTGATAATCATGTTGACAAAAACCTGAAGGTCTGATGGCTTAACACAAGACTTATGGAGTAAATTTTACATTAAAACGCTTGAGAAGTGCAGTAAGATGACCTTTACAGCATCTGCTGTTATTAATACTAGCCATGCTTTGAAATGTCAGCCATCCAGGGATACACTTAGCCACATACTTGACAGTCATTGGATGTGACATAAACAATATGCGACAAAGGATAGGATTGAGTACTGCATGATAAGACCTACCTCAGGAAACAATGTAATAGCATGTGATATGTTACACAATAAGAGGAAACATTATGTATGGCACGTTAGGGAATCCTGGTATCAGTGTAAAACATTTATAGTACAATTTAAAGCCCCAATTCAAATTGCTTCCTGCAATAGACCTGTAATATAGTGCAACCTTTTCACTGCAGACCTCTCTTGAATAACAACCTCTATTCAACGACGTTAAAGTCACCGTCCATAGTTCTGGCTACCTGTGAGTCCCCAGGAGAGAGCTGTTGACCATGAGCCAGACATTTTAGAGTCCCCAAGAGTGCCCAGTGCCAGCCCGTTCAAAGCACTCCCCCATGCCTTCCTGATTACCACCAAACTTGTCCTGGTAGAAAGCCCGGTGGTGCTCGGGTAAGTATATGTTCCTTTTTAAATCAAGTACTAATTTTCCCAAAGTAGAAAAATTAGGCAATCCTTAAAAAAGTGTTTATTTGCGGTTACACATTCCGTAATTGTAACAGTGGGTAAGGTAGGTAGTTTTTTTAGTTTAGTACTGTAAACACTAGTCCAGCCACCCACGTCACATCTCTATACTGATTACTGTCACTGTATGAACGAGGCGTGTAAAAGTCGGAGTACAGAGACACGTATGCGGGGCTATGTAAACGCTAAAAAAAATACTGAACTTTTTTTTTCATGGTCACGTAACAGCTAGCAAACAAACACTTTTTTAAGGATGGCCTTACTATCAATTTAGCCTCTCTGCTGCAGCAACCTCTCAACTACAACCAAACTGAGCATCTCCTACAGGGTGTTGGTCTGGGAGGTTGCACTGTATATATTACATATCTATAACAACAAGAATGAGAGCCTTGAGTCGTATAATTCAATTACCGTTGCTATTGGTAAGGTTCAGCAGAAATCCACTAGAAATTGTTCGCAGTTTGTCTGTTCCATCTTTACTGTTTGTTAACAAAGACTGTAACAAGGACAGCAATGTAGGTATTCCATTATTGTCATCTACAATACCTCTACCAATGTCTGAAATAGAAACAATATCAGTTCAGTCAATGTATCTTTTAGTTATCAGCCTTAATATTTAACATTCCTAATAAAATTTACCATTCCGAAATTTGAATGTTTAAACGTGAAGTTAATTTTTTTAATTACACCTATTATTCAGGTACCATAGACGAACAGGTATATTTCTGCTAGCCCAGTTTTTTCAAGCCTGTCTAACACCCAAAATGGCTGTCATGACGTGATGAAATAAACGAGAGGCCTATAATGAGGGCCTGTGCTCTACTGGCTGGCCAAATTTGGTTACTTTTTTGTCTTTAAGTTCTTAGAAGGCATTTATGGAGGCTCTATTGATTACAAAAATCTTGCCAATTTCAAGGGCCATAATGCAGTATGATGCATACACAGTTTTTCAAAAGGAACCAAGTTCTCATGGATATCAAACTACTGTCCAAGTTTGATGAAGATCAACATCAACATCATAAATGAAAGCACTATTGTGTTCACAAGCTTGATTTTAGGAAATTTTCTTATTTTAAAGGGCCATAATCCAGTCATGCATGGGCGGATCTAGCTGGTTTTCGAAAGGAGTCCAGCTCTCAAATATATCTAACTACAGTAAAAGTTTGAATGAGATACAATCACAACTGACGACTTATAAAGTTCACAAGCAATTGTTTACGGACGACAGACAGATGGACAGATATATGGACAAGTCGGACACCGCGCATTTGCATAAGCTCTTCTGGCCAGAAGAGCAAAAATAACTAATTATTCACATGAGTACGAATAACATAGCAAAACATAAGAACAAAACTTGTACATTCCTTTTATCAATAATTGCAAAGACAGCTTAAAATCATTAAAATACTAATACAATTATGAAAAAATATCAGGACCTATGAAATATGCTGTCAAATTAGATCCCAACTTCTGACTAATAATTCAGAGATTTGTAATTGTTAACACATGCCCAACTGTTATTTCAATTTGCTGAACTTTAGTGGATAACAGTCATCTTACTAAATGCTCTTGGGAGAACAGAATCGTCTTTGAAACAGAGAAAATGGATACAACTGTTATACTATATATTATTATATCATATTGACATTGAATGAGATAGGAGAGAATAAGCTGTCTAATTATGTATAATTGCAAGGACATTTGAGATCTGTGATTATTTTGTGTCAGGAATTAGTTGTATCGTTCTGGGACACTGATATAAAGTATCTTCTTCACTAAAATTCAAGATAATAGACTGGCATCTCAACTAACTCAGTCAATTATTTTTTAACTGTAATTATGGAAGAAATCATCTCCAAAAATATACAGATCCTTATGTATTCAAATAAAAACATTCTTGGTTCTTTGTTTACATGGGCACAAAATATCACTTTGTTTTTCTCATGGACAATATCGATCGTTGGTGTGTTAATTTATGGGTTCATTTTTTGTATAAATGCTTTTCCAGGGATGAATTCTTTCCACAAACCATGGTTTAAACATGAATCAGTAGTTTCCATTTCAATCCTTTTTTATGTCACACTTTCACAAAAACATAGCTAGGTTACTATATTATTATGTTTAAAGGAGGAATGAAACATACTGGAAAATCCCCACCAGGGATTTAGCAATAAACTGAGATATACCAACCAATTAGAAACAATAAACAGAAATACAGGAAAAGTTACATCTAGGCTCACAGTTTTATGTCCTCTATGTATAATTGCTTATCTTCGTTGTTGAGAACAATCTCATAGACTGTAACATTTTTGCAATCTTGCGGATTTAAGGAAACCAAATTAGCATTCAGACCACTTTATGATGTATAGTACCATATATTCCCTAATAAACACACTCAGGGGCATTACATTTTGAGAAGAGAAGTACTGAATAGCCATTCTCTAACCTTTGATCTAAGCTGAATGTGTCGAAACTTGCACTCACTAAAGCATCTTCCAAACTAAAGGGGAGGCTGTAATTAGGGGAGGGGTGTTTCTTAGGGAATATTCGGTAATAATACAATGCAGTATCAGGTTCATTCTCATAAAATATTGTATGTCATGTTTATTAGTAAACTGGAAACACAGCTGAGAATGTTTTGATAATAAACAATATTACATAATGATGACTATGCTAAAACATTGTTTAAGGTTGTGATTTATTTTCAATTTTCAAGTTAAATTTTTACACAAGAAATTCGGAAAACCGAAAAAAAATGAGAATGGTTAATATTGGAAGACAGAAATCACACAGTGGCATCCATGTGATTGATTATGTTTCATCATTCCAATAAATGCAACGAATTCAACAAGACATTTCTCAATAATATTCAGTGATAAATCCATTATTAATGAGATGCCTTGGAGCACATTCCAAAGTTCCAAAATATTACATAATCTATACAGCTGATTTATTTTCATTGCAACATAAAGTCATATTGTCTATGTATCATCATGAAATGAATATTTACCTAATCATCATGGACATGTGCACTGTGATGCAGCACCAAAAGTCAACATATATAATGTAACTTTCTTATATATCTGTCTGTTTAAGTCTGCCATGGTTTCAGTTTTAAGCAAAAATCAAACAAGACAAGACCTTTGTACAATACAGTTTGCTAACTTTCAGTAATAAAGGAAATAAATTAATGGTTGAAGACACTTAAGATGACTTCAACAGAAATCTGAAGTCAAACAAATTTTCAGATGAATCTATTTTACATTCATATATAAAACTGAATTCTTTGAGAGAAATATACTGCGTTTACTGCATGTTTTAAACAGTAGCGCAGTTCCCATGGAATCTTCTTATTAAAACTCAACAAAATTTGCATTTCCCATAGATAAAACAGTTTCCTACAAATGCACAAATTTTGCATACAGCTAATTGCATGTGCTTAAATTGTTTGTAGAGAACACCAGTATTAAGTACAGAAGACTCACTGGAGACAGAAATAAACTCACACACATGTTCCCTGCAGTAATTGCATCTTGTTTTATTCATAAACATACTATATAACATAATTATAATAACGTCTGAACAATTATAAGCAGGGGTGCCGAACCTAGACATTTAAAACTGATTGGGGTTATTTTAGCCAGGGGTTCAGGTCAGGCTCTCCAAAAGAAAATTTAGAAATTAGGAGGCAAATGATGAAATGTGTTCTGTAAAATCTTATACAGTATAAAAACTATTTCAATTATTTTTTTCATTTTTTTCTTTCCCTGACAAATTGTTTGCATTGGCTTATGTGAGCATGCCTGGAACAGGAAGTTAAAAAAGTTTGTTCCTAAAGTTTGAATTTTAATATTGTTCTAAATACTCTTTCCATCTATGTCACTATATAATGGACCAATAAATTACTTCTGTGTGAGAGTTCTATATAACAGATACTCATAAAAAAGCAGTATCTTTCATTATGCAAATAAAGCCGCAGAGTTTACACAGCATTTGTTTCATTTAATCTAAATTCAAACTTTGTGAACAAACTTTTATAACATCCTATAAGTTAAAATAGCATATCCTTTAAAAGAGAGAGAATACGTATAACTACAGGGAAAGCCACATACACAAGACAGTGCCTCCCCATGCAGACCTTTAAAGTCTTTCTTGTATCATTAAAGCAACAAGAGACAGATACAAAGACATTTTGACCATGACACCAGAGAACATATTTTTGTACAATACATAATCATCATGCAGACACACATCGGGAATACAAAACCTTTTAGTAGTGAGGAAAAAGATGCAAATAATGCGGAAAATGTCAATAAGAACAAAGCAGACAATTTAGTGAAGACAGTCCTAGCATAATAACTTAGAACAATATTGTCCATGAAATGTATATTGACGGAGATCCTACTTAAGCCCTGACATTTGTACAGTAAACGATGTTCAGTTTCTCATAAATTCTTCAAGCTGAAGACAACAGCAACTGAGTTAGAAGAATCCAACGTATTCACCTAACATTTACTCTGACGACTGTTTAATGGATAAAAAACAAGAACACTTTCACTGATAGAATCATACCAGAAATTCTTGCACTATCTAACTGTCTTGCTGGCAGGCATTAATCAGATATCATGTAAAATGTGCATCTTTAGTCCGACTTCCCTACATTCATTGAGAAAATCTACGGTGCAAATCACAGAAATGGTTACAGCATGCACAACCAGGCAATTGGAACACAGATAGTGTCAGAAGACATTAGCAATATTGTCCTAAAACATTGGCCAACTGTTGACACCAGCTCAGGCCTGTGACCATCATCATGCTGTATAGTGATTGACTGCAGTGTTCTTGACCTGTGACCATCATCATGCTGTATAGTGATTGACAGTGTTCTTAATAGTTAACCCAGAGCTCCAGCAGTCAGTAGGAAGGTAGAAGTTTTGTTTGACAACAAGGAAAACTACCAAAAAGACTAACTGAGGTACAAATGCAGATGTTTTACCTTGTTTGCTGTTCAAGCCATTGGCAAGCTCAGAAAACAAGCTAATTAAACCATTGCTTAAATTTGCACCAATTAGCCAAAATAAGCTCTCATATAATCTATGAAATTTATAACATAAAAGCTTTACCTAAGTAAACTTCTGAAGATGATTAACAAGATCTTTCAATTTTAATTTATTATCCCTATAAAAATATTCCATTTTGATTGAATTTACATAGCTGATTGCCAATGTATCAATCTACTGCAAAGATTTAAGCCTCTTTCATTTTCCTTGATACATGAAGACCTGAGTCAACATTAACTGTATCAGTCGCAATCCAGACAACTAGAATTGAAGGTTCATTAAGTTTATGATACGATTTAGTCTCAGACGAACATCGTCAAATTTGCTGGCTTCTGTAGTTATCTTACACTTTCAGAATACTAATTCAAATATTGGCTGAATGGGAGTAAGGCATAGCTTTGATTAGATGCCTGTCTAACACAGTTTAATTTCATTTCTGAGACCCAGACATTTCCAGACTATAGCAATTCACCAACCCTTAGAACAGTCCACCATCTTAACATGCCCTTGGGTATTACAAATTCAATTATGCTGTTATTTTGAGCTATTTCCTTCTACAATGATAAATTTCTTCAGTGCTTTTACTGAACATTCATGGAAGAATCAATGGCCCCCCACATGACATGGTATCCATCTTAAAACACCAAGTTTATCCATTGTCCTTGCCATTTATTGTATTGTATTGTACAGTCTCTGTTAATGGAAGCCAGAATACAAGGAACGTCTTACCTAAGAGACAAGGATTTTTATGATATAGTTTTATCATACTTGAAGGATGACAACATGACAGGTGTTTTCAGCTGTTTTTATAGCTGTTATTCAGCTATATTCCCAATGCCAAAGAGTATAATTATATTTTCCCAACAATCTCAAGAAAATATTTTGAATCAATTAAGCCAAAAGTGAGAGGCTTTCTCTCATAAGCGAGGCTTTCTCTCATAACAGTTTATATAATTAGCAATTGTTGATTAATTAATTAATACATCCTTTACTTGTATTCCAAATATTTTGCTGTAATTTCTTTTTTTTGCCAATTTCTATAAACGCTAAAATTCCCAATTTAAAGGGTATGACTCATCTTCCCAAATTCATTTAATGGCCAATATAAACCCTGCAATATACTGAGAGGTTGGAGCACATTTAACTGCTCCCTTAACAAAATGGAGTGACAATTAAATTTGGAGCCAATTCCTCAATATAACTTCATGAGAGAGTTTCATATGCACTGTGCATACATATTACCCACTCAAACACTGATTAAATACAACCTTAGGTAACTCCAGTATTGATATTTCTGAAGAAAACTGGGATAGCTAAATCATTATAATACTTGCTAATACAGAATAATAACAACACATATATGTAGTCAGATATCTAAGCTTTGCATGTTTCAATCAAATATAAATATTCAATCATAAAATGATTTCGAAATGATATTTTATTGAATGTAGGAACATTATCAACTGCTGCAAAGCATACATCAGCATTGTGACACAAATTCTCATACACCAGCATTGTGACAACAATTCTCATAGATCAGCATTGTGACACCAATTCTCATACATTAGCATCATGACACCAATTCTCATACATCAGCATTGTGACACCAACTCTCATACATCAGCATTGTGACACCAATTCTCATACATCAGCATCATGACACCAATTCTCATACATCAGCATTGCGACACCAATTCTCATACATCAGTATTGTGACAGCAATTCTCATACATCAGTATTGTGACACCAATTCTCATACATCAGCATTGTGACACCAATTCTCATACATCAGCATCATGACAACAATTCTCATATACCAGCATTGTGACACCAATTCTCATACATCAGCATCATGACACCAATTCTCATACATCAGCATCATCACATCAATTCTCATACATCAGCATTGTGACACCAATTCTCATACATCAGCATTGTGACACCAATTCTCATACATCAGCATCATGACACCAATTCTCATACACTAACATTGTGACACCAATTCTCATACATCAGCATCATCACATCAATTCTCATACACCAGCATTGTGACACCAATTCTCATACATCAGCATTGTGACACCAATTCTCATACATCAGCATCATGACATCAATTCTCATACATCAGCATCATGACTGTGACCATGCAATTCTCATACATCAGCATTGTGACACTAATTCTCATACATTTATTAGCATTGGACACCAATTCTCATACATCAGCATTGTGACACCAATTCTCATACATCAGCATCATGACATCAATTCTCATACATCAGCATTGTGACACCAATTCTCATACATCAGCATTGTGACACCAATTCTCATACACCATCATTGTGACACCAATTCTCTTACATCAGCATTGTGACACTAATTCTCATACACCAGCATTGTGACACCAATTCTCATACACCAGCATTGTGACACCAATTCTCATACACCAGCATCATGACTGTGACCATGCAATTCTCATACATCAGCATTGTGACACCAATTCTCATACATCAGCATCATGACTGTGACACCAATTCTCATACACCAGCATTGTGACACCAATTCTCATACATCAGCATCATGACTGTGACACCAATTCTCATACATCAGCATTGTGACACTAATTCTCATACATTTATTAGCATTGGACACCAATTCTCGTACATCAGCAGATTTCCAAATGGCACGGTTAGACCTTTGGTAAGTAGGATTGATGCATGAAATCAGGCCAGCAGGCTTTGTATTCAGATTAGAGTGACATCCTCAAATATTATGTATAATATATTCTGGTATTTACAATAAATTCATCATCTTTCATAGAAACCAATCTATATTACGGAACAGAACTACATC
Source organism: Mactromeris polynyma (assembly GCA_032209605.1). Lineage (NCBI taxonomy): Eukaryota > Metazoa > Mollusca > Bivalvia > Venerida > Mactridae > Mactromeris > Mactromeris polynyma. Next base: position 37,031,488 of record JASFXZ010000003.1, read on the forward strand.
ATTCAAGAATGTCTATAATCTCAGTTCCTATTTACAAAAACATCTTGAAGCAGACACAACCGGGGATATTAAGGAAAATATTCCAAAATGCTAAAGATGAATGAAAACACCAGCGTTATTTCATTGTCTGTGTAAGAAAGCAATAAAGTTTACAAACTGATAATATTCATGATTTGAAAACTTGGAATATTCCCAAAAGAAATAGCAATATAAATACCAATTCATGAACATGGAAATAGATTTTTGATGAAATTGGGAGCTCTCTCTGAAAGTGGTCCTCATTGATTTTCTGTTTATAGTGCATACAAACGGCAACTTCACTTCATCAGTTTAACAACTATGCAAACATGAGTAAAGCAATTTATATAATTGGTTTTGCAAGCCAAAAATCTAATCAAGGTCAAAAGTCTCATACTGACTCATATCAAAAGGCAATTAAATCATAATTAATAACCATAAATTAATGTTAATTGTTTTGATTGCTTTGAGTGGATAACTTTTTTGACAAAACATAAAAGATATTAAAATCAATTTCATTTATACACTGTGCGCATTCATAAGCCCTATAAATCTGCAAAGGAATCAGAATGCAGATTTGGGCTGCATTCCAACTCCCAAAATAAAATCATAGAATATTATATAATGAATTTAAGGTTTAGGGCAAAAATATTGCAATTCAGTTTATGCAAAATAACATATGGTTACAAGTATCGCCAAACTCTCAATATAAGGTTTGAGCAAAATTTAGATTACAGATAGTTAATAATTAAGAGTTTGAAAATATATGACATTTTGGTGCAGATGCAAATCCAGGATTGGACGGGGGGGGACTTTTCAGTCTCTTTTTTGTTTTGCTCAATCCAGTGTGACAATATTACATAGCATATGTGTATAGACATCATGATTACACAATATAATGCTACATAAATCAGAATCGCTGACATCTGATAATCTTACAAATTAAGATCTCTGTATAATTTGTTAGATCCGCTAGTGTGGTGTATAATTAATAGATGAATTTGGGTATTTAGCTAGTCTAAGATAGATTTTGAGTTAAACATCAGGCATCAAAGTCTAGGAGTAAGTAGATCAGAGAACAGCAGAAACAGTACGGAAGAATGTATCTATCTTTGTGACCAAAAAACAGCACAAGTTTCATTAGGCTCCACCGAGGCATATATAGCAAACATTTTATACACAAGCTTGATCATAGCAGCCTATTGGTTACTGCTGTTGGTTTAGTAGATCAGACAGGCACAGTCTTCAGGCAGTCTGACAGTATAAGGAAATCATTAAGTTACAGTGATATTATGAGTCAGTCATAAATTTGATTTATATTACAGAACAAGACTAAATTTGCACAACATTTAGTTATGTACATGTAATTGCATATAAACAATGGCTCGATAATAATTGCTTTTCCTGTTACTTTGAAGAAAATTGTCTGAAGTCATCAAAAGATACAAGGTTCCTAAATACAAACAATATATCCATTCATCATACATTCACAGACTGTCTACGATGTTTCAGCCCCCATGCCCTTCGTCAAATCATCATAAACTCGTCGAATTATCTTGTTTTCAATTACATAAAGGGCGCTTGCACATGACAAATTTTCCAAGAAATGCCAATATTTGTAGCTTCTCAGCAAATATTAACAGAATCTACAGAAACTGACTTCTAGACAGAATGGCAGCAAAAACTGGTCATTTTTCATGGATTTTATATTATGTACAGTGAGTTACGAAATTGATAGTTCCGAAAATATATCAAATCAAGTCTATTGAAGCATGATGATATTAAATAGTACTGACAATATATCAAGTTTAATAATATCAGCCCGTCAAACAGTATTCAAATAGATACAGAGACAGGCTACATCAGGCTCTTATTTCTATAAGCGTCTAAAAGACTCAGATCCGAGATTTAGACGACTACTCAACCATGCAGTTATACTTCTATCATCGAAATAAATAAATGAGAAGACCTTAATTGACAAAATACCATTTGTTATACATTTTCTCATTTCCAGGGAAGCGATATTTAGTTAGATATTTAATAGTGGTCCCAAAGCAGTCATGTAGAAGCAGAGTGAACTCATCTCTAACCAACTAGGGACGAGTTTTATGCAAATATTTCATGCAAATATTTCATGCAAATTGTCTCGAATATTTTCTGGAATGGTTATGACAAAAATAGTTTTCATTCCAATATAGCTACTGAGGATGCCAAGATAATACTGGTACATCCTCCTCAAGTCTCAAGAAGTTCCAGCCACAGAATCAGAGAAATTATGGGTCAATAAACATTAATAATTAACATATCGAAAGGGGCTTTTCAACAGCCATCTTAGAATAAAATTCTAAAAATATACATGCACATGAACATGAAGAATTGTAATGCCAACATATTGCTCATGGTCAAGGTAAAGTTCGGAAGAACTAAAATCCAACAATATCTAACATATCTGTCATTTCTCACAGTTTGGTTGGGAGACTCTCGTAGTTACTAATAAATACCACACAGTTTTTACTTGCAGGTATATTGTGCTTCAGAAAAGAGTTGTGTGATGTTTAAATATAGTCTTTCAGTCATAACGGTGCTCAAGTTGAAATCATATACATTATAGCACAACGTGGCTAAGTACATCAGAATATATTAAGTTAATTTTTTTTTTTAAGAAATGACCATCTAAATATTAAGGAGTTTCCAAGGAGGGATTTTTTATCTTTGACGAAGAGAAATCAGCTACAGGGCCCGCAAAGTCACAAATAGTTATTAAAGTAACCCTCGACAGCTATGAATTTAGTGGTTGCTTCATCAACATTACATAGAATATAAGAACAAAAGATTGGTGTGATGACATTCACACTACATCGTTTCTCTCCAAGGAAATATTGAATTTGTGAAGTTGAAAACGTGAATTCAAAATGATTTCAATAATGAAGAGTGAACGTCATCATCGGTCTTTCATATATTAGTACATATTTCTGTCATAAAGCACAATAATTTCATTGACAAGTAGATGAACGTACGTTCTGAAATGAATTTAATCATCCATACACAATTAAATGTAAAGAATTGCATGTCCAATAACAATTTTAATCAATGAGATTCCTAATCAACTCAGTCTCATCAATATTTGCACAATTGGAAGGTGATTATGTTGTTGATGACTCTACAAATAGTCAATCACACCAGATTTACTTCAATTAACGATCTTAATTGAGAGGAAATCAATTTATAGATATACAGTGCAGGATAGATCGTGCAACAGTGTTATAGTTACACCCAATACAGCTCACCAAGTGTCGATAAATATCAGAAAATAAAAATGTCTGAAAAAGTGTTACAACCAATCACTGTTTGGAACTGGTTTCAATTCTTGTGCTCAGTTCTTGTGTGACAGATTTAGTTGTATTACGCCTAAAAACAACCATAACTTTTATGCTTGAGTTTAACATTTTTGTACTTCCCTATGTTTACAAGCGCTTATAAACAAGATATCCATGTGATTATTTGACGTTGTATTATATATTGACAAGGGAAGACACTTTCCTATTTACATGAGAATGGTTGCGAACAATCTGTGAGAAAGTCAGCCAATGAAAACGTGTTTTGGAAAATATAAACCAATAGATATTGCATACACAATCATGTTACTCTCACTAAGATTGAATTCACAGTACCAATCAAGCTGTGAGAATGGTTTACACTAACGATGTACTCAAGGAAGGCGAAGTTTAACATTAAATCTGAACATAACAAACTTACCATTATCAAAGCACATGTTTCCAAGGGCACGACAAGCTTGTGTCATGGTCTCAATATCAGCCTGTTTTTCAAGGGTTTTTAGAAATATAGGAACAAAGCCTTTATCCACGCATGGCTCACGCAAAGATTCTGAAATATAGGAACAAAGCCTTTATACATGCATGGCTCACGCAAAGATTCTGAAATATAGGAACAAAGCCTTAATCCATGCATGGCTCACGCAAAGATTCTGAAATAAAATATGTTGAACTTTAATTATTTCACTTTGTGGGCATAAGGAATGGTATAAATTCTGATTTAGCTGCTAAAAAAATGAAAATGCCAAGGTTCGATAAAATTACACAGAAATCAACTATAGAAAATGCCAAACGCCAAGAATTGCAGAAATTAAAGCAGCAAATGTCAAACCTGTGCTGCAGACTAATCCTAAATAACACAGAAAAAGGCCAGCAGTGATAGATTTTCTTTTGTGTTTACGTTTTATCATAAAATGTTCTTTTCCCATAATCTTTTCAGTCATTCAAATCAATATATATTTATGTCATAATAATTATGATTGTCTGTGTTCCCCAGTTAGATTCATTTTCATCACTTCTGGAGTTAAAGACATGCTTATACATGTACTTCAACTTATAAGTGCACTTTGTGAGGCTTTACCGAATTTTACTACAAATAAATCCACAATTCTTTAATCTAAAGTATCCTATTCTCATTTGTATCATATACATTATTGCAGCCAAGAAAACTTCATCATTTATCCAATGTGTGTGTTTAAGAAAGTCAGCATCACCATGAATATCAGAAATTTCAATTCAAATTTTGTCATTTCAGAGACCCACTGCATTTTGCTCAAACCCCAAAGCTCATACATCAAAATCCTATACAATTTATGCATGCAATAAGCTGACATCGCAAACTTCACAGACAATATAACAATACAATGAAAAATGAAAATGTGAAATTGGAATTTAATAAACCTGGGTATGGTATTAAAAACCATGACAAGCAAGTATGAAAGCAAAAATACTAAAAAAGAATGACAAATTGTTCAAATGGAAAAAGATAGGTTTTACTTTAATACTTAACATAACCTTAACATTACATAACTTAACAAACAAACAAATGTACTTTAATAAAACATTAGCGCATGAATTCCTCTGGTGAAACAAATGCACATGTTTTCAGTCCTAAAGTTAAACAAGGGGCACTTTCCTCCATCAAACGTCTGCAGGTTCAGAATATAATGCAAGAAATCCCAATATTTCTACTATAGAGAACTCCTATTTCCAGGGTAAGAATGTAGCTCTTGCTACAGACCTGCGGACCTGGGATGATAACGGATACTTACACTCAGCACTCAATTCACAAAATTTACTCTTATGAGTCTGATAGAGAATACTTGAGTGTGGAAAATGCTTGAAAAGGTCAAATGAGCGCTGAGATTTTTTGGTACCATTCTCTTTGCGATTTTAGTGTGATTATAAGATATGGGAGCAATTATATGTGTTTTAGTGGCACCCTCCACGCTCAGACATAGTTATTACTCCCAGATCTCATATTCCGCTCGAATCTCTAAGAACATGGGCCACAAAAATCTTCAGCACTTCTTTAACATTATCAAGCACTTTTCACACTTAATATGACTCACTCTCAGACTCAGATTTGGGTGCTAATTGTAAGTATCGGTTATAATATTGGACCCTGGTGACCAGAAATTAAAAGAGTTGACAATGAATGGAGGAATAGTGGAGAAATGTTACTGTTTGTACCGAGGTGTTTGTAACAGCTGTTGGCGTCTAAAGGTAAGCATTACAGAGATAAAACTTTACACTTCAAGTTTGAAGAATATTCTTCCATTTGAAAAGCACATTCACTTCATTTGTGTAAAGTACCTCCCACGTGATTCTAAATCTTAGAGAAAACAATGGAGTGCTTAATACATATAAATCCACCAGAAATACTGTAATGCTTGCGGGATAACAAAAAAGACATCATTAGCAGTTCGTTCTGCACTTTTCATAGGAATTTGACATTTATCGAACAGTCAATAGATCATTCAGGGGGAATCTCTCCAGTAAGTTGACATTAACTATTCCATCAATCTGGTACATAATGTTGAGTGACAATAATGGAATAAATGAGAGTCAATTCAGACTGTTTCTGGAACAAGACCCAAGCCTAAAACGTTTTTTGCATGACGATTGCATAAAATCGGCTAAATAAAGAAAACAGCCGACGCAAACATACACACTTTAAACTGGATACATGAAACACACACCACACAAGTTGGTGACAATTTCATTGTTGCTATTGTTTTTCAATGATAAAGCAAGCCTTCATCTGAGCTATTTCTGTACAGATTTTTATCAGAATTACTAATATTAATGGGAAATTTTAAATTCAATTTGGGAAAAGATGACACTTTTGCCAATGGGAATACAAATATTTAAAGCAGCATTACATTTTCTCTCTCTTCTCGGATGTACATCGAATATCCATAATTGTATTTCATGTTACTAAAAGACCTTCTGTCAGTCTGATATTGACATATTTCTAAACTGAAAGTACTAAGTCATCAAAATGAAAGGATTTTAAAAGAAAAGAGAAGTTGATCTAATTCATCATTTTGATAACAATATGGAATGACATAAATTTGGTATCATTATATTAAAAAAAAAATTTTCATGTGAGTTTTCATATCAGAAAGTGTCACATTCAATAGTGTAAGCCTTTATAGCTCTTTAGACTAATGACAGCGAAATTTCTTAGAAAAAGTCGGGAGTTAAATGTCTTATTTATTGCAAAAAATGCCAAATTCAGTGACATAAAAACTATTTTAATGGGTCAGAATGTCATTTAACCAAATATGTAAAACGTTTTTACATACGTCAATTGCATAAAATATGTAATGACGCTTATACTGCCAATAACAGCTTGAAAAGGATCCTGAAATAGGATATGTCAAGAAAATGAAGGTGTCTGAATGCGCTGTGTTTTCGTTATATCAAACTTTTCACTGACCTGTTTTAGCGGCCTCAGCCAAAACTTGAGCTATTTTGACCATGTGGTCTTCTTCTTGTGCTAATTTCAACAAATCATCCAAGAATCCTTTCTCTGTCAAATTATTGGCAATGTCATCTGTATATTCCTCTGTAACACAAACATCAAGATAAATTAATACAAAGTTATTATCGAAGTAACAATTCAACAATCACCAGCTACTGTACATGTATTCAGTTGTATGCTCTATTCCTTAAAGTGGCATTACATATTGAATGTAAAATTACATACCGGTATTCGGTAAGGAATGACATTCTTGGTATGACTTAGTTTTTATTTCACAGAATTTGACATCATTCTGCAATAAATAAGGCATTTAACCCCCGCGGTTCTTCTAAGAAACCTTGTGTCACTGAAGACCTCTAGGCAGAAAATGATATACTGTTAAATGTGACTATTTCTGACATGAAAACATCACAAAAAATGGTTTAGACTTAATGAACCCTATTCTTTTTCCATGTTTTTTATGAAAACAACAGATTAAGAGAAAATTCTCTCTGATCAGTCAAAATCCCTACTTTCATTTTCATAACTAAATTGTCTACTAAAGTCTTTCAGTTAAGAGATTCATGTCAATATCAAAATAACAGAATGTCTTATAGTAAATGAAAGGCAATACATAGTTCCCACATATACAATATTTAAGTTCTTTTTGATATATCTGATTATTTTATCATCGTTTACATTATATTCCCCATAAACTTTAAGGAAATTTGCCTATCAAAATGGCCGACAATTCAGAACAAGGGAGGTAAATTTTGTAGATGAGAGTACTATGTATAATGGGTGGTTTGACACTACCCTATAGCCGTCTGAGAAGAGAGAAAACAATGTAATGCCACTTCGATCCTGACTGAAAGGTCATGGGTTCAAATCCCATCAATAATGAGCCAGATTCTTTTGTGGTTTTACAATCCCTAAATTAGACATAAGTAGTGGTTATAGACCCAGGAAGCAGCCATTAGAGAGTAGAGGACTGTCACTGATTCAATTGTTTGCACTATCCATTAGAGCACTGTTTGTCTAGCGGCCGACTACAAAACCACATTATGCTATATGGGCACATTTTTTGACGGTATCCATTCTCCTATATTTTCCCGCCATGATATCGGTATTTGCGTGTATCGAATATCCATCAACAAAAAAAATTCATTGATATATCGATATAGATTGTATCAATGGCAGCTCTACTAGAGAGACACATACACGTCAAATAAGTAATAACTTCTTACGTGATTGATGAAAAGATAAACAAGTGTACACTCATTCAATTATCACTAAATGAGGGTTTATAATGTTGCGCAATGATAGGATCAAATCAATGAATTTTGTCTGTCTTATATACAATGAGCATTCGTTTCACAAATGCAAACTTTCGATACGATTTAAGCGATACGATTTAAGCGATAGAATGAGAAGCTCACCATTTTTGGGATCTGTGAATGCTTTAAGAATATTATCAAGAGCTGCACATTTATCTTCCATGGTGTCAGCTATCCGCAGTCCCTCCAACATTGCAACTGTATCTGAAAATACAATAATAGCAATATAAGATACCAGATCATGGATAACGGATCATAAAAATAATAACTACACATATATTTATAACACTACATTATACACTACAGTGTATTGTGGTTATAACGCTCATGTATTACTCTTAATAATCCACTAGTGAAATAACAACTCATGTGTGTCACTGTGACTTCACAACAAAACAAGCATGACATAGATGCACTCACTGATGACACATTGTTAAATATTCATTTTGTACAAGTAGGACATTTTATTTTGTTGATAATTGTTGTCCTGCTAATTTGAATATGATCTGTAATATAATCATTTCTACTCGTATCTATAATGTAGTTAAAAATAATTGGTCAAAACTACTTTTTGTTGCATTTCGAGACCGAATAACAATACATACGCAATACTTTGCTTGCATACAGGAGGTCAAGGTCATGTTTTGACTAACATCAGCTGTTTCTGCTTTCATAACTTAAGAATCTTATATTTGTGGCCAGCATTTTTATCGATATTAGATGATGAATTTAATAAATTTGACCACTCAAGTAAGATTCTCTATAAACAAACATTATTAAGCATCTGATGCAAATAACTGTAATTGCTTCTTTATAAAAACTGAGAAACTATAGTCTCGTATCAAACTATCTTATGTCCTCCCTGATGCGAAGCCAGTAACAGTGATTTCATCTTCTTCTGATATGGTATTTCTCCGATACCAAAAGTATCAAAGACTTGAAAACAATATATCAGATTAATGCTAGACTATGCTTGACTATTAACAAGCCTTTCATATAATTAGATCATAATAGGACTGTAACATTAGTTACCCAACTTTCGTTCCAATCACTTATAATACACTAAACATCAACACTCCATGCATTGATTCATTATACTTGAAATAAGCATAACATGAAATATTGCTGATCGATGCATATTTAAAATCTTTGCACTGAAATATTTCATTGAAACTCTCGTTCTATTCACATAACCAATGACATGAATGGCGCCGTTTCTATGCTTATATTGGTCTAGAACATAAATAGAGGTAAACAGAACACTATTTCCCAGTGAAAATTTCAATGGAAAACCACTGGAATACCTGAGTGATATTCCATGGTATTTCAGTGGTATACCAGAGGTACATTTCTGTGGTATTCCACTAAAAGTTTACTGCTGGTATTTCACTGGACACCAGTGGATCGAATACCCGTAGTAAACTTCCAGTGAAATACCACAGAAATGTACCGCTGGCATATCACTATAATACCGATGGTAAACTTTAAGTGGAATATGTACATTATCGATCATTGTGCAAACATTTTATTATTTAGACTGATTCATTTTAAAATATTTCCCATTTACAGCATTTTGGCATTTTGTGGTGCAGTTCTTAACAAACGAATTATAACACAAACTGTATAAAACAGATACAGACACACTTAAAGTCTGTTTAATTTCATGAACAGTAACAAAATACAAACAATGATTTCCTGTGTATTGTTTCAATGGAGAGAAATTTGTTTTCAAGCCAAGCAGAAATAAACATGGAAATTGTTAATGCAATTGCGAAAGAGGTAATTCAAAAAAACTTTGTAATAAATAAATACGTTATCTGGTAATTACAAGGAAAGATTAATGAATCCTGGCGAAGGTTGTGTTAATGGCTTTTAAGCTACATATTTAAATCTCCAACAAAACATGGCAATTAAGAGACTGTGAACAAGAAGTCATGATTCTCACATTTGATAAAATCACATAAAAAACTTAGTCCAGTGTTTATAAAAACATACAAGATAAATCAGGTGTTTACTATTTTGCAAAATTATACTAAGCATTAGCATGACATTATACTAAGCATTAGCATGACATTATACTAAGCATCAGCAGGACATTATACTAAGCATTAGCATGACATTATACTAAGCATCAGCAGGACATTATACTAAGCATTAGCATGACATTATACTAAGCACTAGCCAGACATTATACTAAGCATTAGCATGACATTATACTAAGCATTAGCATGACATTATACTAAGCATTAGCAGGACATTATACTAAGCATTAGCATGACATTATACTAAGCATTAGCATGACATTATACTAAGCAGTAGCCTGACATTATAATACTAAGCATTAGCATGACATTATACTAAGCATTAGCCCAACATGATACTTAGCATAAGCCTGACATTATACTTAGCATTAGCATGACATGATACTAAGCATTGGCCAGACACTATACTAAGCATTAGCATGACATTATACTAAGCATTAGCCCGACATTATACTAAGCACTAGCCCAACATTATACTAAGCACTAGCCCAACATTATACTAAGCACTAGCCAGACATTATACTAAGCATTAGCCCGACATGATACTTAGCATTAGCCCGACATGATACTAAGCATTAGCCCAACATGATACTTAGCATATTTTTAGACCAACATTTTATACTAAGCATTAGCCCGACATTATACTAAGCACTAGCCCGACATTATACTAAGCATTAGACTGACATGATACTTAGCATAAGCCCGACATTATACTTAGCATTAGCCGGACATTATACTAAGCACTAGCCCAACATTATACTAAGCACTAGCCAGACATTATACTGAGCATTAGCATGACATTATACTAAGCATCAACAGGACATTATACTAAGCATTAGCATGACATTATACTAAGCATCAACAGGACATTATACTAAGCATTAGCATGACATTATACTAAGCACTAGCATGACATTATACAAAGCATTAGCAGGACATTATACTAAGCATTAGCATGACATTATACTAAGCATTAGCATGACATTATACTAAGCACTAGCCTGACATTATAATACTAAGCATTAGCATGACATTATACTAAGCATTAGCCCAACATGATACTTAGCATTAGCCTGACATTATACTTAGCATTAGCATGACATGATACTAAGCAGTGGCCAGACACTATACTAAGCATGAGCATGACATTATACTAAGCATTAGCCCGACATTATACTAAGCACTAGCCCAACATTATACTAAGCACTAGCCCGACATTATACTAAGCACTAGCCAGACATTATACTAAGCATTAGCCCAACATGATACTAAGCATTAGCCCAACATGATACTTAGCATAAGACCAACATTTTATACTAAGCATTAGCCGGACATTATACTAAGCACTAACCCGACATTATACTAAGCATTAGACTGACATGATATTTAGCATAAGCCCGACATTATACTTAGCATTAGCCTGACATTATACTAAGCACTAGCCAGACATTATACTAAGCACTAGCCAGACATTATACTAAGCACTAGCCAGACATTATACTTAGCACTAGCCCGACATTTTACTAAGCATTAGCCCAACATTATACTAAGCATTAGACTGACATGATACTTAGCATTAGCCAGACATTATACTAAGCACTAGCCCAAAATTATACTAAGCACTAGCCCGACATTATACTAAGCATTAGCCCAACATTATACTAAGCACTAGCCAGACATTATACTAAGCATTAGCCGGACATTATACTAAGCACTGGCCCAACATTATACTAAGCACTAGCCAGACATTATACTAAGCATTAGCCCGACATGATACTAAGCATTAGCCCAACATGATACTTAGCATAAGACCAACATTTTATACTAAGCATTAGCCGGACATTATACTAAGCACTAACCCGACATTATACTAAGCATTAGACTGACATGATATTTAGCATAAGCCCGACATTATACTTAGCATTAGCCGGACATTATACTAAGCACTAGCCAGACATTATACTAAGCACTAGCCAGACATTATACTAAGCACTAGCCAGACATTATACTCACTAGCCCGACATTTTACTAAGCATTAGCCCAACATTATACTAAGCATTAGACTGACATGATACTTAGCATTAGCCAGACATTATACTAAGCACTAGCCCAACATTATACTAAGCACTAGCCAGACATTATACTAAGCATTAGACTGACATGATACTTCGCATAAGCCCGACATTATACTTAGCATTAGCCGGACATTATACTAAGCACTAGCCCAACATTATACTAAGCACTAGCCCGACATTATTCTAAGCATTAGCCGGACATTATACTAAGCACTAGCCAGACATTATACAAAGCATTAGCTGGACATTATACTAAGCACTAGCCCAACATTATACTAAGCACTAGCCAGACATTATACTAAGCACTAGCCAGACATTATACTAAGCACTAGCCCGACATTATACTAAGCACTAGCCAGACATTATACTAAGCATTAGACTGACATGATACTTAGCATAAGCCCGACATTATACTTAGCATTAGCCGGACATTATACTAAGCACTAGCCCAACATTATACTAAGCACTAGCCAGACATTATACTAAGCACTAGCCAGACATTATACTAAGCACTAGCCAGACATTATACTAAACTAAGGGCCATCCTGAAAAATTGTTTGTTTGCCAAAACCATTCACTGGAAAATCTTGGTGGGTATGTAGGTTACAGGCAATTCATTTTTTACTTATTCCTCTTTATGCAGGCTTTGCCATAATTTTTCAGAGCACAAGCCCATCTGGGCAAATTGCTCAGCCAAACCACTTGCCCGAAATCATTCTTACTAGCCCAAACTTATTTAACATTATTTCATAAGAAGCAGAATTTAGTCACAATTATGAGTCTTTATAAGAAAATATTGGATGGATTTTGTTTACATTTTCTTTATTTCTGAGAAAACATATATTCACTTGTCCATTGTGCTAGCTCTCGGTAATTTCTGCCATGCTGAAATCAAAGTAACTAGCCCCTGGCTTTGGGCTATCGGGTTAACGTGAAGTCTGTTTATGGTCATTCAGGTTTCATTTACTTTTCTATTACGCAGCCCCCCCCCCCCCAAAAAAAACTTTCCCCAATTAGAAACCTCGAACATTTTTGGAGCAGGAGCAATTTTCAGGAGTAATGGTAGGGTTATGTCAAACAAACAGTTGTTTAAAGGTAGCCAAACATGATTTCATAAAAATGACATCAAATTTAAATTAAAACGCACTATTTAGACATTTGTTGATATATTATTAATGTGAATACTGTGGGTATGATTAAACTTAGGGACCATGACATTGTTCCATGAAAGCATTAAGATCAATGCACATTATACTTACACAATTTATAAAGATTGAATACTACATAAATATTAAGAAATCACAAACTAATTGTGGACAGGTCAGTTTGACATGTTTGGTGGATACCTTTGTTAATATATCATCAACAAATAAGCCTTGATATGACAATAATTACAAAAAGGAAGCTTTCCATTATAAGGGAACAGTCCAACAATTCTAAAAGACATAACAAATATTTTGTTCTCAATTTGTTACGGAAAACAAACAATTACCATGGAACACTCAAATGTCAAGTGTTTACTTTGAAAGTGAAAAAGCAAACAAATGCAATATGATACAAAAAAGCTTGATAAAATCGTTACCATTAAAATATAAGGATAAAAGTAATGTAATCTTTCCTGTAAAGCAGACAATTCTTACCAGTAGCATCAGTTAATGAAGCCATTCCCATTTGATAAATTCACAATAATTCCAAGTTATTTAAACTTTACAGAGAGTTATGTTTCACACGGAATCCAATATCTAACACTACAGACTCACAGACACTATCACCATATACGGCTTTCTTCCAACATCAGCGAACTCTAAGTGCAAGCTTTAGGTTCAGTTAGATTACAACAGCAAGTGAACTATAGGATATTCTATAAAACGCTTGGTACCATTACCAGTACAGCAATGATAGTGTCATGACCGCAGTAAAAATGATAATCAATACAATATAGCCTTAAATCAAAGCAGGCTTACAGCTCTTTCTAAAGCTATCCTAATATAGCAATTTTTAAGCACTCTTCAAGTTTGATTCACTGTGAAACTTTCACACAAAATGGACAAAAACTCCACCACAAAATCACAATAATGAGTTTTCAAAAATATATAAACAATGACGGATGCATTAACGTCTATTTAAAGCACTCAGTTGTGAACAAGCAATCATAGAACAAATCCATTTACCACTATGGGTGTATTATTTGGTATTTACATATTTATAAAGCAACTGTTTAACAAATAAAGCAATGTATCCACATGTATAGATAATACCTAAAATAAATAAACATACTTTTCATCACCTTTCTGTGAATTTAATTAGACCATAAATGATTTATTCCAGAAATCTGACAGAGATAATTACATTTAGTCATGGTTAATCTGTTAGACTTATAAGAATATATGTATGAAGCGGTTATAATATTATTGTACATTATGAACATTAAAAGAACATGACAGCCCTTATATACAACACCATTATAACTCTATTATAGAACATATAGTATGCACTACAGAGACATACAGATTTCAGATACAATTAAGCTACTCATAAGCTCTTAATAATACTTTCCAGGAATACACAAGCTTTTGAAACATGAAATGTTACAATGTCACATGCTTTGTTGGCTGACTAGTGCATAATGAACTGTTTATGATAAATAAATAAACACTTTAACACCGACAGCAATTATTGACAAAATGTTTACCAGTAATTCAATTATTATAAGCATGGGGTTGAAATCTGAAACATAAGATAATGTGATTATAACGATGTCAGCTGGAAACAAACATTCAATGATTGTTCTACCACATAAACATGATGTATGCAGAACAAAAGAAAAACAAATTCAAATGAGCACAAAACCTTCATCTTCAAGCATTCAAACTGATTCCAGATATTGTTCGTTCAGTTTTTCAATGGAATACATTTCCAAAGGAAGCCTTCAACTTCAAGAACAATGAACGAGGAGACTGTAACAAGATATCATGTATGAGGAGACTGTAACAAGATAGCATGTATGAGGAGACTGTAACAAGATAGCATGTACGAGGAGACTGTAACAAGATAGCATGTATGAGGAGACTGTAACAAGATAGCATGTATGAGGAGACTGTAACAAGATATCATGTATGAGGAGACTGTAACAAGATAGCATGTATGAGGAGACTGTAACAAGATATCATGTATGAGGAGACTGTAACAAGATAGCATGTACGAGGAGACTGTAACAAGATAGCATGTATGAGGAGACTGTAACAAGATAGCATGTATGAGGAGACTGTAACAAGATATCATGTATGAGGAGACTGTAACAAGATATCATGTATGAGGAGACTGTAACAAGATAGCATGTATGAGGAGACTGTAACAAGATAGCATGTACGAGGAGACTGTAACAAGATAGCATGTACGAGGAGACTGTAACAAGATAGCATGTACGAGGAGACTGTAACAAGATAGCATGTACGAGGAGACTGTAACAAGATAACATGTATTGAAACAAGATTAATACTTGTAAGTTCAAGGCTTCTTAACCAGATTTCTATAACTTAATGAATTAACAGTTAACACAAACAATACTTGAGGACACAAATGTGAATGTGAGGTGAATCAGCAATACCAGCTATTAAATAGCCATCACATGACTTGTAGGGGTTCAATTTGACCCCTGGAAGTTTCTAAAAGCCATATTTGGACCCTAAGGTTTCTGGCTGAAGGGTCAATAATTCTCCAAATTATAGGAAATTTTGCTATAGAATGGTAAAATCTGGTAAACAATTATCAAAATGACCCTTGAGATTCAGCACCTAGTGGAACCCCTGCAAATGGGCAACAAATTCCCCTACAACAGGAGGACCAAGTGCGGTTCTGTACTGCCCACCTGAGTCGCAAGAAAAACTGGTAATTAACATACTGATCTGGTTATATGAAGATCATTATCTCACAAGAGATTGTCATGAGTTCCCTTCTAGGGTTCTCTCCCTTTATCCCTTCTATAGTATATGTGTATATAGCAATATATATAGAAGAGGAGAGAACTCATGACTATCTCCTGTGAGGTATAGATATTGTGACCTCAAGAGTGTTGACAAGTATTTTCTTTTATTTGACCCACAAACTAAGACATTGTTGACAATGCGCGACTCACATGAAGGGCGATGTATGACACAAACAGAGTGATCGCAATAGCCGACCATAATCACCTTGTGCTCTGGAGAGGTAAATTATATGACCTAACATGAGCAAAGCAAGATGGCTCAATTCCTGGTGTTTTAGAATAGATAATCAGCAATCTCACAAAATCAGAACATATCCATTTAAAAGCCAGACAGCAAAACTGAACAAAACTATTGTGTTCGTAGCAAACATTCATGTACAAATGTATAACAATGCCTCCAACCTGCACACAAACACAATTGATTCCTCAAACGTTTTCATATCTCATGTGCAGACTCAGAATTTCTTAACTATAAAAATCTTTAAGTGGAATAAGAATGCAGTAAGTGGTGTCTGACATGTTTATAAACATTGTATAACAATTGATGTACAACCCTTACAGATATACCATATTTGTCTGTAGCAGACATAATTATCGAATAGTTGTATTCAAATCTCAGACAATTTAGATGCAAAAATAAATAATCTTATAAATGCTTAAAATATTAAATAAAACTATTTTCAGCAAACATCATGCTTAAGATTGGCAGACAGAATTTGATAATAATAATGATGTTTGATTATATATATAAATCTTATTATGATTTGCAATTCATATTCAATACCAGACATGTTAAGGGGATTTGGAATGCTAATAATACTGGAACTTTTTGTCTTCATATCCACTCATTCTCTTGTTATACAAATTATGAAATTACACAAGGGGTTTCATTTGACTCCCGAGTTGACTAAAAATTCCATTTTGACCCTAAGGACTCAGATTGAAGGGTCAAATTTTCTCAAAATTATAGGTAATGTGGCAATATAATGGTAAAACCGGGTAAAAAATCATCAGAATGACCTTTGAGATGCATGAGCACCTACTGAAACCCCTGATTGCAGATGGCTGTACTATGTCTGAAGTTCCAATGTTACAACTTGAATAAAATCTATCCAAAACCTCAATTATTTTACACTGGACTTAAGATATAAGACAATTTCCATCAGGTCACAGAATTAGACACACTGATCATGAATGATTCTGGGTCCCAGGGGAAATATACTTTGGTCGGATTTTTAAAATAACCTGGAAGTGGGAAATTAGACTATCCCACTAGGGGGATTTAGACAAAATGCTTTGCTCTAGGGTGGGGGAATTATACCGCCAAAGAGACAAATTGTCTAATACCCCTGTGTCGGCCCCTCTGCTCCCCCTGGGACAAAATATTGATAGGTGTATTATGAGTAAGTGAGGTCATGACCAGTGTCAGATTCAAACCTTAGTAACAACCTTTGTGGTGAGAGACAGACAGGTCATCCAGTACCACACTCCTCTCCTTAGAAATTTAAGTTCAGGGAAATGAAACTCAATACCATCAAGTCTAATAAAATACTTGTAACATTATTTGTCATATATAAGATTATCCTTTATCACATAGCAGCTGCATGTTTCTATGATGCAATAAATATCATATTGCAGAGTGTGCAAATAATATGCAAATGAGCGGAAAACTTAAATGAAATCCTTTTGAATGAGCCAGAGGCTCGCTTCATATCATTTTATTCAACTGGTTCAATAAATTTAATACTTATACAACACTCATTCAATATCCTCTATTTATTTAATACAAGCTGAACAGTTATATAATAATAACAACAAAACCACAGAAACCACAGCTTATAATGTAACAATACTCTCAGAGTAACAAAATATACTAATCAACAGGTAATACGAATTAGACAGGCTTCTGTTCTCATTAGTAAAATCAGACAAAAAGAAAAATTCCAGATATATACGGAAAGTCATGTTGTGACTTACAAACTAATAGACTTCTGGTGCCAGTTATTACATCAAAGTGATAAATTATTCCTTCAGTATGCAAGACATAAGCTGACAACATAAATTAGTGGCACGCATTTGTATTATTTAGTAACTACGTGAAATACTATATCATAAGTATGAGCAAATATGAGTAAACAGGAACTGCAAATGGAATGAACATGCAGTCTTGACAATTGTCAAACAAATCAAAATGTCCTTAGGGTAAGTTAAATTTGCTTCATAATGTACAATGCGATATTATACAACAGATATATACAATGTCAAGTGAGGTATAGAGGCCTAGGACAGTAGGACATAGAGAGAAAGACTTTCAATCTGACAGTGAGGGGTTCAAATCATAACATGGGCAAGATTTCTTCCGCAGTCCTCTCATGATCCCTGAATTAGGCAAGTGTTGGTTATATATCCAGAAAGCAGACCTTCACACAGGAGAGTTCTCTCCCCTTTCTATAGTATATGTATATACTGTACTATATTTACATAATATCAAACTGTAGAAGGGACAAAAATAGAGAACTCTAGAAGTGATAAAGGGAGAGAACTCTTGGCAATCTCCTGTGGTCCTTTAGAGTAAATAATATCAGATTTAAAACCTTGCTTATCAATTGATATAAAATAGACAAGTTTAAACCATCACATAATGTTTCAATTAACTCTGAATAATTATGGCAATTCACTACAGTAGAATTGTCTCCCTTTAATGGACAAATTAGGACTTGTTACATATAAGTGGGTGACTCGTGAACTTGAATCAACCTGGACCAATACTGTCATACAATTTAACAGTACAGAAATCACAATGTTACACAGAATAATGAAGCATCATGTGTAAGATTTACAGGGAAAATGATTCTATAAATACAGTGATACCATACAAAGGTCAGTGAAGTGTTGTAATGTGGAAATTGTATCTCATGTATTCTGTATAATCATGGATTTCATAGTCTTCTCATTTAAAGCTGTAAGGGAATCATCCAGATTAATTTGTCAGATTTCTTAGAAATTCTAGGTTCTGATTCTGAATTGAACTGGATTCTAGAACATGAGATTTTGGGTCAAAAGCAGAGAATAGACAACGAAGCAAAGATAACCAGGGTTCTCACACATATCCACTGGGTACAATATAAAACAAAGAATGATGCCAGGGTATGAAAACAGATTTTCTTTCTCTAAATTATAGGTATTTTGGCTATAAAATGGTAAAATCCGGTGAAAAATCACAAAAAGACCCTTGAGATTCAGCCCCTAGTGGAATCTACATCTAATATTTCTATAAATGATAGTTTTCTAGTTAACTATCATTTCAAGAACAGATTTGTAGTCATTTAGTTCTGCTATATAAAACCCTCCAATTTTGACAAAGTACGAGGGTCATGCAAAAAGTTCTGTCACTAATGGGCTTTCGTAGTTTTATCCCAGGTATTTTTTAAAACGTTTCATTGCACTTGAATGGTGTGTCCAATAGCTAACGATATCCGTTTATTTTGTGCAAATTGCTTTTCAAATGACCGAGTTATTTCAAATTGAAATACATGCAGTCATATACACTGACCAATTTACTTTTCACATTGTAAAATGGACGAAAAGACTGAAATTCGTAGCTATATTAAATGCCGCATTAGGCTTGATATAGATATTTGATGAATTGTGTGGTATATATGGACCTCATGCCATTTCGATGCGCACAGTTGTTATGTAGGTTAAAGCTTTTAAAGCTTGGAAATTATCTGTCGAAGATGATACCCATTCTGGTAGGCCTAAGACCTCTGTTACCAAGGCAAACATCGCTGCTGTAAAAGTTGTGGTCGAACAGAATGCGCGATTGTCGGTGAAAGATATATTGCCTTGTCCATCTGGTCATACAGTCACTGGACGATTCTACAATAACTCTGTACTGAAGAAAGTGAAAGAGTTTTGCAATAAGAAACGTCCAAGCAAAGGATGGTCAGGAGTCCATTTTATACACGACAACGCCTCCTCTTACAAGTGCGAGGTTGTTAAGTCTTTTTTGGCTTCTGAAAAGGTAGAAGTTGTAAACCATCCGCCTTATTCACCTGACCTGAGTCCCTGTGACTTTTTTTTATTTCCAAGGCTTAAGAAAATGCTTTCTGGAAAGAAATATAAGTCCAGAAGTTCTCTTGGCAGCGCCATTTATCAGTGTCTCCAACAGATACCAAAAGAAGACTATTTATCTGCTTTTCGCGATTGGGTAAAAAGTTTACAAAAATGTGTTTCGGTAAAGGAGGAATACTTTGAAGTTTTGTAATAAAAATAATTTTGATAAAACGTAGCACTTAAGAAATCCGAACCCAATGACAGAACTTTTTGCATGACCCTCCTATGTGTTATGCCATTTTGTAAAAACAAGATGACAGGTGTACCAGTATAAAATAGTATCATACACTTCATTTTTATTACTGTACAAAAACATTGAATTTGGAGGAAGAGCAACCAATTAACATTACCAGTAACATTATTACTTTGCTCAGCCATGAATCAGGGCCTAGGAGTATAACAGACACTTACACTGAGAACTCAAAACACAAAAGTTGCACATTATATTAGCCTGATAGTGGAAATTTGAGCATTGAAAATACATGAACAGATTGAGTGCTTGATATTCTTTTTGGGTCATTTTCACTGAGATTTAAGTACATGTATGATTATGAGATATGGCCATTGGGAGGAAATTATCAGGTCGGAGTGCCACACTCCACACTCAGACTTAATCATTTCTCTCAGATCTCATAGTACACTCAAATCTCTAAGAAAATGGGTCACAAAGAACACTTACTTAACATTATCATACATTTTCGCACTGGTAAGAGTAAATTTTGTGATTTGAGTGCTAAGTGTGAGTATCCGTTATAATCCCATACACAGATATTCTGCTTTTTTTAGTTTACAACACAGTTCAATCTTTAGCTCCTATAGTTTGATAATTCAAAATGTATTATACTTCTAGAAATACCAGGCAGGAACATTGTCAAAACTTGATAACATATAACAATTCCAGTACAAACAAAGCGTGTATACTTTCCATCAAAGCTTTTATGTTAAAAATTACAGCCAAACAAATATATATTGAACAGACAAATCAATAACAAAAGAAGACGTAGTTATAATTCTGAATTCCATAACCCGATAGTGCTGTATGTTACTCTCAATCTTGACGTTATAGACAGACCTTGTCTGTTGACTTAACCTGCATGGATACAAAATGGTGGCAATTTAATTAAAACAAGAACTGCATTCACACTTTACTTATTTGGAAGAGTTTACTTACTTTAAAGCTCTATGATACCTTAAATAAAACTATTGCATTTTTCCATGGCATTCACTCACTCCAAATAGACAATTACACTTTGCTTTTATGGGTTTACTCTGTGAAGAACAAAACTTATGAATTAATTCTACCAGTTTCCTAAAGGCCCCATTCCAGAAGTAGTATAGACAGGGAACAAGCTAGGATAAGATTTTAGGGAGGGGTCACTTCTCCTTTCAGCCGAGATAGGGAGAAGTGGGAAGCAAAAGGAGAGAAATTAGGGGAAAAGTGGATGTGTCACGCCTGTATCATTGATTTTGTTCCTTATGAGTCATATGACACTAGATCTTTTGATTACTATTGTTTGATATTTGTGAAACACACAATTTGACAAGAAGCTTCTTGTCTACTGATGTTTTGCATAGCTCCAAAGGGGGTCGATACGTTGAGGAGATGGTGTAATATGGCCTAGTTTGACCTAAAACAGACATCCAAATTCCAAACCTAAATCAATGATACCATGATGTAAATTACTGACCGCTTTTGATTCAACAATCACCATCACATTCTGTTCTTACTGTAAATTGAATCATTGCTGGCTAAAGTAGCATTTAAAGGCTAGCGTACACCCAACAGTATATTTCACATGCCAGTCGAACTTCTTATTTAAACAAATTTACCAGTCCCAAATCAATTCCATTGACCACTGGCCTTCAGATTCAAATGAACAAAATATTGCTTCGAAATAGAATTTTCTGTCCTACCCACCCAACCCATAGTGTCAAAAGTATGAGGAGAAGAGCTGGGATAGGTGCTAATTTTCCACCTGGTTACCTCTTGCTGCATTACCCAAGCATACCCATAATTCTTACCTGTCTGTTAATTTAATGCTAGTAACCTTTCTTAACATTATCCACTTTCTTATTAGGGGCGCCAACCAGGCAAGGGCAAATCACAAGTCTTAATACTTATATAAATACAGAAAATGCTGAAGACAAAGAGCAATTCATATGAGATTGAGTGACAAAGGTGAAGCTACCATGGTGGCAGTACTTGGTAAAATGTTACCCTGGTAGTAGCATTACACATACAGACATCCAGGTATTCATCCCAGCTTTACTCAGGAGAAAAAAATATACTCCTTAAGCAGGTCCTATGTAAGTTCAGAATTGCATATTGTATTCTGAAGCATACTTTTTTCTGATTGCTGCAAACCTTAAGTCATGGGCTTGTCCAGGCTCATGTGCATAAATTGACATAAACAAGATTCAAATTGGCAGCTATGTAATACACACTGTATTCTGTATTGCAACTTGCATGTATATATTTTACTATATTAATTTTATTTCAAATGATGCAGCAATTGTTTTGCCCCAACAAAAGCTTTTCCTTCAACTTTGCAATGTTTGAAGAATTTTTAAAAGTTCAAGATATTATAAAAATTATATATAGATTATATCTCTGTCATGATGGGTTTATTCTATACGGAATTAGGATGGATCTCCAAGACCTTCAGAAACAATTCTCTATGTCTGGAAAGAGACCTTATCAGGTCCATGTAACTTCAGGATTTGTAGCAAACTAATGGGAAATATAATGTATTAGACATACATGTATGTGTCTAGGTGTATGTTCTCCAGCTTCTGCCTTGTAACGGCTGAGGGCCAACATCAACAAACTGATTATTTTGCCATATGGAAAGTGCACGATTGTCATTTTCAATCACATTTCAGAATAAAACACTGACATTATCAGTTCTATTTACAGATAAAATTTTATACCCATGTGATCTATTTCTATGCATGTAAGGCAGACATAAGTTTGTCTCTTAAAGTTACCAAGTGTCCAGCTTCTGCAACTTCAGGTGGTAGCAAGTTTCAATGAATCAATCCTTGAAGTACATAATAGTAACATAGACACTTTTTCAAGGGTTTGGTCTTTGCTATGACATTCAGCAACCCTGTATATGTGCCTAAGAAAGTTTGACATATATTTCTGTGAATTTAAGTCAGATTCAAGTTTAAACCTATTCAAACCCAGAACTCGAAACGAGTGTATTCATCAAGAGTATATTATACAAACACATATACTGGTTGTCCTGACTACTAATTATGCATTAAGATTTTAACCAATGCTCTTTGCGTAAAAACAATATACATTACATGTTTGTAATTTCTATGTTATACTTAGTTGAATGATGATCAATTTACTTTGTGACAGTTTGAAACTGTGTGATTCAAAGTTTGAAATAACTTTAAGTGAAGGTGCTTAAATTTTTTACACATATTAGAGAAAAACAGGTATACTGAACTTCTATATTGTTTTCCAATATATTTTGTCTGCAAAAACGACATTTTCTTCTAGAAGAACTAAAAAAATGCTTAATATTACGATGTAAACAAACCTGCAACAAAAACTAGCATAGTATTCGGATCGTTTCGGTTTCCACCGATTATCAGTACGCACGAGTATACGACATTGGTCGGGCAATAACACATGTATATCCTCATATATACATAGATAAAACTTGTAACTCCAGATGGAGATTTGAAGTAACAGAGGTCAGTGCCAGTGGTCTTGAACAAAATCAGGAAATTAACTGACCCGAATGTAATTGCTTATCGTCTATTTAAATGATTACAAGTACCATATCTAACATGTGGACAAATAAACACTACATTATTCATACATCATCATGTTCGTTTCTTACCCATTATTGCAAATGAAATGAAATCAGATAATAAAGATGATTCACATGTGATTTGACAGATCTGTCATGACACCGGAAGTGTATACAAGGTTAGACCTAACAACTGGGTTTAGACCGGTATATTCATACGCGTGATTTTTGCTTTCATGTACTATGCGTGTATTGAAAAAGTGAAAAAAATCTATTGAAAACAGTCTTGATATTATTTTTCATTGAATTAATAGTTAAACTGCAGGTTTAGAAAGTACTTATAAAAATCATAATGGGATGAAAATGTAGTTCTGTTGATATTAAAATCGAAAGGATTTTCGTCATTTCCGTAACTCAATAAACTAATAATGTATTGTAAGAATAATTACCTTAGATACTAGTTATCATTTTAACATTTTCGACAATAGTTACTATATTTATTAGAAAAAGAACATATATTCGCGATTATACCAGAAATAAAAAAGTATTTGATATTTTCGTCGGATCTTAAATTTACCAATCCATTCGTCTGCACAGGTAAAATTCATGGCGGTTTCGGATAGATAGGATGGTGTTTTCAGTGACATTAAATGGAGGAACCCCCTGGGGATTTCGGCTCCAGGGTGGAAGGGAATTTAATGAACCGATTCGAATTGCAAAGGTTAGTCTAATTATTAAATTTGAACAGCTGTTACCCTATATTAAGCACTTTATACACAGAAACATGTATCCAAAAATGACAGAAACATGTGACCTTTAACCCCCACTTCCTTGTTAAAGGTATGTAGTCGTTATTATGAGCATTAGTAATGCACGAGAAATATTTGATATTTGCGATTAATTTTATTTTGACGGTTTGAATGCGACATAAACACATGTGGGAATATGAAAGAAATAATATTTTACTGTGAACGAAAATAGTCATTTGCTGATCCAGTGTCAGTCATTGAGTCATAATATTTTGTAAAATCATTCTTATATTATTTTAACATCTTTTTTTATTGTGGCAGTTAGTATTGCATACACTTATAAAGTGGCTGTATCTATGTCTCCTATAATCATATTAATGTCTTGACTCTTCTGTTGTATCATTCAATTCATTCACTTGTTTAACTTATAGATCATAGAAAGTATTTTGTATTCCTGTGAGTTTTCTACATTAACTATACCCATGCTTCAAGAAGGCAGTATGCTTATGATTTACATGTCATGAAAAGCTACTTATCTTTAAGTATTATCATGTGAATTCTGGGCCCTATCTTGTTTTAAGATGCTGGGTTGTAACTCCTTCAGGCTATGTACATACAATGCACATATATTGCATGTATACAGTATAGAACCACATGTCGTATAGTTAAGGATCTGTTATTAATAATTATTGAGATGTGTGTACACTACAATCCATCATTTCATTGTATTTTATACATATTTAATATTAAGTATATACTCATCATGTAGACAAAAAACTAAATAATTAGACAACCATTGCGACCCATTAAAACTGGCCTTCTTAATGAGATGGTCTTAATATCAATGTTGAATAAAGAGCAAAACAGTGAAAATAGACTTGATAATTGTGTTCTTAATTTTGAGGTGGTCTAATATTGAGGACGTCTTTAAGTGAGGTTTTACTGTATTGGAAAGAAGTTCATTTCCTGTTCTCTCCTAGCTGTTTGTAAAATTTAATATTTAAAAATTGCCCTGCATTAAATTTTATATACCCTGGTGATGAAACTCTCTGAAATATAATGTACAATTACTATCATCATTAAGACTCAGATAAAGTGATATATGTTATGAATAATATTTAATTCACAGTACACCTCAACTATTTCTACAATCTACCCTAGGGTAATTAAAGTTGTCAAAACTAATGAATGTATCTAATTAAAATTTGGTGAAGTTGTCTGACATGCTTATTACTACCCTCATTTTCTGCATGGTAAGATTATAATTAATTGGATGCAATAATTGCAATAAGCTACACATACCATTGGGTTTGTAGTTCTTTAAATGGTATACATGTTGCAGAATACAGTAAAACCTCACTTAATGACCACCTCAATATTAAGACTACCTTAAAATTAAGAACGCAATTTCAAGTCCATTTTCACTGTTTTGCTCTTTATTCAACTCCAATATTAAGACCAACACAATATTAAGACCAGTTTTCAAGGGTCTCAATGATGGTCTTATTATTGAGGTTTTACTGTATATGGGAAATATGCATTCAAAATAAAACATTCTTCCGGTTATTTTAAATAAAGTGGTATGATAACTCATTAACTGTCAAACATTAGCTGTGTCGGTTTCTTAGAAATCAATTCTCCTGCACTGTTTTCTGCATTAAGTGTAAAACAGAATAATTTCCGGTAATGATACTTCCCGTTGTCTTACATGGGAAAACCATTACCTACTTATTACCTATGCAATGGAAATTTCTGTGGTACTTTTTGTTACTTGTGCACACTTGTGTAGAAACTTTTGTATAATAATTTGATGTAAGTGGTTATTACAACAACGTCGTATCGCACAATCTCTATGGTCTAATCTGGCTTACATGCTCCAGTTGTAACAATGCTTCACAATTCTATGACATCTATACACAGTGAATAATGTATGAGTCCTACGTTTGCATTGTTTCAAAATGGTATTGAATTGTTGTATTTTTTAGTCTGTCAGAAAAGCCACCGCTCAATACAATGTATTGTCTGTGATAGATCAGTAAAATGAAGAATGTTTCTGTATTTACGTTTCCCTGTTTGGAATGAGTACAATCTTCACATTGATAGTTCTTTGAGGACAAGAAATACATCTGTAACATGCTGAAAATGAGTTCCGTCAAGGTGGAGATTTTGTCTTCTTTATGTTTTACATATTTGGATAGGGACAAAGATCACTATATCTTAATTTACTCTCAGAATCATTAGCCAAAAAAATTGCAGTTTTGGGATAAATAAATAGTCAGTCCGCCTCAGGTGATTTAAAGTAACTAGAATGTTTTTAGGCCTTAGATGAAATCATGATAGGATATGTGGCCTAATTAAGTTTTCAAATAAATAAGTCATTAATTTATGTAAATGTATAATCAAATTGGCTATTTTGCAACAGTTTTGACCCAGGTGGGTCAGTGTGTTTTAATACCTACTAGTGCTATATATAGTCTAATGTTATGGTCAAATTTATTGAAGATAATACATGTAGTATTTAAAACCAAACAATTGTTATACAGCTAACAAATCAATATGAATTATTTTTGTTGGCCTATATTTTGCAGAAATTTGAAATATTTTAATGAAATAATTATTTTTCGGATTTAAGATCATTATCTTAATTTCCTTACACCTTCAATGTGAGAAGAAATTTGTTACGGTGAGAAATGAATAACCGCAGATCAAAGTTAATATGTTTTATTCACATGTGAATAATTGTAAGTGGATTATTATATAAATACGATCAAGGATTAATGTACGGTTTTTAAGGAGCTTGTATTGACATTCATTCAAAGACAATTTGTTTGGAATACAGGGTATTTAATTTCAGATCTGAAAATGAATTAATATAACTACAAATGGCCAATTTTTTATGGGATTTAAATACTATGTTACGCAGATAGTAATCTAAGACTGTCTGCTCACGCATGATTATTTTATCATAAAATTTAAATGTTGCGATCTGACATTATTATACCCATAGTTTTAATGTAAATTGTATCAGTATACAAAATGATACCATTTCACGACTGATTTTTATATCTGAGTAATAATCTCTAAATCTTTCTGATCGCTGACCGTCGTGCTGTTTGCTTCTCATATGTATAAGATATTATTAATTCATTCACAAACTATTTAAATGCTTATAGTGAGTTTAATAATTATGTTACGCAGACCTTTCAAATTTTGGTTATTTGATATTTATAAGGTGTGAAATGAGATTTTGAAGTTTTCCCTTTTGTTGAGGAACAGCCACATTTGAATACAGCATTTTTAATTTTGGTTTCCATTGAAACTGAATTGAATAAATTTTGTATGAAAGTCTCAGTTTGACATTGAAGGCTTTCAAAGACTTGATTCTTGTGAAAAAAACTTGCAATTTGGAAGTTTAGTTATGCTTGTTTTCAATGCCTAATTTAATGTTCAATTTATTTTCATTTTGCTGTGGGACTTAAAAATTTAGGTGCTTTAATTTAACCTTATACTTACAGTTTTGCAATATTTATTTACTTTAACCTCCAGTATGTGAGTAATGAGCCTCACTGTTGCTGGCCATATATCTGTATGCAAAATTTGCATGCCTGCCCCCCCCCCCCCACCTCCTCCAAAATAAATTATAAATGAGGTAAACTAGAAAGCTGAGATCTGACTTTATTAAAACTGTTGGGGTCGTAGCAGATGTTTTCATATTACAGGGATTCACATCTGCTTAAATAGGTAAACGCTTATCTGATGGAAGGTTTTATATGCTATCAGCATGATGGCGGTAGTTCTTTCCTGTATTTTGCATAAATATTGCATAAATGGTGTATAATATATTCATTGTCATATGTAAGAAAATTGTAAAAAGCTTCCTCCTTTTGTGTTCTATGATCTACGTGTTTAAGTTATTGTAAAGGTTCAGTGGTTGAAACATCGTGTTTAAGTTATTGTAAAGGTTCAGTGGTTGAAACATCATGTTTAAGTTATTGTAAAGGTTCAGTGGTTGAAACATCGTGTTTAAGTTATTGTAAAGGTTCAGTGGTTGAAACATCGTGTTTAAGTTATTGTAAAGGTTCAGTGGTTGAAACATCATGTTTAAGTTATTGTAAAGGTTCAGTGGTTGAAACATCATGTTTAAGTTATTGTAAAGGTTCAGTGGTTGAAACATCATGTTTAAGTTATTGTAAAGGTTCAGTGGTTGAAACATCATGTTTAAGTTATTGTAAAGGTTCAGTGGTTGAAACATCATGTTTAAGTTATTGTAAAGGTTCAGTGGTTGAAACATCATGTTTAAGTTATTGTAAAGGTTCAGTGGTTGAAACATCGTACAAGTGTATAAAATATCCTCTAACATGGTTGTGTAATGATGCAATACACTGGCATTGATGTTTCTTCAACTACAATGTACAATACAGTAAAACCTCAGTAATACGACCATCCTTGATTCAGGTCTTCTTATTAAGGTGGTCTTAATATTGAGGTTGAATACAGAGTAAAACAGTGAAAATGGACTTGAAAATTGTGTTCTTAATTTTGAGTTTATATAACTGAGGAGGTCTTTAAGTGAGGTTTTACTGTATTTTAAAATTGTATGAAATGAGGGAAGATGTATACAGCCATATAGTAGAACACTTTCATGTACTTTTATGTATTCATGACATTACCCATGCTCCCTCAAGGTGTTTCATATTTATACTGTTATATTTTGTCAAATTGAATATAAATATGCTTACAAATCATGATAAAATGAACCCAAAACAAAGATATGGGCATTATTGCATAAGCTTTGTGTCATTAAAGTACAGTTGGTAGTTGAATAGCCTTAAATATCATTAATTTCTTAAATGAGAATGTTGACAAAAGACTTGAAGCTTACTTTAAACACTTTGATTCAATAAGGACGAAAAGCTACCCAAAAAATCGCCAACATGAATAATTTGTCTAGTCTGATGTCTGGTTGTCGGATACCCAACATTTTACTATTTATTAATTCTTGCCAATAAACGTTTATGTAGTTAAATACTCAACCCATACTGTCCAGTAAAATCTTGTAGTGGTGTATAATAACTTTCTCTTCATTTGTTCAATATTTAGCTCTTGCAGTATTGCGCTAAACTTCCAATATGACAATTTGTATGCAGCATAATGACAACTTCCAATGTTGCCATTAAATTTAAAATGCTGTCCCTTAATGTTACAGTTTTATGAATCGTACAACGTATTGGTTTCTTATGGGGGGTATATAGGGTCTGTGATCTGAGGAACACCTCGGTGTTCTCTGTATTGTCTTATCTTTACTCATACATTGTCTTCAGGTCATATTGGGTCACTGGTTATATTCATGTATTTTGGCTGTAGCCCAGAGATTCCTATCTGATACTATAATTGGGCGTGCCTTAGAGTGACAGGTTTGTAAAATTGTCTGGTTAGAAGGTGAACTATTAGTTCCCCAATTAACAAACCCCTTTAAATATTTAGAAACTTCCTGAATAATGTAAAAAATTGATAAAAATCCACAATTCTTTTTTATTTGTAAGTTTACACTATTTTATATTGCTGTTATATGATATGCTTGTATGGGCAGTTAAAGTTTGAATCAACTTACGTTTACATCATATACACAGACTTTTTCATTAAATCTTTCAATACATGTATATGATATCCGCAATTTTCACTGGTCCATCCAGTTTGGGTATTTATATTGACTTAGGGGGGGAACCCAGCATGTGCCCCCCCCCCTAAAATTTCCCAACCATAATGCATGTCGGAGTATAAATACTAAAATATACAGAGATCTTTCAAGAATAAAACACAGTCATTGCTGTTTTATAAGGCTTGAGTGAAACCAAAAATTGACCAAAAAGTTACGCCCCCCTCGTAAAGACCAAATTCTGGATCCGCCCCTGATATTTCATCAGTTAGTATTCTGTGCACATCAGAGGTTTTAAGTCATGCATAA
This sequence comes from Mactromeris polynyma, assembly GCA_032209605.1. Classification (NCBI taxonomy): domain Eukaryota; kingdom Metazoa; phylum Mollusca; class Bivalvia; order Venerida; family Mactridae; genus Mactromeris; species Mactromeris polynyma. The sequence goes on from JASFXZ010000003.1 coordinate 37,062,346, forward strand.
CTGAAATGAGACATTATGTATGTTCTGTGTACCGTGGCAGTTATGTGCATGTTCATAATTAACCTTTAATGTGGTTTTTCAAAACTATCTCACAAATATTTAATACAGTAGTAAAAGTTTATTTAGTTTAAATATACATGCAGTGATATGCATATAAATATTCTTTTATTGAAATCATGTTTCATGTTATTTTATACATTTAAAAAATTATAAGGATAATATTGACAGTTTTGTAGTATATGAATCAGTTTCACTGACCTTTGGTACGGATAGAAATATCCTGGATTGAGGGTTATATACAGTATATTGTGTTTTGAGCCTCATTCCCACAAAAACAGTTTGACCCAAGTGCTGGAGTTTCTTGCACACCTTTAAAAAGTAAAGGACAAGATTGAATGAAACAACTAAAGTTTGAGGGAATTTTGCTTAAATCGCTAAATCCATCACTGGTGGAAACACAGGAAATCCCGGTCTGGTATGCCAGAAAGCATATTTCAACAGTTTCCTGTACATATACATCGAGTTATAATATACTCTCGTTTTGTACCAAACTCTCCATAATTAATGCAAAGGTGCACTGTTATTTCTAGCTCTTCATTTAATGTTTAAAATATATTCATATTTATTCATAAGTCACATTATATATATATCAAGTAATGACTATATTTGGAGATAACATCATAGTGAAATCTCATCGTGAAAGTGAATATTTTATATCTCTGTGTGTATGTTGAACATTATTAAATATTATACCGAGTTTCAAGAGCTTTTTTGCATCAAACCTGCAATTTAATAATTTGTATTCTTTATGCTTGACAATATATAGTTTGACGGTGTTAACTTGACCATTGTTTACAAGCAATCGGACAATGTAAACATACCTGGATAGGTAAATCAGCTTATCACAAGATTAACTTTCTAATTGATATTTCTAAATCTAATTTTTTTATAGTAAAATTATTCGTAATCCCCCTGTAAATAATGGTAGAGTCTGTTTTCAGTGGTCAGGTTTACGCCGGCACACTTTAGTAAAAAAAAATTCACCTTCATACAATCAAAACTGACATTTTTTGTTTTTGTTTTTATTAACACTGAATGATCGGTGAATGAAAGATTAATCAGTGATATCTGTATAGGGTAAACACAGACCAGGTGATAGTAGTGGATTTATCACACTTGTTCAGCCTTTTCATGGTTTAATTGTCACTTTTCTCCCACTTTGATCATTGTACAAACAGATAAAAGATAGATTAGTATAATTGCTCATGTGAAGTTTTATTGATTGTAGTGCAAAACTCTTCATTTCTGGTATTTTTACTATTTGCCTACCTATAGTCAGATCTGACCTGCTGATAATGTTTAAAATCCGGGCATGCACCTTTAGAAATACAGACTATGTTAGTAATAGTTAGCTATACTGATATACACCAACTTGTAGTTTAGTATTTCCTAGTTATTCTTGGAATATTATCAAAGATACATTCAATCATCCTTAAAACATGAGCAATCATTACTGATGATTATCTCTGACTCAGATCAGTAAGAAGGAATTTGCAGATACATGTTGTGCAATGTACACATCATGTACATTCTCTATACATGTACTTTATATTTTATTTTCAATATTTTATTTTCAAACTGTATTGTCTGTTGACTGCTGAGATGAGGCCTGAGACGTAGAAATATTGTATGAACAAACTGTGCTGGTATTTGTCCACCACATGTCCAAAAGCTTAATAGCTAAATTTTTGTGATAATGTTGGTTGTATGTCTCTTGTTCATATTCATCTTTCAATGTTTTGCTCGACCAGACTGGGGTGGGGCAGGGGGTGAGGGTGTTTTGACTTTTGACAGCAGATGTTCCTCCTTGCATGAGTTTGACATTGAGAAAGACTTGGCTTGAATATATGTACCAGAAGACCTTCATGTACAAACCTCTCTCAGACCTAACAGATTTTGACAAAACTCCCCCTCCTCCAGAGGATAAAGGCAGCAGGTATTGTTGTTTGTCTGAATGCTGACAGGTTGAAGCCCTTAATTGGCAAATCATTAATAGGTGTATCATTCCATTACCTCATGCCGTATTGATTTGGCAGAGTTGGTATCTATGTCATTTTTATACCCCTGACCACCAAAAGGTGGTGGGAGCTATAACATAGGAAGCACCTTGTATTGTATGGCAAGTGTAAACCCATACATTTTTTGTTGAAATGTAAGTCTTATGAATGCCTATATGTGTCTGGAATGATGTTATAGAGAACAGAAACATATATCTGCTATGAATGATTGTAAGCTTATCAGACAAACATTAATCAGTATTTCCTGCTGATTTCAGAATATTTGACTGGATATATATTTGATATGAAGTTCAGCACAACTTCTTTAATCCTGTCTTAATGCAGACTTGAGTCATTGTTTGATTGAGAGAATTTTGCTAAAGTTTATGCTGACTGTACCAAAAAAATGCAGCCAGTGTTTACAATTGTCTGGTTTTCTGTGCACAGCATTTTTGTCTTCATGGCTTTGGTAATTATGCTAAGTTTATTTGTACTATTATGTACGTTACAGCACCAAATGTAACAAATTAAGGGAATACATTTGTAGTTAAGTCAGATCATGGGGTAGATCTGGGCCTCCTGATCCAAAGGGTGGGGTCCAAGTCAGTTTCAGGGGTGTCAATAATAGCCGGCAGCAGGTAAAATAACCGGTAGCTTAAACATCATCACCCAGCTACTTTTCTTGTATGAGTGATTATAGTTAAGGGGAGTACCCCCAGACCCCCGTCTATTTTTGATGACATGAAAAATTAGTGACGCCCCTGGTTTTGAGCAAGGTTGAACTGCAAGCTCTTCATTCACTGATCTACATTTGAGTAATGATTCAAAGTGATGATGGACCCTGCTGCAGGCAGATGTCACTGAGAGAGCATTTAATACCAGTTGCAAACTTGTGTCACCATCAAAGTTAACAAAATCAAAGTTAATTAAATGAAAACGATCTCTTGTCAATGACAGGCTCCATGTAACAGTAAAATATTATACTCAGAATATACTTAAAATTGATATTTAACATTTCTTGAACCAAGGAACCATAAAATATGTTGTCTTCATATTAGTGTAGGTTACGCAGGTGTAACACCTGGAACAAATATTTGCTAATTTTTTGCTTATTATAGGATTGAAAATTCTTCTTCTATGATAATTCTTATACAAAAACTTCAATTTCCGAACATTCAGTGCATCTGTTAAAGTGAATTTTGCACCTGTGGACAATTAAAATGGGTAGTAATTGTGATTTTTGATTCTATGCCTATCTCCATTATTACATCTCTTTAAACACAGGCATAATTTATTGGGTAATTTTGATCGAGCCATAATGAGCAAATGATATATGATAACTCCTTAACTTGTTTGTATTGCTTTTTACTGCTGCAAAAAACAGAGAACCAAGATTGAAGGTCACTGCGTTACAATATCATATACATAGTTTGAATACATCGAAAACGTATCTGCTGTCTGTTCGGATTTTCTTTTGAATTCTTTTTGTTGTGTAAATAATTTCAATTCAGATTAAAAACTAAACGAGGTGAAATGTACCATTTGATATAATTAGGCTACTTTATGATATACTGCTATGTATTTGTACATTCCTTAACTTGAATAAACAGTATGATCAAACATCAAGATGTTTTAAGTTTTGTATCTTGAATACCTTTATGTCTTCTTGTTTTCTGAGTTTATTTACATTGAAATTTTAGTTGAGTTTTAGTTGTGGATTGTTATATTATGGAAAACAGCAGTAAATACAGTCACCATCATGACTACCAGCTTTCAAAATATGCACCCACATTCAGCTTTTACTGCGTCAATGTTTTCTTTTATGTCCAGATGTAACTGTCTACATTTTTGACGAAATGAAGTGAATGCCAAATTTGGGGCTCTTACATTTTCTGATTATAGAAACTAGCATGAATTTAACAAGAAATATCTTGAAAAAAGATGGTTGGCGCAATTTGAAATTTAAGATTTGTTGTGCAACATATAAAAATGCTGGGACGTTACGATTGCTGGTCACTCCAGATCCAAAATGGATTTCGGTAAATACACCGAAATTCAGTGGATTTCGGTAAGGTAACGTACCCTTTATCAAAAGGTTAACCAGTTACCAGTCAAGGTTACAAACGTTGTTCGGTTGAAGAGAAATTGCCTTGATGGTTAATGTAAGATTTGATTGTTTTGACACAACTGACATGCAAACAGCAAAACCATGTTAGTACGGCTGCGCCAAAAAACTGTGTTTCCACAATCTTCGTCATCAATCTTTTCAACACATCGGTACGCCATAAAAAGTGCTTCTTCCTCAAGGTGCGTCTTATGTTCCAACCATTCTACAGTTTTATATCTATAAACATGTCACAATTACACAATACAAGTTACAACAAAGACCTACCGTAATATACCCTGTTTATATTAATGTTTTGTGTATAGAATGTGTTTTAATGTACAAGTAAGTGATCCTGGTGAGCCAATGATGTTGTAACCATAGTGGTTGCCACAAGCCAAGATTCTGTCCGCTGATTTCTTCATCAGTTTTAAGTGGAACTGTCACAATGTTTCTGTAATCTTTGATCCTTCAGGTGGTAATACCTCTCAGAATCTTACATATTTGTTCCAGGCTTTCACTTATTGTCCATTTCTAAAAGTACTAAAACTTACAAAATTTAGCTTGATTTGTCTGCTATGTTTGATATTTGAAATCTTGCTATCTCAGACTTGTCTTTCATCAATGTTGTTGAGGCTTTACAGAATCAGCTAGGTAATCACTTATAATGTTGTTTGTATAGAGAATTCATTGCAATAGATGTTTTGTTTCTAGTTTAGAATATGTGATGATTCAGTCCGTTTTTATGGCAAATTTGGGGCCGATATTGGATCCCATTCCCCAAAGAAAAATACGTATTTTCCCTATTTAGAAAAAAAATTCCCCTTCAGTAAAATTATTCAAAATTTGAGCCTTATAATTACCCAAATTTGGTGATTAATGATGCAAATTTCCCCTATCAGATGAACCTGCCAATTAACTTCCCCAAAAACTGAAAAAAATGTCTTGATTATTTCACTGGATTACTTACACTTCCAAACTTAATTAAGCCAGCATTTAAAATGGTAGGCCTGTGATCATAACCTGATTTCTCTACTATGTCACTTCAACCCCCTATAGCTCGGACCCTCCCCTCTGTCTAGCTGTTTTTGTCTGTCTCGCTGTCTTATAATTTGCCTTTTCGCCATCCTCCCTATTTCTCATCTCTTAATTAGCTCCTATTTGAGCCTGAATGTCTGTATTTTGTACATGTGGCCTATTGTAAAGACTTTCAATCTCAGCACCCAAGGATTTAAAGTACTTAAAGGTTGGTAGTCTTACCGTACTTTCTATCAAAATATGCGAAGTAAATATAATTTTGAGAAAATGGCATTTTAATGCTTTTATTATAACAGGCATAATTTTATTATGCTCTATAACATTGTATTGTAAGTTTTCTTCAAAGTTTCCTGGAACTGCAGAATACGCGTCGGATACAGATAGTTCCTATGCTATAGCGCTTAAATATACGCGTCCGATACAGATATTTCCTATGCTATAGCGCTATAATAAGCTCTGCATGTTGGTCAGGATATAAATATCTCAGTATACACACTTGTATTTGTGGCTTTAGGAAATATGTAAGAAAAGTGACAATGCTGAGTTGTAGAATACATCCACATAAAGGGAATTACAAATGATGGCAGAAACTACGGATTTTCTCATATATTTCACGGAGGATATTTTGTACCTTTAAATATCAATCTGACTCCTCCTGACTCAAGTACCAAAAGTAATGTTCCAACCCTCTCTTCCTTACTCCTTTCAAACATTTATATATTGAACTTAAAATGATCATCAGATGAAACTTGTGTGTGTAAGTGTAGTTTACAGCAGTACTGGGGTAAATGTTGTTTCTGTATGATTACACAGTTCTTCATGAATGTTTGTGAAAACTATTACAGTTCTAGTGAAGTACCACTTACTCTCAATTATTTACCTTTGTGTGTTCACTAACAGCATCATTATCTCTATACCTGAGCTTCCATGGTTTACTCATTATAAATTTTATTACCAGATTTCATTACTTTTTGAATACAGGAAGGATTCATTAATTTTAATTTTATATTGTTATCATTGAACTGTATAATTGTCTTTGTGTATTGTGTTGCTTTCTTTGTTTTTTCGTTATTATCATTTGTTTTTTAATGATAATGTTACTGTGTTTGTCCCAAGTAATTCACCCAGCGCATTGTAAAATACTGATCAGTGTTGTACATGGAGGTTAAAAAACGCAGCTGTCAATATTTTTGAAATTGCACAACATTCTAGCTAACTTTTCTAGAGCTCTATTAACTTTTTAATTGCAACTTATATAACTTTAATTACTAAGAATAAATTATGACTGTTAATATTGGGTGTGTCTATAATTCAACAGGTATGTTAATGATTATGGATACAGAAGTTGAATCTTAATGAAAACAATATGAAGATAGATAGATATGTGGGGGTCAAGGTCAAACATAGAGGTCAAAGGTGGTATCTGCTTCACTTAAGCTATATCCAGCATGAATGTAATTAAGCAGTAGCTGTTTCTCACATGATTTTGAACCCCACCAAGACCACAAGCTAGGTACCGGTTGATATAGCCAGTAAAATTAATTAATTAGTTAAGATTGTATGTGACAATTTGTGGTTTTATAACAAACTGATTTAAAATACTTGAGGTTTTCTGGCTTTGACTGGGTTTGTAAGTACAGAAGTCAAACTTGATTTAGAGACTTTCATTGACAGTTTTATTGACTTAAGAGTCATTTTGTCATGGTCATTCAAAGTATTAACATTGGTCGTTAATGTATTATTATTTAACATTAAATAAATATTTAAGGAATTGTGCTGTTGATTGTAATGGTCTGTATGGAATGTTTATACATTCTGGATAAAGTAATGTACATGTGTACATTGTGTATTATTGTCTTGTTTTGTATAGTATGTAAATGTTGTGGACTCTAATTGACCATCGTCACCATCATGCTATATATAGATGCAAGAGTTTTAGAGATATTGTATACAAAATGACTTTTAATGTTGATCCTGGTTCATTACAAATTTTTTCTATTATTCATAATCTATAAGTTGTTTATAATAATAAGTGGTTTGAGCAGTGCAAGTGACTTTTTGCCTGCTCCTTTATTCCCATGCACTTTGACATTTTTGCTTTCTTCCTTCAATACAGTGTCTCCAAACCATGATGATTCTATTGTTACCAAGGTAATATATTAAGATTGTCAGGTTATTGTTGTGTCATATAAAAATTATAATTGGTGTACACATGTTGTTGAATGTTCAGAGGTTGTGTTCAATGTTTACAGGTTGTGTCCAGTCTTCACAGATTGTGTCCAATGTTCACTGGTTGTGTCCAATGTTTACTGGTTGTGTCCATTGTTCACTGGTTGTGTCCAATGTTTACAGGTTGTGTTCAATGTTCACTGATTGTGTACAATGTTCACTGGTTGTGTCCAATGTTTACAGGTTGTGTCCAATGTTTACAGGTTGTGTCCAATGTTCACTGATGGTATCCAATATTCACTGGTTGTGTCCAATGTTCACTGGTTGTGTCCAATGTTCAATGGGAGTGGCCAATGTTACTGGTTGTGGCCAATGTTTACTGGTTGTGTCCAATGTTCACTGGTTGTGTCCAATGTTCACTGGCTGTGGCCAATGTTTACTGGTTATGGCCAATGTTCACTGGTTGTGTCCAATGTTCAAAGGTTATGTTCAATGTTCACTGATTGTGTCCAATGTTCACTGGTTGTGTCCAATGTTCACTGGTTGTGTTCAATGTTCACTGGTTGTGTTCAATGTTAACTGGTTGTGTTCAATGTTCACTGGTTGTGTCCAATGTTTACTGGTTGTGTCCAATGTTCACTGGTTGTGTCCAATGTTCACTGGTTGTGTTCAGTGTTCACTGGTTGTGTCCAATGTTTACTGGTTGTGTCCAATGTTCACTGGTTTTGTCCAATGTTCACTGGTTGTGTCCAAGGTTTATAGGTTGCATATAAATGTTCAGTCTTAGAGTTTCAAGGTTCTCACCAGGATTGGATATATGTCCCTTCTGCTTGTCTTAACATAAAAGGGTACACGTAGGATTCCGAGTTCAAATAAGGAGATTCAGAGAAGCCTTAAATTTCTTTTAAACTAAACCCATTTAATGTGGATAGAATCATCATTTGGAATATGGCTTGATAGCACTGTCTATCAGCTTGAATCCTGAGCATTAAAGTCTGAGAAGTTTGAGGTACAGCTTAAGTTGTTTTATCACCATAGGCATAAATAAATACCTGCAAAGTGCTGAATACTCTAAACAAAAGTCTTATTATCACTTAATCCATTTATACCAGTATTATATCATTAAGATGATTATCACCAGTGCATGAAATACTATTATAAATAAACCTGTGAGCACCCTGGTTCTTCCATGTTCTCTTCTGCTACTGGAAGAGAGGTGATATAAGCCTCAGCTGGATGGCAGACATACATATGGCATCAACTATCTATCTAAACCTTCTTGTGTTATCATTGTTATGGTATATTTACCCTTCAGGATATACACTGATGCATGTATACACCTTTTATTAGCTTAGTCATTTTTCTGGTTATAAGATAGTTCTTTGAAGTGTTGATTAATTACCAGTAATGCTTACTTCTTCCTTAAGATAGGGCCTAGCTATGTAATGGCCCTGAAATGGGCTGCAACTTTTCAGAAAGTGGAATTCTCCTGGGTTTTCCAGGCTCTCTTGATCAGTTTCTTGGATTGTACTACATGGCCAGTAACACACATCAATTGAATAGATAAGGGCACACTCTGGGTTTTAAATATGCGTTTTAACTGTAGCAACATCTTTTGAATTCTTCCTTTACTCACAAGGCATGTTCTGACTGCTAAACTACTGTAACTTAGATTTACCAGTAGTTAAGAAGTAGTTGCAATTGTTTTGACAATCTCTTGATATATATGCACATTAAGTTTGTACAATTTAATGTAACAGTAATTAAATAATTAAAGGACATATAGTACAAAGTTGAGATAGTGAATCTGCCTGTCTGGTCAATCATCAGCTTCCAGTTGTTCTTCTGCCTGCATGATCTTATCATCCAACTTTTCTCTCTTACCTGTATTACATTCCTGACTCATGATATTAATTAATTTGATCATTACCAACCGGTATCACTAATTGGCTACCCTCCTGAGGCTGGTTTCTCACACTTACTGAATTTTCATCCTAAGGAAGCAAGATTTCTTCAATTATAAAAATTCTCTGAAAATGATTAAAAATTGGGGGGAAATCAGGCCTAAATTGGAGTTATTTTAAGTATACTTATATTTTCTTTTTTATTGATAAGGTATTTGTTTTATTGCATCCATATTTTGTAATAAAAATGTAACACTTCTCTACTGTGTTATTTACCCACCTAGTTAACTCAATAGTGAGAGTGCTGCTTGACTGCTGTCAGTCTGTCTGTTGAATCCTGCTGGGCTGCCCAGATAGCACTGTGGATATATTGTACATTTACAGGGTTTAATTTGGCTGTTTTGAAAAGATGACCCATACCCTTCAAATTGGGCGTTAAACTTAGATATTGGGAAAGAGACTTAAACAATTAAAGCAAAATATTAGGAATAGAAGTAAATGATGTATAGTCATTAATTAATCAACAATTGCTATTTATATAAACTGCCGGTGAAGGAAAGCCTCTATTTTTGTAAATTTTTAGCTACATTTAACCAATTTTTTCCTTCAGATTTATTGGGAATTTGGAAATTCAGATTGGGAAATATATCCTTTTTAGCTTTGGAGAATAAATCCGAATAATGGCTTTAAATACCGCATGAATAAAAACTCTGAAATTTAACTGGCCCTATAATGACCTTGAGTTCCAGCAGTCCTTGCTAGCTGAAGGTCTGTTCGTAAAGAAAATATTTTATCTAGGTCGTTTTTGTTCTGTCTCTGATTAATAAGGGAAGTTGACCATTTCTTGAGAGGGAAACATAAGTTTGTTCGAACTTGATTCCAGGAGGCATTAGATTGAATTCCAAACGTAACTAAAATACTGCCAAAACACAAGTAGCTAACTACATGTAAACAGTAACTGATTTTTGACACTCTATATGAAAATCTAAGTCGCCTGGAAACATATATTTATGGTACAAATGTATTGTTTATACTTCAGTGTGTCAGTGTGTGTGATCTCTGTTTGCATCGGAATTGAGTTTTTTTATGATATGTCTTGTTTTTTGTTGAGTAATTAATTATTGTGTTTTTGCATTCCAAAATCCTGAAGTGCCTCCATCTCCTAGAAGTGATGTTATGGTATTGTAATGCTGTTGTATAAACCTGATACCAAACTATGCTTTATATTAACATTCCTTTTTATTCACTAAATAGCTTGGTATCTTGAAGAAATTTGAATGTCGTTTTATAGACTCTGGAATTCATTTAGGTATATAATTCTGCATAATGGGATAGTAGAATTCTTTTGTTGTCTTCATGTTTTTATCTCCAAGTAGCTACATCTGGTCTGAATAAAAAGGTAGCTTCTCTTAGTTCTGTAGGCATGATAATTCTTCTGTTTGTTTTCTGTCCATAAAGGAACTGAATGGCAATGGAGAAACATGTAAATTAGACCTTAACAGTTATTTCATGATTATACTATGACCTTGACTCCTTGATCTTCAGTTTGCCATTGTTGCCTCATTGATTGGTCTAGCAGCTGCATTAATGTGTCACTATGCATAGTCCTAAAGTGACCATGTCTCTTGACATTCATATTTTTTGGAATGTGTCCTGAATTTTACTCTTTGATCTTGGGATTGACACTTTTAGCAGCATGTCTTTGTTTCTTGATATATTCACCTTTCTCTTAATAACTTTACATAAAATTTCATTAGAGTTTTACCATTTACTTCATGTTTGGTGTAAATATGGTAATGTTTCTGAGTGCCAACAGGATTAATTGTCCATTCTGACACTGTCAGCTTATTTTTATGTCTGTTGCTGGCTGTGTCAATGGTACACATGTCACTTACTCACTACATATGAGGATATCAATGTTACAAATGTCTCTGGCTGACTATGTCAATGGTACCAATGTCTCTTGCTGACTATGCCAATGGTACAAATGTCTCTTGCTGACTATGTCAATGGTACAGATGTCTCTTGCTGACTATGCCAATGGTACCAATGTCTCTTGCTGACTATGCCAATGGTACAAATGTCTCTTGCTGACTATGTCAATGGTACCAATGTCTCTTGCTGACTATGCCAATGGTACCAATGTCTCTTGCTGACTATGCCAATGGTACCAATGTCTCTTGCTGACTATGCCAATGGTACAAATGTCTCTTGCTGACTATGTCAATGGTACAGATGTCTCTTGCTGACTATGCCAATGGTACCAATGTCTCTAGCTGACTATGGCAATGGTACCAATGTCTCTTGCTGACTATGCCAATGGTACCAATGTCTCTTTCTGACTATGTCAATGGTACCAACATATCTTGCTGACTATGCCAATGGTACAAATGTCTCTTGCTGACAATGTCAATGGTACCAATGTCTCTTGCTGACTATGGCAATGGTAAAATGTCTATTGCTGACTATGTCAATGGTACCAATGTCTCTTGCTGACTATGGCAATGGTAAAATGTCTATTGCTGACTATGTCAATGGTACCAATGTCTCTTGCTGACTATGTCAATGGTAAAATGTCTCTTGCTGACAATGTCAATAGTACAAATGTCTCTTGCTGACTATGTCAATGGTACAAATGTCTCTTTCTGACAATGTCAATGGTACAAATGTCTCTTGCTGACTATGTCAATGGTACAAATGTCTCTTGCTGACTATGGCAATGGTACCAATGTCTCTTGCTGACTATGCCAATGGTACCAATGTCTCTTGCTGACTATGTCAGTGGTACAAATGTCTCTTGCTGACTATGCCAATGGTACCAATGTCTCTTGCTGACTATGTCAGTGGTACAAATGTCTCTGGTTGGCTGCGTCAGTGGTACAAATGTCTCTGGTTGGCTGCGTCAGTGGTACAAATGTCTCTTGTTGGCTGCGTCAGTGGTACAAATGTCTCTGGTTGGCTGCGTCAGTGGTACAAATGTCTCTTGTTAGCTGTGTCAGTGGTACAAATGTCTCTTGTTGGCTGCATCAATGGTACCAATGTCTCTTGCTGACTATGTCAGTGGTATAAACATCTCGTATTAGCCATGCCAATGGTACAACAATTTGAACTAATGGTGTCTGTCTGTGGATGAGTATCTGCCCTTGAATGTCATGTTCAGTTGGTCAATATGCATTGAGGCATAATTTATGTGTTAGAATGTTTATATTTTAGCTGTTTTTGGGATCATGTCAAATATGATATGAGTTTATTATTTGCTTGAAATGACAAGTTTTACAGTGAGGATCATTTCGTGACCCCAAAAATTGAAGAGAATCTGTTTTGAATGTATTTTCATGATATCCCATATCCTTATCTGTTATTTCAGGAGTCATGTTAAAACATGCGAATCTTTGCAATCTTCAACACATTTCAGGGTTGTTTTAATCCAATATATCAGATTACTTAAAGACTGAAAGCCAATTAAACAGCAATAAGAAATAAATGAAAATTTCTCCAGTTGCTGACAGCTTCTGACAATATTTGATTTTTTTCTATTCTCTTCAAGTTCATTATTTTCCAGCTGGAATTTTTGGGTAATAAAACTTATCTTGTTAAATTATATTTGGAGCGTTGTCTGCCAACAATATATTCTGAAGGCCTTGAGGAAGCGGTTGAGTGGGTGGGGTAGGGCTTTAGCACTATAAAACTGTACATACTTTCTTGTTGTTAAATTTAGTAGAATTAAAAATGGATATGTTTGTGTCTTTGGGTGGTTTAATGATAGATATAGGAAGCAGTTTAAGAAATACAATTAAAGGGTACAAAAGCTTTCCATTGTCACTAGAATAGTAGCAGGTAATTATCATCATCATACAATGACTAAGGGGCATAAAGTGTTACCCCTGATTGTCCGTCTGTCTGTGGTTCCTTCTGTCTGTCCGTCGACTGGTTTCCAATCAGTAATTCTTGAAAGGATGGGTGGATTTAATTCATATTGGGTGCATACATATAGGATATATGTCTTACAATCCACACATTTTTAGAGGAGTTATGGCCCTTTTTTCGACATCAAAAATTGGTTTCCGATCAATAAATCTTGAAAGGATGGATTCAATTCACATTGGGCACATTATAGCATAGGATAATAAAATACAGGTCAAGTGAGATTTCAGTAACAATATGCCAATTGTTTGAAGAGTTATTTGCCCTTTTTGTACTTAATAGTTGTTTCAAGGTGTTAATAGGGTTTTCAATTGATATAACTTCAAAATTATTTTGCCTTAACAAACTAAATATTTGCATTCTGCTTAATAGCAGAGGCATCCGTGTCCTTTGGATGCATCTAGTTCAAATCTGAGTCCTTAGCACCAATATTTATTTCACCTGCATGAAGCACAGAGGTCTAATCATGAAGCAGTGAGGTGAATTATTATCATTTTTGATATTCAAACAGCAAGAAAACCTCCTTACTAGCCCTACTTTTAAGCAGTAAAATCCCTATTTTGCTCTACTTTATGAAAAAAATGCCCTCATTTTTTCGCTACTTTTTCAAAAAAGGTGACTTGGCAAGCTGCAAGGATTATCATAGCAAACCTTTTACAGTTTACAGTAGCAGCAATCTTGCGTATGATAGTGTAGTTCACCTGTGTATGTTTGTGTATCATGAATCAGGAATGTAGAAAATTGGTCATGTCAATCAGTTAGCTGGCAAATAACCTTCCCATCATCTACTCCTATCTACTTGTTGGAATACATTGATTCATAGACTCTGGAGTTCATTTAACTCTCATGGAACATTAGCTATCTGGATTGTGTTCTCGTTGTCATATCCATTATGATACCAAGTAGCTCATACAGTTTGTGAAGTACCTGTTCCTCTCAATACATGGAACATTCTCAGCATTATAGTCATGCTCCATTTTCATTAACATGTAAATGTGTAAATGTATGTCAGAGTGGACCACCTACACAGTCTGACCATTTTCATTTGATACTCAGGTACATGTCAGAGTTGACCACTACAGTCTGACCATTTTTGTTCAATACTCTGGTACATGTCAGAGTTGACCACTACAGTCTGACCATTTTTGTTCAATACTCTGGTACATGTCAGAGTTGACCACTACAGTCCGACCATTTTCATTCAATAGTCGGGTACATGTTAGAGTTGATCACTACAGTCTGACCATTTTCATTCAATACTCAGGTACATGTCAGAGTTGACCACTACAGTCTGACCATTTTCATTCAATACTCGGGTACATGTCAGAGTTGACCACTACAGTCTGACCATTTTCATTCAATACTCGGGTACATGTCAGAGTTGACCACTACAGTCTGACCATTTTCATTCAATACTCGGGTACATGTCAGAGTTGACCACTACAGTCTGACCATTTTCATTCAATACTCGGGTACATATCAGAGTTGACCACTACCTGACCATTTCATTTACATGTTAGTTTGTGTCAGAGTTGACTACCACAGCCTCACTGTTTTCATTTACATGTTGATTCATATCAGAGTTGACCACCAGCACAGGCTGACCATACTCAATCAGATATCATAGATTCCAACCGGGAACTAGCTTGTTGTGGTCAGTCTGCTAATATCACCTTCATATTCATTTTGTACAGATTGAAATGAAAACTGGAATCTTAATGTAAACACACTAGAGTACGTTAGATAAACATGTTGGGGTTTCAAAAACAAAACGTTTTAATGATAAAATTAATGATTGTTACTGGTTGAACAACAGAAACAGCAGGTGTGCTGATAATGGTTAAAGAAAGTACCTGTTTTCTTTATGAATGTTTGTTCTTCAAAGAAACTTAATGAACTTAACTCATACTTATGTGTATCCTTTGGCGTAAGTACATACGCAAGTACACATAATTTATCTCCAAAAATAGAAAATTAAGTTGTAATATAGCATGAGAATGCAATCCTTAAAAAATTCCTCATATTTTACAAAGTTTTATTCTCCCTCTGCTAGGAGTGGGCGTCAATATGTCTCCCTGAAGGAATCCCTTAACTGCTGTGATGCTGCTTGATTCCTGTGACCTGGTTCCTATCTTTAATTAGAATATTGTGTCCATAATCTTGAACAACAGATGAATTCATTGTGAGACAATATTGGTTTGAGTTCTTCAAGTTTAGCTTAAAAAGCCAGGTATGTTGTATGGATTCTAACTGTTCAACTCATAGTGTGTAATAATCTTGTGTGTAGATAAATCCTGGGTGCTTGTGTGATTACGATGGAACTTGCAGAATTTTATCATTTCTGGCACTTCTTCCTGTGAAAATCTTTTCCTATCTGCTGGTGTTTATTGTTGTCAGTCTGGCTATTTCTATGCAGCTGACATTGGAAAGTCTTGATGAGAAAATGTGGCATGAAAAATATGATTGTCAGACAGGCCTAGTGGTCTAGGTATATAGTCTGAGTCACAGACTCCTGAACTAATGGTCATGAGTTTAAACTTGCATAGGGGTCATCATACAGGCCTTGAAAAGTCTTTAAAAAATGGCTAAAACCCTAAATAACCTGAAAAAGCACTTGAATTTTGAAAAATGACTGTTTGAATTTCATCTGAAACTCTTTGAAAAACTTTGTTTTCCATTGCATTTGCCTGTAGATCGAATAATGTTTTAAAGAGTCAATGAAAAAAAAAGTTAGAAATGATATCAGGTCACTTATTAATCTTTGTTCGTTAGGGTAGGGCATTTTATTGTGATTAAAACAGCGCCACTTCCACATGACCTAGCTATTGTTACATTTGTTATCTTTACAGTGATATAGAAATAGTCCTTGAATACATGTAAAAGTTCCTGAAATGTCCTTGAAAAGTAGTTGCATTTTGTCTCAGAGGTACTGTGTGAATTATGCTTACATGTACATTTATGTTTGAAGCAGTGGACACAAGTGGTCAAATAGATTTGTATATTTTAAAAGTACTGTGAGCCTCATTCTTCATCAGATGATTCACATATGGTTTATTTAAAAAGTATGTTACCAGCATTATAGACATCATTGATATATTGAGTGGATTATCCTATGATCTCGGTCTCACGCTCTATCCATAATCTTTCGACGCCTACTCATCACACCCACATCAAATGTGAATCGTTTTGAACATCTTTATATTGTAACCTATATTACTCCGATTGCCTGTATAGTTTACAAAGATTAGTCGAAGGATATTGAAATTTTAATGGTAATTCATTTAAATGTCACAGAGTACTGAGGTGTTTGTCATTTTTGGGTGCAAAACAAATAAAGCATCAAGGAACAATAAGAACTTCCTGTATTAGAAGGGTGTGGTTTGATTTGGAGTAAATTTATAGCTTATCTTGGCTTATGAGGCTTTTCTGTGCTTATAATCGAGTACCATAAAACTTCATAATATTCTTTTTAAAGTGACAGTTTCAATTTACTGTTTGTATGATCATCTACATTATTCAAATGACAAATGGTCTCCATTTATTACAACAGTTATGATTTGAAGTTGCAGGCATTGGGAAAATTCACCCTTCTTTATTGTAAACATTTGAGCACCTAATCCTGTTGTCATCTCTTGTACAGATTCATGAATATTTTAAATTCAAATACCTATTTTATATTTCTGTTTAAAAGTTAACAGAAGTACTTGGCATACATTGGTAATTTCTGGTTATCTTTAAAATGTCACAGTTTCTGGGAGCCTGACACACCAAAATTGGCCCGACTGGATTTTCTCATGTCTAAAAAATCTTCAAGACAATCTACCCACCTCTAAGGTTATGGGTAGCCTAACTGCGAGTACCACAAACAAACCAGTTTTTGTTGGCCTAGTTAGATATAAGATCTACGTACTGACTGACATTATGGACATAATGAAAGACAATTAGTGTAACACATTCTATAAAAGGTTCTTAACTAATTTTGGAAATTTTATGACATTATGTACCATTTTACATACAGTAAAACCTCAACAATAAGACCACCTTTGGAAGGCTTGAAAACTGGTTTTCTTATTGAGGTGGTCTCATTTTGAAGTTGAATATAGAATAAAACAGTGAAAATGGACTTGCAAATTGTGTTCTTAATTTTGAGGTGGTCTTATTATTGAGGTGGTCTTTAAGTGAGGTTTACTGTATTGCAATCTTTTATCCAAGTCCATTTATGGATCCTTAAATTTCCAATACTTCACTGTGTCAAATAAATTTAAATCAAACATTATAAGGTAAAAAATGCTAAATACTGTATTTGTTTGATCTTTGACAATTCACTTAGTTCATGATATTGTAGTGTAGAATATTTACGATGACATATATGATTACGTTTAGTGTACTCAATGATTTATATTGAATTTTTATTGCTAAATTTTGTCATACTAAGTTTACCAGTGCTGGTTCTCATGTGTCCCAATCTCTGACATCAGATTTATTTGTACACTGAGTGTAATATGTTGTCAGAAAGCCATAACAAACCTTACCTGATGATTATTTGTGTCAACATATCCAACATTTACATAAAGATTTAAATTTCTTCAGGTTTTTCCTCTATTAAATATTGAGGTCAGTCCAAGGCTTACTTGAAGTTATTTAGCACAATAATATATTGTTTGCTTTTTGCATGTCTGAAATGTTTTGAAATATTTTGTAAATATTTCATACAATAAATTATTATCTCGATCTTTTGAAACTGAATTTAAAACACAAATTTATTTACGAAGTTACTTGTTGAAGGTTTAGAACAAAATTGTTGTCAATTAGTTTTGATAGCCTGTTCTCTAACCTGTTCTCTAATTCAATGTTTTTAATTCAAAATCCCTCTTGTTCACTGTACTGATCTAACCTAAATGTACTCACAATCTGTCATGTCAATTGCTTCTAATGAAAGAACGGTGAAATCACTTACCTGGATCTTTGTCATAATTTATTAATTATATGTCAGAAGTTTGAAAATTGCTCAACTTGCTGCTATTTGCTTATAATTTAACCTACTTCAATAAGTATGTTTCTATATTTTTAATCCATATATCTTGATTCTAATTTAAGAAGACATTTAGATGTTTTGGTTAAGTAGAAATATTGATAAGGGAAGCGACTCTTCATGTCTTGTGTGGCTATTCACTTAATGAATTAGTCATGCCAGAGTTGTCTCTCTTGTAATAGACAGTAAACTTGAATAAATGATTGATTTTGTATCTAACATTTTGGCTGGTATGATGGTTGTGTTTTATGATTTAAAATGTTAAATTAACCTACTGATGTGTTCTGATAAACATGTAATTAGTCTTATTAAGTTTTTGTTTTACACATTTTTGCCAATGGTGACACGGTCTCAACATAAGTTTATGAATAACTCAATGACTACAAAGTATGAAATGTTGGAACTTAAAGCTAATATTTGGGTTTCTACATTTTCAATTTTCATCCAGGAACAAAGATACTCTGTCCTGAAGTAAAGTATGTTAGATTGCCAGATTTTTCGATTAACATAATTAATAAAAGAAGACAAGATTTTCAGATTGTTAGGATTTTTGTCAGGATATATGATACTGAAGCTGGAGAAAAATTTCTAGTAAAACTTGTTAATTCACAGATGGAAATGAGAGATAATGTCTCCAAAAATACACCTTCCTGTGACAGACCTGGCTTGGTATCAACGTTCTGTCAGATATCTTCATCTTTAAAATACTCTTTGAACATGCTCAACATTTGTCATTTTGTTGTTTATGAATTTGATTTTGCTGTTCCTGGTGGTTTGGCTGCAAATTTGATGAGTTATATTACATTCATAATTTGTTCAGCGGGAGTTATAGTATAGTGAATACAGTGTTGGACACCTGGCCCAAGTGTTGTGTGTTTCAGCCCTAGGAACATCATGACCACACCTCCTAGACTGATTTTCAAAAGAATCGGACACAAGCGTAATGCATATAAGCATAATGGTGTTATTGTTATCAAACTTGTGCTTTAATCAATTGGTATTCATGCATAAAATTCACTATATCATGGAAACATATCCGTCAATTTTCAATGTTTCGAAACAAAATAATCATGTCTCACATGATGAGAGATGGATAAGCTCACAAAGAACAAAGAGATGATTTACCAGCTACATTGTGGATTATGCCTGTAATTTGAGTATTTTCCTGGCATTATGATTTATTTATGAACTCATAAATTATTTCATTCAGTAGT
This sequence comes from Mactromeris polynyma, assembly GCA_032209605.1. Classification (NCBI taxonomy): domain Eukaryota; kingdom Metazoa; phylum Mollusca; class Bivalvia; order Venerida; family Mactridae; genus Mactromeris; species Mactromeris polynyma. Next base: position 37,081,788 of record JASFXZ010000003.1, read on the forward strand.
CTAAATGGCTAGAGATAAGCATTATATCTTGAAGTAACTGTTGTTTGTTCCTGTATCAATACTAGTGTCTTCCTAAGGCATCGTGTTCAGAGATAATCACCACTGATGCTGAGTTTCAAAATTTCGGTCTGAAAAATTATCTTTTATTTTTAGTGATGTTTCGGTTCCCATGGCAATTGATGTTTCCTCTCAGGTCTTTTGTTTTTCTGATAAGAATGTGGCTTTGGTAAACATGTATAATTTATTTTAATCACTCATGAGTACATGAGATTGAGTAATTTCTTGGGCGATCATAAAATCTGCCTCTTTATCTATATCATTTGCCAGACAAGGTTTTGTTAATGTTGATTGCTGAGAAAACATCACGATAATAATGGACACTTCATGATAATATCATGACTTGAGGACACTGTGAATACACACCCAAGAATGTCATTACCAGTATTGTATTACTGTTTACACTTATCATTCTGTAAGTGTGAAAACATTTTAACAAATACAGTTAGACCTCGTCTTCTCGACGACCTAAAAAATCTATCCGAATACTTGGTATCAATCCGAAATATATGTCAGGTCCCGATGTATCTTCTAAGGCAGGTCAAATTCAAATGGGCTATTCGAAAGCCTGTATTATTCGAAATAAAATGATGATGAATTCGAATGAACGAGGTCCGACTGTAAATATTTATCCAAGACGGCTAGTTAATATGATGTCAAGTTTTGTCTCATTCAAAATTAAAAAAAAACCAATGTGCGTGACTCATACATTTATTTAGTGTATATCCTTACATATAATGTAGTACTTGCCATATGGTCTTGCCTTCAATTGTGTTTTATTAAAACATTTAATTTAGAATATTTTCCATCCATTTGTTCGACAGATGCTTGCAAACATTTTGGAAACAAATCAAGAAGCCAGGAAGCATATTTTTGGAACCCAGATTCTGCAGAATACCAGACTCGATTCATGTTTGGTCTGATTTTTAAAAAATCTTCGACATGTAGACATTCTGAATGTTTCCTGGCACTACTAGTATGTTCAGGCGATGGTTTCTTCAATTCTGAGAAAATAATTGTCTGTAATTTTTCAAGTAATCTTGTAATGATATTTATTATGATTCTAATGCATTCTTTCGAAAATGCACCAAATTTTCCCACATTTTGTTGAAATCCACCTTTTTATGTCTGCATTTAAAATACATAAATACAGTATCAAACTAAGCCATTATTTTGCCAAAAATTGCTTGGAAAGCCAACCAACTAGTAATTGAATGACTTGGAATTGTACATCAGTGCCTGGCGGAAGTATCCAGATTTGAACTAAGTCTAAATTATGCCAGAAATAACATCAAAGTACAAACAAAATCACCTGTAATTGAACGGGATAAATATTCGGTGGAAAATGTTCTGATCCCTTCCAAGATTTGATTGGTTGAAAATTCTGCTGGAAAGATAAGGGGGTACTGGTGCTTTGAAGCAACTCATAAAAATCTCTGATACATGAGATGCTTGGTGTGATTTTTGTGAGATGAATGTTGTTTTATGATGGGTTCAGATGTCAAATACAGGTGTTTCCTGATGGGCTTACTTTAACATTTGGGCATGGGGAGTTTTAATGCTTGATTCTCTTCTGTACATTTGAAATTGAATATTTTTTTTTGACTTTGATAGATTTTTTATTTGAGACTTTGTGCCCTTAGTGTCGAGTGGCATGTGTCAAAATGTACAGGTGGTGTAGACATTTTTATGTTGTTATGTAATCAATGCAAACTACTGGAATATATATCTGAGATAATTTTTATATTAAATTGACTGACAGAATGACTGCACAATAAATGGATTTTCATTGGTGGTCGTCTGCACGTAGAACGTATGTAAAAGCAAGAAGGGATATAATTAATTGTGAAAATAGTGAATATACTTTTTATTAGAACTGAAGTTGAATTCCATATCATCTCAGGAACTTACAATAGTGTGATTCAATAGTGTTTTGATGTCTATCGAAAATGGTGAAAGTAAGTATTTGTTGATAATTCCTGCAGGAGTAGGTGAATGACCTCTGTGAGTGGATTGCAGCTTTCAAAACTGCTGTGGTTGCTATAATCATTCTTGTCGAAAATAAGGTCATTAACTCAAACTGTACAAATTGTTTGCCCTTGTTTTTAGTCATCGTGTACCATTGTAAAAGTACCAACTAAGGTTTTATCATGAAGAAGAATATTTTTAGAGTTTTTTCACTTTAAGTATGAAACTTGAAAATTTGAAAAAAATTGAGATATAATCCGAACAGCTAGAGTAAACACAGTATTAAATTTGTTAACGTTTATATTGAAAACCTGTAATTGTCTTTTGTTAGTAGAAATTCCAAAGTGTTGATATATGTCATTATTGTTACCAATTCAAGGCCAGTAAACTTGTTTTCATACTTATGTAAGAGTTACAGCCCTTTATTATAAAAATGTTGGAATGATTCCTATAATACTCAGTAATTAGTATTTGGATTAAATTATCCATACATGTTAAGCATGAAAATCTGTTGGATGACACAAACCATTAAGTTTCAACAGAGATAGATTGTTATCTGTTGGGAGCCTGTGTTCTTTATCAAAATGAGTTTTCCTCATCCTGGGACTTTGTGACCTTGCTTATAAGCTGATGCCATGTTCTGGTTCTTAAAGGTTCAAACATTAATGATGTTGCTGAGACTGTCTCTGCATCATTAATTTTAATGATGAAAATTACTCATTTGTAAAGTTGCTCAGCTGGACCAAGTCACAACCTACCGCACTCTATTAAATGTTTCACTGCTTAAGGTCTGTGCAATTTCGTTACAATGCCTTCCCTCATATTTTGCAACAATTAATTATAAATTGAATAATGATTCTGCTGTGTTTGAAACAATAGTATCAGTATAGATTGTAATGCTACAACATGGCTACAGTTACTGAGCTTTTTGCATAATTATGTTTTTGTATATATATTCCGTCAACTTGAAAGATCGACTGTTGTTGTTTAGTTGGACAAACATAAATGGGAAAATTGATTTGCTATCTCTGGTTGAACATTGTTCACACTTTTGTAGCAAATATATCTTAACTCCCAACATACCATGTAGTGTTGTAGATTGTCTTATCGTGTTTTAAGTTTCTTGACCTTACATTTTTAGATATCTTGGAACAAATAGGAATAAATGTATATGTCAATCTTTGTGAGATTGATTGGGAAGAAGAACTTGATGTTTTTATGTAGAAAAATCCATAAATTTATTCATACAGATTTATTGGGAGATATATGTTTTCGAAAATATGTAATCAAACTAAACAATTCATACCTTGAAGAGAATGTTTGTGAAGTTCTTTTGTTTTGGTTGGTTTTAATAGTAACAAAGATGACTTTGCAGTGTCCATATGTACTGGGGTCTGTCTCCGTCTTGGGGGACATTAAGTAGTCCAGCCACGGACGTCACATCTCAATACTGTCGCTGTACAACGTACTGCTAAACCATTCACAGAAGTAAACAGAAGTTGGACACCGTCGGTCTTTCCACTGCGTTTACTCTTATTTTCATGAACATATAAATGCTTTGCATGCAATAAAAAACTGTACAACAGAAAATTGTATTTTTTTGTTAATTTGTCTTTTCAACACATGATTTTCATGGATACAACTTGTTTTGTAAAAAAAAATAGTGAATCGAGCACCTGTTAAATATGAAGATGGGAGAGTTGCTACGGAGGCAGTGCGCACTTAGTTATTCCCCTTCCCAGATCACCGTCGATATTGCTATTATTTGCTCCTCCTTGAGCCAATACTGAAAGTGATATCTATCATGAATTCGATCAAAAGTTGTTTCAACATTAAAATCCATCTTGTATTGCTACTTTGACGGGCGAAATTGGCTGGAGCGCGAATGTCAACATCCAGTTTGTAAGGTAGATAGTTTATGTGCGCACCGTGGGCGGAGTTGTGTTTGATTGACAGATACCTTAGCAACAATATTTGCAGTCATAAACATATATGCGCTAGAAATTCGATTTTTGTTTGCTTCTACTCATGAAAGATTGCTTCAGTTTTTCCGTACCTTCAGTCTGTTCGGTTGATAATAAAGATGCCAGAAGAGTACCGTTAAAATCATGCTGCAAAATCCCACCTTTTTACTATAGGCTTGCGCGTGGCTCTGTTACGAAGACGCTTGTAATAGAGTCACATATGCGGGGCTTAGGGGACAAGTGCCTGTGCCCTTTGATGGGGGGGGGGGGGATTTTCGTGTGATTTTCCAAATTTTCTGGATATTTCTGTTCATAATTGATTAAATGGTTGTGGGGGGGGGTTGGAGGACATTTTTTAAAGCGGGGAATGGTGCCAGATATAGTCAATAAAATAATATCGAAACCCCTCATGCTTGCTTAAATCTCCATGGTAGCCAGGTGGTTGTATTGTAATCTTTGTTTTGCTCATCAGTAGCTATTAAACTACTAATAAAGACTCAATTATTTACTCATTTACTGTTACCTGTACCAGTACATGGTACTCCATTCATAGATTGTAAATTAAATTAAATGTAAACTGCATGGTTTAAGTAGTGTCACAGTAATGAAGTGGTGACTGGACTCACCATTCACATACCTTAAACAGTACTATGTTTGCCTTAATTAGACTAAGATGTTACTTAGTAATATAATTATTAATTTGATGACCCTTTGTTTAATCTGTTTTTTCCTAGATGCAGTCTCAATATCCCTATTGAAAATGGCCACTGCTTGATGTTAATTGGATTTTCATCATTTTCAGCACCTTGCATTATAATTAATTGCAATTAGCGCAAAGAAGGAATTCCATTTTATCTAAGTCTGGTTTGGGTAGTTTATACAATAAATGGAAAAAAATGAAGAATGTCAGATAATATGGTTTTAAAAAGGAAATAAGAAATGTTTTATAACCAGGATGTAATTCTATGATAACTCTATCATTAGAACAGCTGTTGATACTGATAAGCCCATGATAACATAGTTAAGGTGTATAGATTGAGTGGAGATAATTATATAAACTTTGAAAGGTTTTAACTCACCTTGATTGACCTTCAGCTATTACAGAGTTGAGGGGCAGATATATTTGATACTTTATGACTTGATACAAAGCAGTAATGAAGATTTATTTAGAAAGAATGCCAGTCTGATTTAATTTTATTTTAAAGGTGAGATATATTTTATAATGTCTGAGGTTAATGTGCCCCTGCTGTCAGAACTGTGTAACCATGAGCTGTGGAATTCTGGGATGGTTTGTCTGAATCCAAATATTTTGAATTTTACCTGTGAGATTATAATCAATTAAGACTGAAAGTTAATTACTACCCTGAGCTCTTCAGTAATTTTTTGTGGCTATAACCATCCTGATGCCTCCAGTGAATCATTATCGTTATGCTTTCTTGCACAAGTATAACCAACATAGTGCATGTTCGAAATTCATTTGAGAACTTGTTCTATGGAAACTAATTGATATTCTTAAACTTTAAATCTGACAAATCCCGCACTAAATGATATTAATACTTGCCTCAGGAGGCATATAGATCACTAAGGCAAAGAGCTGGAATCCGGCTCTGTTGGTCATGGATTTGAAACTTGCTACATGTGATATTATCTTCCACTGTCCTTGCAGTCAAATAAGTTCACTATGTTCAGACTATTGTAAAATCATAAATACTGAGCTTCTTCAAAACTTTAAGACAACATTTATCTTTTCGAACTCGATTTAATCAGGAGTATAAAAATTAGTGGGTGGAGTAATCACATTCTGTTATTTTTTGCTTTAGCTTGGAGCATTATAATGATGAGTTTAGATTCATTATTTTTTAATCATAAAAGAAAATTGTTAGGCCAATGTTTTTATATAAGTTGCTTTACCGATCCGCCATTTTGAAAGTGTACAATTTCTCTGTTTTAAAAAGATATGTATTTAAAAAATGACAGTTGGCATCTTTCCACATCTTCGTTTTGAGAAAATTATAGTCAGGTTATAAGCTAATCAATACTAAAATCACTGTAGCACTTCAAAACCTAATGTAGTGCCTTGTCTACACTATATTACCATGGCTATGAATTTTAGTTTCTGTTAACTGAAAGGCAGATGTTTTGGTCCCTCATGAAAAAGTACTGTCTGAATTTACTCTGAATCAAGCTGAATTTTTGCTGAATATTTATCTGATTATTGTCTGAAATGTTGCTGAATGTATGCTGATGTTCTGATATTGTGACAGCTGAATCTAGTCTGATATATTATTCAGGTCAAGTTCAGACCTGTTATGCATTGCTGAATCATGTATGATACAACTGTTCAGTTAGATTTCAGACTTTAATTCAGACTTTTATTGCTGAATAAAGGCTGACATGCTGAAAAATGGCTTAAAATGGAACAATTCAGTCCCAATTCAGACAGTTCAGACATTGTTCAGATGACGATTCAGACAACTTATTCAGACAACATTCAGATAATCATTCAGACAATATTCAGAAAACTTATTCAGACAATATTCAGATAATAACTCAGACATTCTTCAGACTTTTTGTTCAGACTTTTTCTTCTGAATAAAGGCTGACCTGCTGAAAAATGGCTTAAAATGGAACAATTCAGTCATGATTCAGACAGTTCAGACATTGTTCAGATGACTGTTCAGACAATTTACTCAGACAATATTCAGAAAATAATTAAGACAATATTCAGAAAACTGACTCAGACAATATTCAGAAAATAATTAAGACAATATTCAGAAAACTGACTCAGACAATATTCAGATAATAATTCAGACATTATTCATAGAAACTGGTCAGACAATATTCAGCTATGTTTAAGACATACATGTTTCTGAGTAATGTGTGAATTATTCTATGAACATAGTGTGAGTCAGCAAATAACTTATGACAGAAACAGACTGAGGCTCACAAGCTTCCCCTGTGAAAAAGATTCATGAAGTTTGTGACATAATTCTGATAGTTTACCACTGATAGTCCACTGAAAATCCCATTGGTAATTATGAATACAATGTACAACTAAAATATACAATATTCAACAAAAATATTTCATTGACACACCACAATTAAACTGAAATTTAAAGTAACATAAATGTTTCCTTGGTGATTAGACCATCACCTTTCTTGAACTGATTAAATACATACATCTAGAATAAATTTATCAGATTTTAATTGAACAGAAGTTCCTGAACTTTACAAGAACACCAGGTATGAAAGATCGACAAACAAACCCAAGAATAAAGTAAAAATTTGACATACTTGACACAAGTTAAAGCTTACTCAATTTATCATACACATGTATCAGCAGTTACAAAATAAAACAAATAATACAACAATACATTGATTTATAACTATAGTTTAAATGTGTTTAATACCTAAAAATAATTAATTTTACATAATATACTTCCATATGATCAGAGCTTTTACAACACCAGCCTCTTTGTATGGCCAATTTGGGGCAGATATTTGGCCCCATTCCTCAAAGAAACAAGCGATGTTTGTAAAACATTATGCCCCCTCATGTTTTTTTTTGTCATAGAGGTATGTTTTGTACAATTGCATTTATTTATAAGCAAGTTCAAAGTATGCTGCACAAATATACATGCTGCAAATGTTTTGTGGACATTTCTTACTTTAATAAACAGTATTTAATACTCGTCAAAAGCTTTGTAATTCAAAAGTACATTTCCAGGTTAATTTAGAAAAGAGGACACTTAAAAACATTACATGAATTTGTAATTGGATTGTTTGTATTTGAATATCAAAAGAAAACTCATGTACCTGGGGATGTGGTATGATTGAAAAAGAAAAACCTTGCAAATGAATAACATGAATCACTTATTCCTTCTGGTATCAAACTATGCAATAAGCTCAGATTTATGACTCAATATTTGATAAAATATAAAAATCTAAAGCAGATTAACTTGATATATATATTGTGAAACATTTTTAAGATGACAAAAAGGGTTTCGTGGATGCAGATTGGTTAGTACCATTTTGGAAACACTCTGAAACCAAAGGTTTATTGTTAACGCTTGGTTATGAAAGAGCTATAATCTCGATGAACTGACCTTAAATTTATATAGAAAGTTATGTATAATAGAAGTCCACAATTTTGTCATACTGAACATTCAAATTAATGGGAGGTTTTAAATACAATTGACCTTGACCCTGTGACCCCAAAATCATTACGGTTCCTCTGCTTACAAAGATGAATGTGTGGACTAAGTTTGAGTATGATAGGTCAAGGGTTTTTGAGTTATTGATCAGAAACAAAAAAGTTATTGACCGACTGACCGACATGTGCAATTGCAAAGCAATATGCCCTCTCTTCTAATATGGGGAGGCATAGAAAGTATACATTTTCCCCTACTTGAAAAGAAAATTCCCCTTACAATAAAATTTTATATTAAAATGTTAGCCTTATAAATACCAAATTTGGTGATTCATGATGCAAACTTCCCTACCAAAAGGACCCACCATACTATCCAAAAAACAAGAAAAATGGCTGAACACCTAATTATATATTAATAAAACTTAATTTACATAATTATATTTATATCCATGAACAAAAATACTTGGTACTTAAAATGCAACAATAACAATATTAAACTAATTTTGTAAAAACACACCATCACGGAAAACAGAAATCCTAAGATAAATTAAAATGTTACATTATTAAACAATAGAATGACAAATTTACACTAAAAAGATTTCTCAAATTTTGTACATTCTTCTAAATCTGTCAATTCCATCAGCAGTTCCCCTGAAAAACGTCAAATCCATTGAAGAGAATGTGTGTAAGTTAATCATTGTTAAGAAATTTTGGAAAACTATTGTTCACTTCAACATCACCACACTGAATTGTTTTAGCAGAGTCATCAATGGAAAAAGATTCTTCAAGGCTAACACAAAACCTCCAACACTTGAATTGACCAGCAAATTTTAAGAACATTTTAATATCGTCACCATGAGAGTAGTACCATTTTCTGAAATATAAAAGATAATTTTTACTCTATCTCGAGAAGATTCAAAAAATAAATTTAACAAATCACATCAAACTAGTAATGTGTTCAAAGGTGTCCCTTCTATAATCTATAATTAGCACAACTCTGCTAGTCCTAAACAAATCGCCCAATGGTAACATGACATAGAGTTCTCTAATTGTCAAGAGAGACAAACAGATACAATTAATAAGTGTGATCTTGACCTTTGAGCTACAGGTAATGGGTACACACTGTCTCATCATGATGAACATTTGTGCCTAGTTATTCAGGACAATAAGTTTAGATCCTTTTTAGACCTTTTAAATGCAGAACGGTCAGTTAGCTAAGTAGTAGGTGGTTGCCTATACCAACTACACACACTGAATCATACCAAAATCGCTGCTAAACCAAAGAGGAAACAATAAAGTAAACTTAAATTTGTTTAAATAAATTTAATAAATGACTACTCTAACTAAACCGTGACAAAATCAAAAGCTTAAATTATGCAAATCAATCACAGTGTGCATAAAATTGCTAGACACATTGAATTAATGTCGTCAAAGTTAATTCTCAATGCTAAGAATGCAATATAGGTCGAACGAGTACAGGCGAAACAATTTGTGTACGAAAGAACAAAACCTCGCGCATGCGCAGACATTAAAAATGTACTTCATCGTATTTTTTTAAAACATGTATTGTATGAGCTCTTATTAACACTATTCAATAGTATGCAATTAATTACGGTAACAGTCACCAACCACAGCACCCGATTCTACAGTTTTCAAGGTAGCACGAGGCTGAGCAATATTCATTCGAAAAATGGACGGTTGAGCAGCGAAATAACGGGATGATATTGACCAATGTTAATTACGACAGTGTTCAAACTGCATACAGTCACACTTACCTGCATCAATGGTAACTTTTATTTGTTCTGTGGAAGCAGTTATTTGTGTATGGTCGTCAACTTTAGAACAGCTAATCGTCTGACGATGCTCCCGCTTCTTTACAATGTCAACATCCGGTAGGTTTATAATAAAAACGAGTAATACCGGTCGCGACCCAATAACGGACGGCATGCACTTCATTGACGTTCCACAGACACGTTTTTACGGGGATTTTTTGTCAAATGGAGATATTAATATAAACATTAGTGCATATTAAGTACGTGTCGGGAAAAAAATAATTTCGACGTAAAAAGATAATGAAATATAGCTAACTATAATTTAAATACACTTTCTGAAAGGCACAAATAACTTAATTTTTTTTTTATTTTAAAAGTCTGAATTTTTAAGACTTTCCAATGATGAGAGTTAATTGTTATTTTTTTGAACTCTGAATTGTTCAGATATTTTAATATAATTGAGTAAGTGCACAGTAAAATTAATCATAATTTCTGTTTTTCCATGCTGATTTATAGCCCTTTATTATCATGATTGCCTTTACATAAATTTGTGCAACTTTGCATTGATTGAGTATTCCTTTTGGCAGGGGATGGCCATGTTTTTTATTGTTATTATTAAAGTCTGAATTGTTCAGACCATTGGTGCAGACATTTTTCAGTGTTACTGATCATATGGAAAACAAATCTGAATATGTCAGAAACTAAAGAAAAAGTTTCAGTGTAAAAATGATTAAAAAAACAAGGCTGAAAAAATGTGAATCAGGTCAGTATGAATTCAGCAATACGTATACACTCTGAAACTGGCTGAATGTTTGGGTCTGAACATGTCAGCTTGTTTTCAGTGTTTGTTCAGACATATTCCGTGGAGCTGAATTATGACTGAACTCAAATTTAAACATTCAGCACTGTTCAGCTTTTATTCAGACAACATTCAGATGCTTTATTTTGTTGTTCAGCAGTAATTCAGTCCCAAATTTTGCCATCAGACTGAATTCAGCATTCATTCAGCACAAATTCAGCTTGATTCAGACAAACTTCAGACTTTCTGTTTCATGAGGGGTGACACTTCGAAAGACAAGAGCTTCTTTCTGCATGGAAAGACGTATTTCATGAATAAATGTAACCAATATTCAGGACTCTTTTAATATTTTACTTTAAAATACTGTTTGCTGATCTTAATTGAACTTAATTGCCCGTTTTTGAAATTTTGATGTTTTAAAGTGAAACTCTTTTTTTTTTGATCATCCAATGGATATTTTGGTAGAAAAAACGTAAAGCAATTTCTAAAAAAACATTGGCCTAAAGGAAGATGTTTCATGTGTTACGGTTTTATTGCGTTATTACCATGATGTACAACAAGCCTAGATGGTAAGGTACCCCATGGAGGGTAGTCACTTGTTAAATAGTATATAATTGTTGTGAACAGGTTGTTCTGATGTGTAGGGGTAAGATAATAGATTAGTAGATCTGTGATCAATGTTGGCATAGTAACAGAATCATTTATGTTTCTATGTTACCACTGTGATACAACTGGACAGTTTATAGGCTTCTGCTGGCAATGTTAGAGGGTTTTATGGCTTTATATTAAGGAGAGAATACAACTTCAATGTTATTTCTAAAACCCCGGCCATTGGTTTTTTTTGCTTACCATTATGATGCTTTCATTTCCGGCATGGCTGTATAATATTGATTTTGACCTACATTTTAGACCAATCAAATATTGTGTATGAAGCACTTTATTTAAATATGCAGCCAATTAGATAATTTGATTGGTTCATATTTTAAGTGGAGAGGCACCAAACGGCATTTCTCAAAAAAATAATTCACTTTCCCATAGCGTACCCCTCTGGCAAAATCAGAGTTCCGAAATAGGGCGATTCTTTAGACAACATTCTATTTACGCTGCCCATCTTTTTTTAAGATATTTCTTGTTTATACTTAATGGCCTTGAGTTTTTTGTTGTGAATGAAAGTTCACAGTATAGATATTTCAGCTCAATGTCAAGATATCTCATACACAAGTCATTTGTACTGATGTTGCTATCATGCGTATTGCTTCATTTTCAAACTTACTCAAACTTTGGCAAATAGATTCCTTGGTGATGGTATTTTTAGTGATTATTAAACATTTTCACCCATCTGCTGATAGTAGTCTGAGAACCAGTTCTATAACTTCTGGATGAGACTGTGGTTCCTGTAACGTTTTTGTAATGTATCTATTTGGAAAGCAAATTTACTCACTGTTTTTACGTAACAGTCATTTTATTGAAACTGAAAGAAGTCACTGATTGTAAAACATTACCTGTTTATTCTGTCTAAATTAACAGCTTGATTGATTTTTTATGAGTGAAAAAGTGTCTGCCATGTTGACTTCTGCCAAGTTTAATGAGTTTGGCAGATATGTAAGGGAGGTAACAATTGTAAGTGCTAAATCTTTTTCTTGTATAAAGGGAGGTAACTTCATATGTCAAATAACCCCTGTACACTATTTTTTTGGCTGTGATCTAAGACAACACTGTATTATTTATGTTAAGTCTTCAAAGAAAATGAATCCTATGTGAAGTTATTTATAGGATAATCTGATGTAAATGTACCAGAAAATTACACAGTCTGAACAAGGAGACCGACTTACATACAGGTAGCTTTTCTTGTCATACAGTTTTCATTGCCACTTCACCCTTAGAATTACCTGCGTTTATATGTACAACATTCTCAAGAATTGGACAAGAGGGTATGATAAAGATCTATTTGTGATTTGAATGTTGTAGAATGTGCATTATAGCATTTAAATGTTGAAAGTTTGAATGTGATTATTTGAGTTGGAGTATTCCTTATAAAATTCTATTTTCTTTAAAAAAATCATTTTGTATGAGGTTGACCATGTACATGAGCCAGATAGTGTTGTATTATAACTATAAATGTTTTAAGTTAATTGTACATGATGTATAACTAAAATACGAAGATGTGAATGTTTCAATATTTAATATGGTTAATTGCTAATAGGCCTAAAAATCTAGGCTTGTTTCTGCGTTTACTCCATCAAATCTCATTATTTTACTGAAAGTCTAACCCAAAAGTTTTGTTTCTGCTTGAAAAACATGTAATAGGACAATTCCTATACATGCCTATTTCTCACCCATCACCAACCAGAATTCAAGAAATTCAATTGGAAGCTTCACAGCAAAGTACCAAGAGACGAGAGACGATGTGCATATTGTCGGCATGTTCTGGTTAGATGATTCTTCACATTCTTCGGGGTCACCATCGGTTCTCTACAGATAATTTCTTGTTTCAGCCTGTACCCAGAAACATACTTAAATTTTAGGCAGTATGACTGAATGAATAAAGGTTACAGTCATATAATTAAAGTTAAGAGATACATTCAGGCTATATTCAACACATTGCTGTAATCACTAAATTACCGGAAATTGTGTATAGATAAGTTAGACTGTTTCAATCTATGTGGAAAACTGAATGAGCTCTGCTGGTGTGCTGTGGAAATGTTTGGAATGTTTCCTGTCCAGTCTGGTAAATTGAAATCATGTTTCCAACATCACTACATGTACATATTGATGAGCTGGAAATTACTTTCTTGTGTTGATGTTAAGTTGATGAGCATGTGTTCAAGCTGTGAATGGATTCCTGGTCAGTCATAGAACTTGAGAGCTGAAACTTGTGGCCTTGATTGTTGTTTGTTTGCCTTTTAACCAAAGTGTATACAAAAGTATAATGGTGCTCTTGTGTTTCTATGTATGTTGTTCTGAGATTTTGTTGTCTATTCAACTCTATTACAGGGGTGTGATTTAAATTCTTGAAGTAGGTATCCCTATTATGATCATTCATACAAGAAAAGTAGCTGGGTGATATAATGCTTAATTAACTGGGTAATTTTACCGGCTCTTATTCAGACACCCCAGATTATTCATTATAGTTCTTCAAATGCTGGACATTTTATTGTTTGTCTGAATGATTTTAATTGTTGACATTTTTTGTGAATTAATTAACCCTCACAGTATCAAAAAGTAATGATATGTTGAAAGTGAATTATTTAACAGGGATTTAGGCCACACTGATCCTAGATAGGACATGAAATAAAACAAAGGAAGGAGAAGAGGTATAAAACATATAAAACAGACTGTAAAACAATTTAATTTGAGTAATGCTTACTATTGACTTTGTCAATGATCTTATACTTGTGATTTTCATACAATTACATTCTCCACCATTCTTCCATTTTTAAGTTATATGACTAAAAAAATGAGGGCTACTGGTATATTAAATTGGTTCTGTGGCAAAACTTTTTATCAGTTTATCAATTTGGTCCTGTCTGTATTGACCACATATATCAAATATTCCATTTGCTTTATTTCTTTGATAAATCCATTGATTCTATCCGATTCACCATCGAATTCGAAATGATTTTTATTCAGATATATTTTATCAATGATTTACAGTTGTACATACCTTCCCAGAGTTTTATCAATGATGCCATAAGACTATAGACTATCCAGAAATACTTAGTACATAGAGTTTTGATCCACTCCGATATACCTTGATCATTCTGGTTTGTCTGCCATTACATGCTTAATCAAACAGCTGTGATCCTCTGGCTCTTCATCATCTGCATGTGGCATTTTTTCGTGGGGGATATTACTTTTTTTCGTACCTGGTTTTTCACAACTTGTACATGTGCCGTGTGCTTAAATTTAGGGCTTTTCGTTTCTTCCTGTGTGGAAAAAAAATGGTGTGGAATTTTGAATTTTTCTGTGGAATTCTCAATTTCTGATTTATTGGTAACGGAAAACAGTTTTTCGGGTATTTAAAGTGTATTTGGATAAAGGTGTTAAAAGAATTACTGAAATTTCGTGCACTGAGTGTCTTCTTGTTGCTAAATATACAGTATTATATGTTCTTCTCATCAATCAATCTCGGAGTATTTGATTAAATTTGAGTTATTCGGAAAGTTTCGTTGCTATGACTGTTAATTGGATCAGTCTTGACTGCATTGTCAAATATTTGTCTGGATAATTAGCCTTGTGTTAATCACGTAAGTATATTAACTTATCATAAATGTGTGCTGTTAGATCATTGCTGTTATATGTTACTAAGAATGATACTGTATTACATAAAGGGGTTGTGAATAATGATTCTTGGTAGATATATTACAGGAAAGTTATTACATGACTGCGTTAATGCCCACTAATATGACTTAATTCATTTTTGTTGAATATGCATGTAATTTGCTAGAAAACATCGGACATTTTGAGGTTCAACAAGTTTGTAATTGAAACACTTACTTTCTGTCATTGTACAACTGTCCCTGTATAAGTCATTGTATTGAGAAGATATTGTTAATAAAAATAATTTCATCATCATGTATTTTAATATTGATGCGTTATGTATGTCAGTAACATTTAATGTACATGTAAAGTGTTAATTGATTTAGGTTGTAACTATAATTTATGTTTATGAGTTGACATATGGAACTTATCATATCAATCTTAATCATTTATTAATTAGATATATTGTTCATATTATATGATTGGCAAAAACATGTTATACTAGTTAGCTATCGGCATTGGGCCATCATATAATGTGAGACAGGCTTGGGTCAGATACTAAGTGGAAGTGTACATGATTCTATGGAATAACATGCCAGCATCGGTTATCTTCGCAAATGATGATGAAATATTGATTCCTTAAACCTTTATTTCCTTTATTAGTCCATCTGCTTTACCTTTTGTTTAGTCATAGTTTGCCCAAAATGTATTTCTTTATGAATTAATTCTTATTGTCAAACCACAATTTATTAAACATGAGATACACAGTAACACAGAGAAAAACCAAGATTCGGAGGGGGTATAAAAGAGAAAGCCACAAAGCTCGACAGGCCTTCTACTCACAGATCACTGATGGACGGCATAAAACAAAATTAAGCACAGGATTTTGTCAATGGGAAAAGAATAAAACTAAAAAAGAAAGGGAACAGTAAAAACTAGATTCGGAGGGGGTATGAAATAATATTGATATGGAGGTGAATGGTGCAGAATTATTGTGGATGCAGCCTTTGGTCCTCCATATGGCGATTTTAGTCTGATGTTATGAAACTTTTGATACTTTGTAATAAATTATTGACATTTATTTTCAGATTAATCCAAACAGTAAAGCATATAAGGAAGGCATTCAAGTGGGAGATTATGTGGAGAGTATAAATGGACAGAAAGCTAAGGGACTTGGACATCAAGATGCACAGCAATTGATCAAATCAGCAACTGAGCAACTAATTATGGAACTTACAAGGTATCTTTCCAGTCTCATCACATGTAGTAGAACTTTTGATCGTTTGGTGCAAAATTATCTTTAAGTTTTTATAAAGAAGTAGTAGTTGCATTAGTCTTGTTCCTAATCCTGGATTTCAGTGTTATCCGATTGGATTTACTGATTACTGTCATTCGTTTTAATGCAGTCAATTAGTTGCATTGGAAGTACATAGCTGTGATGTTTGATGTTCCTAGAATTATCACAGGCCCACCCTGGTTGCTCAATAGTGAACAAGACAACTTAAAACTACCAATCCAGTAGTGATGACATAGATTCTAGGTGAAATATGTGATGAGGATGATTTTACTGCAGATAATACATGAAGACATTTGTCCCACCAGAAATACATGTTGGTGAATTATCAGTTGCTTGGTGAAGACTGTTGGGTTCTGGTTGAAAAATCAGGAAAATTGATTAGGTCGTACTCTAGCAACATTTTCCTCGAAACTATATTTTGTTCTGTGTTTTTTCTTGGACAAAACCTTTGTGTCTGATATAATTGTACATGTTTGTAAATATACTGCCTTCAGGAATGGTTTTGTGAGTTCTGAGAGTTTGCATTGCCAACATGCTCAGGTTTTTGTTCTCTTGTGGCAAAGGCACACTGTACCGACTCTTGTGTGGAGTCAAGTTTTATTTTACTTTTCAATTACCAACTTAAGTGTCAGTTTACATTGAGCATGTCTGGTTTTCTGGGGATGTCTCAATTCTGAAGGGCATGATTGTATGGACTGCTTTAAGCATAACACACTTCATTCTTTATAGTAAGGTAACCTGAATAAATGTGGCTCTTCTGATACTTCTGAGTATGCACATTTCACCACTTGTAATTATTTTAAATTTCATAAATTGATTTTTGAAGTATCATGCCTATCTTTTCATCATGTCTCTCTGTATATATTTTGTTAGCCCTGTCAGAGATGTATACATACTTTGAGTTAAGACGGAGACTTTGTTCTTATTATAACTATATTATCCTGGTATGTATATTCTTGGAATCAAGGCCAGGAACTAGTCCTAGTTAATCCAAGATGTTTTCTAAATGATAACAAGTAGTGGTAGCTAATTGTACATTGCTGGCACAACTGTTGATAGTAAGGTAGAAACAGGTGAATCTTGTGTTTTTAGCACTGTGACATAGTGTATACAGTTATCTATATACACAGCATACACTGGAAGTCAACATAGACAGCTTCTGTTGCTGTTCTATATAAACACCCTGAAATTGCCAAACAATTGCTGTTATTATGCTTGAAATCAAAGAACTGGAAGCCATATAAACTAATTAAAACTCCCAACAAGATAATGATAAAAAACTAAAGGAGAATTACTCTTGGTAGGCATTTTCAATTCCTGCTATGATATGTTATACACATTGTATACTTTCAGAGTGGGATCTAAACCTAATGGTGCAATGAATGGTGATATACATAACCATATAGATCATGAACTTGCAGTACTCAACTCAGGTAATTATCTTCCTTTAGTAGTAGTAATTATCCACTAATGTGACAGCTATGATGTACATTAAGTGTGCTTCTCCAGCTTATAATCAATGTTCAATGGGTTTATCCTCCTCTTACAGGTTTTCAGAGATCAAATACAGTGACCATTGCATGGAAGTCAGTGATTGTTACCAAATGGACCATGAATACTTACCTTTTATCTGGTTTAATGTTTGTTTGCAATATTATACTGGTCTATAAGAACATGCTGGCTTAATTTGCTAATTTCAATTTTTGTGCTGTAGTAGTTTAGACATGAAATAAATGCTATAAACTTATTTTCAGGCGTATATCTATTGCATCTGTTGCATATGTTATTACAGTATGCGCTTAGATTGCACTTATTATGCTACTTATATTTTGTAGATAGAAACTTTAAGTCAGCTAAGTGTTTTTCAGATGCAGTGCATCCCCCATACGATAGACAACATCTACATATTGATACTCAAATTAGATATTATATATATTTGTTGGGTTATTTTGAAAACTTTTAAAAATACAATTATAGTCTTGTCATGAATAATATTTGAAGTGGCCATACAAATTTATGCTCGAGAATTAATTTCTGCATTCATTTTGATCATCATAAGAATAATTTACCTATCATGGGTTTAGCAAAAAACTATTATTCATATTTAACTGCTTCTTTCCCATTCCTGGGTTACAATAGTTTTTTGTTTATGATGATAAAAATTTCAAGTAAGTAATTTCTCCTTTGAAAATTGTCTATCTTTTATTCTTTGCAGTGAATGTTGATCAAACCCATAACACTAATGTATCAGGATAACTCATAGAATATACGCAATTTTTTTTTAAAATCACCTTTAAAATGAACTTGAGCATGCCTTTATGATAGATTTGCCAAGTTATTTATCAGATAGCGATGTGTCATAATTCAAACCAGATGTGTTTGTATTAGGTTCATCTATCCACACTCCTTTATTTCATATGTTATATCTTCAAAGTCTGGAACTGTTTTACTTAATGCTTGCCAAAAATAAATTGAAATCATTTTAAAATTTCTATCAGTGATGTTAGAATCATGGGAGAATGATAAATATTCCTCAGACTTCCTCCATTTATCATGATATTTGAAATATTAGTTTTATCATACATTTGTAATACCTGTCACATCTTTGCACTCTCTTGTCTTGTAACGGCCTATATTGTGGACATTTTGTATCACTGTCGTTCTCCTATCATGTATACAGTGATGTTTCCCATCTTTGCTTATTTCTGCTTGGACCAATGATTGATACCCCTAACATCTTACTGATACAATGTGTAGCTTGTAACGTATCCCCATCTGATTGTTTGTAAGGCTTCCTAAATGCTGTTGTCCTTTAGTGCTATATTTAGCTACCTGCTCCTTTGCCAATGATCGAAAGCCTTCCTGCAGATTGTCGCTCTTTTAAGAATGTAGACAATATAATCTAACATTGTATGTTGAGGTAATTGTTGGACCTGTCTAGTATTAAAAGCCCTTCAAATTGGTCAGCAATTTTTAACCTCTTGCTTGATTATAAACCCTCTCCCTGTCCATTGCTCATCATACCCATTGTTTAGCAAAGCATCATGTATATCATCGTTATGTTTGTCATTTGTTGGTTCCTTGAGAAGCAGACACTACTCTGTAACATTGTCTATGAAACTGCCAGCAAACAGTACCTTCTTGGTGCAATCATACATACATGTATAAGTGCTTAAAGATGTTATCTAGAGAATTAATGTATAATACTCCTTCAATAAACTGGTTACTACTATTTGTTATGATTCATTGCTTGAGGTTAATATGTGAGGTTTTTGAATGAAGTGATTCCCTGTCTGTCTGGATCACAAACTTACTATACCCATCCTTAGCATATCTGATCTTTGTGAGTGTTCTGTTCTGTGGGGCACATAGGAATAAGTGATCTCATGTCGCTGATTCTTACTTATCATCTTTCTGTGTTCCAACGTCATACCTTTGGGAACATAATTATCACTTATTTCTTAGTTCAAAGGTGCCTGCATATTTGTCTCAGTTCAGTAACATTGGGGATGTTCATTTATCTAAGTCTTAATGGCTGACATAGTGTTGATGTGATGATAGGTCAAAGTGTACATGCAAAATAGGTGAGTGTTCAAATGTAGTAACATTAACTTTGTCTTTATGTTCTTGCAAGATTCAATCTAGATGCATGGGATTGATGCTTAGAACGCATTTCCTGTTTCCGGTAGGAAATATCCCGGCTACATGGATGTACAAGACAAGAGTCTATCTAGATATAAATATATTTTATGATGATACTTATTGTAAGAACAGTTGCTAGAGTCTGTTACCTGTGGTGCATTGTAATTGTTAGATATTTGAAATAGGTATGTTCAACTATTTATCTATGCATTATTCTTGATGCTATAACTGAATTATTAGAACATGAATCTGACCAAATAGTAGTATCCTAGTATCCGTAGTATCACTATAATTTGTAGAGGATTGGCAAATTTATCTGAGTGAAGAGCAGACATTATAATACGTGACTTGTGATTTCAGTTAACATTTTACTGAAGTTTTATTAACGGAAGTCTAACATAGATTGGTTTAGTATTTTCTAAATTCGACATTTATGGGTCATCATGGTGAATTCATACAGTAGAATCCTGTTGGCTCGAACTCGACGGGACTGACAAAATTTGTTCGAGTGAAAGGTTGTTCTAGTCAACCATGGTTGTGTAATAATTAATATGCGTACGTAATATGGTGCGTATGTCTTGTCACAGAGAAATACAACAATCAGTTACTAACTCAGACACAATTCAGGAGTAAGAAATATTTATAGCACACAGTGACGTCAACAAAAGAGAACATATTTGTTTCGTGGTATGAAGTGAAGTCAAACACTTGAATTAAAACACGCTTTCAAATCAAGTATATTTGTACATATTATGACACTTAAATTATCAATTATTGCATTAATCAACATTCACACAACTGCAAACAAATTAACTAATGCAGCTTGTTGTTTGTGCGCAATTTTCACAAACGTGTGAATAACACACGCTGTGTCACAATTGAGCTCATTCGCTAGAGTATCCGATCATGAGGTGAGAAAATGTATTGTTCGACCGAAACGTGCGAATAATAGTGCATTTTATGTTCACGGGACCAAATAATTGGTTCGAGAGTTCGAGGCTGGGCAGTTCGAACCAACAGTGGTCGAACAATATAGATTATATAGAAAAATTCAATTGGGACTTCATAATCACTTCGAGTCAACAAGGGTGTTCGACGCAACCGAGTTCTAGCCAACGGGGTTCTACTGTATTTATATTGTGTCTATGTTCAAATGAACAAATATACAAACAAAGTTTTTCCTCTCTTTTATATTTGATAATAATTTCAGTATATTTTATTGTCAACAAGCAAATGGCTGATTGGTAAGGTTGGTCTGTTGGCAACTAGCAAACATCATTAAAATTCTATGAATTGATGGTCATTGTATATTTCACATCCAATTAGTGAAGATGATCTGTATGACAGGTGAACTACCTGTTAGATTAAGGTCATTTATGCTACTGTCAGTTCATGTTTCACACATCTGGCTGTCATTTAACATGTTGATAATGTCCAGTCTTGACCATCCAGTGAGGTATTGAATATACAATTAGGCAATAAAATGTCTTTGTTGACAGTTACGCTGTCTGTTTGCTTGTTGCCAATAAAGTATACCTTAACATCAAATATAAAAAGTGGAAAACACTTTATTTGCTTTTTCGTTCATATTGTACAAAGACAATAATTATATGAATTCACCATTGAATGTGTACACAGCTTTGTCTAACCACAAACTTATCTATCCTTGAACTGGTCAATTGCAATTAGTAGTCTCTTCAGATTAGAATTTATATAAAATATGAATGTAAAATGTTTGTTTGACAGATATGGTCAAACCCATTCTCTGTGCAAATTGAACAAAAGTCAGAAGAAAAACTTTATTGACATATCAAGATTATGTACAAAAAGGTTGTAATTGCTTGACGTTCTAAACACGAGTTACCCTAGTTTTAAGATGCCCCTTCATATGAGAGTGTTGACTTGAAATACATATATAATATGGCTGTAGGTTACAAGGTTACAGTTATATATTGTTTTGGTTTTAGATGTTTTAACGTACAGGTATTACAGTTTGTACCTGAGACACTACGGTCATTAGTATTCAAATTATGACAGTCAAAAGTGATAATTGTCCATCATATATTGTAACATACTACATATTGACCATAACATAACCCCTTAGGAAATAATCATTATATATGTTTGATATAAAGTTATGTCTGCATTCTTGGTCACCTTGCACTACATTCAGTGATGTCATGTTAGTTTATGCCCTCAAGTGTCTAGTGATACACCAAATTTGATAAAATCAGCACATGCAGTGCACCTTGCTTGGAGCTGATAGGGATCTTAATTTGCCTGCTCATAAATTGCTATTGCAGTTAATGGTCAGTCTTACCCAATGTGACAGGTGCTTTATTTAAACTTAAATGTGCTGGTATATGCTAAATGATTAAACATTTAAGAACACTTGTGTTATTTGAAATACCCATTTTGGATGTTACATTAATGGAAAGCTCAGAGTGCAGCAATACATAAATTGTAAGCTTTGGTTTGTTCTTATAAATGTGCATTGATTTCTGCCTTCATCTGACTATTGTCTAGACTTGAACAGAAATTTGTAAATACTAAAGTTGCCAAGATTTGGTTTGTTAAGTTTGTTTCAGCTTTGGTAGTGTCATAGTTTAAGGATCTTACAGTGAACATTTTAGAATAATTGATGGATTAAGGGATTGTTCATATACTTAAGGTTGGTTTGCTGTAGTGTTAACTGTCGTCTTTGCACCTGATAAGGTATTTAGATAATGAATGTTGGTATAGTGTTGTGATTATACTCTGGGCTTTTCAAGGAATCCACCTGCTTTGTCATTAAACTGGCCTTATTAACCTTAATGATATCAGGTACATACGTAGAAACTCTGATGCAAAAATATAGTTGCATTTAATTCACACTGCATTATGTGAGCCAAAGGCAGCTTTGTACCCCCTCTGTCAGTCCCACAGCCTTGTGCAACAATGTGCAACTTTGGCTTAACTAGAGTATTATGTTATTAAATGTTATTTCTGCTAGCCACACCCAGTGTTTTTATTGCCAGTTTATGACTCAATTTGTGACTTTATTCCGACTTGCAATTGTTGATGGCTCACACTTCAAGCAGCATTGCCTGAGACTGTCTATGCATAATTGAGCCCAATTAAAAATCAACTTTTTATCTAGTAAACAATGCATGATTATATTGATGCCAAATAATATAATTTTATGTCAAATGCTTAACATTGTAACCCTGTATATTTATCGCACAACAGCTAGTTTTTTATGCTATAAGTAGTAATTCAATGTTAATGGTAGGACATACAAATACTGGTAATATGAAGTACTGTTAAGACTTATCTATACTACAGATATACCAGCAATATACACTAGAGATACTATGAGAGTAAATATCATAAATGACACTTGTAGCTACTGTAATAACATTCATGCTTTATATATAGTAGATCTACCCGGTACATATGATGTATTACCCTGTGTATGACGAATACTCATCAGCCAGTATACAACTAGGACTATACGCTATTTTCTAATTATTTCATATCTGTTGGAGATTTAGCCTCTGTTTGATGTTGGTATCAATGTTTTAATATTGATAATTGGATATAAATATAGGACTCTGTGATTAAAACAAATCTGGATTTTAGTTGCAGACGGGTGTATGTTCACATTTGAAGGGGTTTTAAGAAACCTGAGGTATGAAAATACATGAAGTATGTTAATGTATGCTTAAACTGTGACCTCACTTTGTTGTACTTAAAATGTACTTCTTTTATCAGACATTTTAATTATGTACTCTTGAATTTGTGCAAGCTTTTCAACAGTATGTTAAATCAAGAGACCATAATATTATTGTATATCCAGATGTTGACATTTATGTCATATGTTGATGATATATTTACTGCTTCTGAATGAAAATATGCTATATGATTAACCTTTAACAGCAAATAAATTAAAGCTATATGTAATTAACATTTACACATTTGAATCTCAGTCATATGTCTGGTTGTCAACATTCATATTTTGTGCCTTTATTTGAAATCCGGTAGATCAACAATATGGTAATATTATTGTCGATCATTTTGTTCCAGGTGCGTCATGACTTTGTTGGACAAATGATCATGTGTTCTGCAATATATATATGTAGAAAGTGAGGAAGAAACTGATTAATTGTACATAAACTTGTATGAATATGGATTTCATGACTTGTCTGATAATTACTCAAAGTAAAGTAGTTTATGAAATTATTATATAATAACTGCTTTTGTATTCTGCCCCTTTCAGGTCAGACGGATGGAATGCTGAGGATAAATTATGTTTATTTGTTTTATGGATGATTTTTCATTATAATTTTTATGCTTTTATTTATTTTTTTATATTCAATTTTCATTTTTAGGGAGAATGAAGCAACCATTTTCTCAAAATGTTGCAAATAAGCAACGAGTTGATACAAAATTGCCTGCTGGTTACCTAGGCGCTGGTTATCTTGGTATACAAGGAAACCAGTTGCCTAGCAACCAAGCTTATGGCAGCAACAGAAAAGCTGGCTCAAGTACAGTTTGGTCTCCAAAGGGTTTGTTTCATGTTCAAACTGTTCCCTTTTTCTATACTGTAGCATATATACCTGTTTTATAAATGGATGGGTTAAACAAAAGCTGTCTTTTGTCTTGCAAGTTATTTTCTTGTCATTTTTATGCCCCTGTCCATCACAAACTTCACAAACAAAATATTGGCATTCTACTGAAAAGACCATGGCAGGGGCATCCGTGTCCTTAATGCATAGACTCATCTGGTCTTCATTTATTTGTACAACTATATCTTGCAGCATCGGAGTACTTCATCATTAGATTTATTGTATTGGTCTAGATTGCCATAATAATGCTGCAGTTTCAGTATTTAGGTTTTGGAAGCATAAATCTCAACCAAAAACAGAATCATTGCCTTACAATGAAGTGTAAGCTACTTTTGAATCAAAATGTAAATAATTCAGATTTTGAGAAACAACACTGTTAATAGGTAAACCATAGTTAATCTGTATGGGGTCTCATTGTAAAAGATAGCTTTTATACCCTGAAGTTTCAATGTTGTAAGATTAAAAACTTGTTGCTATAGTTACTCAGTACTAAATTCTATGTATCTTTTCTCTTTCAGACTTTACTATGTTTATGATATAGAGCATGGTGTTTTTTCAATAGTCTAGATTTATATATAGAAAGAATTTCCCTTGAGATGAAACATAGACAGATTTTGCAACCTGTAGAATATGTTTGCATGACGAAGCTTGGTTCTGGTTGCCATGATAATTATAGACAATATAATAGTTATCTTGTATGATAGCTTACCATTCTTTTCTGCATGTTGCTTTGAGATGTATGATCAACTGTGTACAATAGCATGCCATCTTAATTATGTATGAAACACGCTGTTCGATATTAGTGAGCTATACCATATAAGAGCAGAAATCAAAATTGCATAAAAGACTTACTGCAGGGTTACTTATACTCCAGCTTGCCCTTTTGTTTAAAATGTATGCAGGATTGCTATATTTTCAGCTAACCTGAATCCACAATTCAGGGTGGGCTACTGGTATTGGTTGGATGATCCATGATAGCTTTTGTGAATCACCATATCTCAAGTTTATACAAATGGTTCCACTCTATTGTAAATCTGTATGCCTCTATCAAATTATTTAAGTGGGCAACTAAGGGCCTCAAGGCACTCTCAATATTGGATTTACATTGTCTGAAATATTATCACATTGTTCTATTGGATTTATTCCGTCTTGAACATGTCTGCAATCATGAATGAATTCTAAGAGCCAGTATTTATGAGCAACAACATTTGTTTATAGTTTATTGTTTATTCTAGCATTATAAAACCTTTAGATCAACATACCTTATCAGTGTGAGTACCTTAGGAGTATGATTAATTCTGTATTGTTGCTTTTGCCAAGCACCTGATTATATTCATCATGATCATTTCATGTCTCATTTAAGACAAGTGCATCTTCTGGCAGATTTACATTATTGTTTTACATCAAGTGTGCACTACGCTTTCAGCTCCGTTGGCTTTGTTGTTGTATCACATGCAAGTTTTTGCCAGGTGCACCATTGCCGTGCATATGCAAGCACTATACACTGTAATAACATTTGTTTTACAATCAGAAACCAGTATCATTGCAAAAATATTTTGGCCTGTATACCTATTCTGCATTCATTTTGTTCACATACACTTCTATTGGTGAACAAAAGCTAATACACACTTGATCCATATTCTAAGTTCAGTCCTTGTGTTAACCGTTTGGGATCTGCTGCAGTGTTGCTGATAACTTTTTTTTCTATGCTTTACCATTGATTGCCATTGTATTAGGTCCTCGGTGTTTGGTGTTTGACGTTTATGCTTCCTATATATTCTTGTTATCTCTTATGAAAGATTAGTACATTATAATGTAACTACAGTCAATATTCAGTGTGCTCAGTATGACTGTCATTCAGGCTGTAGCACACCATGTTATGTTACTATTCCTAATCATATATTTGTGATAGCCTGCAGAACTTGCTGTAATGTTCTTGTTACATGTTTTCTTTGATTGATAATGACATTAGTCTACCCAACTGTCAAGGCAATAATCTGTTTCTTGTGTTAGTCATTTGTTGTTGCTGGTATGTACCATTCTCTTTTGGCAATCTGTTGAGGCATTCTGCAAGGTGTTTACCACAAAGAAAATAAGTTTTTTTTGACACAGTTTCATTTGCTAGAAATTGTAAAAGTTCTTGTGAAGTATGCTACATCACCAGGAGCCTTGTTAGACTCAGACTTTAAAATGTTGAATGTTCTTTTTGCTCCTACGTTTGTCATAACAATATAAATTTTAATAAAACTTGGCACAAGTGTACAATTGGTCATAACATTTAAGAAGATAAATTTTGTTTGTTAAAAGGCTGGTAAATATTACTTCTGTAAATTTTATGTCCATGTCTCATTGTTTGTGAATAAGGCCCCTTGAGTTATCCTTGTTGTCATCAGTAGTTCTGCTCACACGTTGCTTAAAATTGTTACTGTTAGTTATATGTCTAGCATCAATGTTTCAGTCAAGGCTCTGTAACAATGATTTCCAGAATTATAAGGATTTCTTCCTTTGTATTGGAAGTTCATTCAACTGTCATTTTGGGTGTTTTATGTGTTTTCTACAGGAATTTGTCTTAATTCAGAGCTCATTGTTTCACATCCTAATCATAGTAACTGTCTTACTGGAAAAGTCATTCACCTCAATGAGAACCTTTCACCCACCTCTCTGTGTTCAGCTTTTAATTGGCTTATTACGTTTTCTATAGATAAATCAACAGCTGTTTTGTTTATTAGCTGTTACCAGTTTTTGGCAAGGGTGGTATTAATTGTTTTGTGTCATAGTTAGGACTTGATTAGATTACAGACATTGACTGTACCTGAGATAGTAATGATGGATGTACAGTTTGTACTTCTATTTCAAGGTAGAAGAATGGCATTTTTTCATGTTGCACTTTCTTTTATGCAGATAGTCTTTGCCATGTATTTGTGTTTGATCGGAAATGTATAATTTTACTTGTGTGCATTGACTGCTGTATTGTGTTGTAGATTTTGATTTTTCAGTTATATCATATGATTAAAAGCTTTTACTATTTGTACCCTTTTTAGTGTATGCATTTGGTGTGGTGTTAAGCTGGTGTTGTTGTCAGTTGTGCCTTTATAGTGAGCCTTTGCTAAAGGTGCATTGCAGTATATTGACTATAAGGTGGCTACAAAGTGTAGGACAATTTATCTTTTCTATTGCTGCACATTATATTCTAGTTGAAAGCAACTCTTTGTGAATTAATTATAAGTCTTTGGGTTAGATGAGTTTTTGATATAAATGCAACTTAGTTGAAGTTGCAATCATTAAATCATTAACAGCCAATCCTTTGTTCTTGAAGGTTCCCTAACATGTTCACTGTGCCTCCACCCCACAAGGTTGAAGGGGCATGAAGTGTTACCCTGTCCATCTGGGTGAAAAATTTGGTTTCTGATCAATAATTATTCTATATAACTTTCTGGATGTATAGGATTCTATTCATTAGTGCACATAAGCATAAGATAATACAATACTGGTCAAGTTTGATTTCAGTTACAATCCACCAGTTTTGGAGGAGTTATGGCCCTTTTTATAGAAATATTATGATATGACCACCCATTTTTCAATTTATATTTTTTCAAGTTTTTACGCTATAAACTATTTTGTCATTTTTTATGTCCATCTCTAAATTCAGCCTCATATAAAGATTCATTCACATTGGAGTTACAGGGTATATTGCAATGATGCTTTATCAGAATTTAAATTCCTTGAAAAATTGGAGGAAAAACCTTGGATTGGTGAAAATTGCAGTAGATAAGTAACATTTGACGCAAGTCTGGTTGTCAGTAAAAGTGATTTTTGGATGAATCCATTCGATAATATGCCATTTTTGTGTATTTTACAACTAGATCCAGCCTGAGAATGATATGTAATGATTTATTTTTGTGATATCATACCTATCTATTATGAATTGATTTAAAGGAATTAGACGACTGGGGAGATAGCTGAGGAATTTAGGTAACTATTGATTCATGTAATTTTAAAAGTCAGCAGTTTTTCTGTTTCGTAATGATTCATCTTGTTTTAAACAGGAACGATAGATTTTAATTGGAGATACATTTAAGTGGAAACTATTAAAGGTATTTACTCAGGATTGATGATACGAATGTGTTACAATGGTTGATATGAAATAAATTAACTCTATGGATTATTATATACTGTTATAAAGTCATATTCAATTTATAGCAATTAGACTTTAGAGCTCTACTTATGGACTGGCTTGTCAACTTGTTTCCTGTATTCTTCATGGGGGAGCCTTAAATATACTCATCTTGCTGAACAGATCATGATCCATGCAGAGTTTTATTGTTGCTTGATATTTAATCTTATGCATTTTTCCAATGGCATTTCTGCAGGATTAGCACCAAGATATCTCAAATCTGTATTTTGTTGTGTTTCAAACCAGACATTATAAGAACCAGCAATGGTTGTTGAATATTCAGTCTGATAATTGCTTGGTAAAATTTATACTGCATGGATTTTAAATTATGATTTGACATCTCTCTCTGCAAATTTTCTAAATTCACTTCTCTGTCAATAGTTTAATTGTTTATAGGAATTCTCCGCATTAAATCTTTTAAGATTTCACTGTTCAGACATTGTCTGACATCTTGCAGTTTTGAAACTCAATTAATATTATCATCTCTATGTTGCCAAGTTCCTGAACTAAGTTTGCTGCTTTTAACAATATTTGTAGGTATGTAATTGAACTGGAAATCTTTGGAATTTCATTAATGGAACCTGAAGTGTTATTTTGTGATCAGAGCATTGAATGAGAAATCTGTTCGATTCTGACTTTCTGAAATTTTCTTCAATGTGTATAAAACAGAATTGTGTTGGCAATTGTTGAAGAGCTTAAATTTTTCGAAACAATGTGTTAACATGATGTAAATTGGGATTATTTATAATTCTATGGCTCTTACAATTGATGTTTATGTGAATGAATCAGGATCTGGGCTGACTTTCGATAGTGATGGAATGGAGTCTTCACTTGGTACGGATCTTATAACTATTGATATACTTTTCAGAATTGTTTAATGCATTTATCAATGTTTTGCCCCGAGGGGGGGGGGGGGGAGAATGAGACTTTAGACAGAAGATGATTCCCAACCAGGTGCGAATTTACATACCAAATGATTCTGGGTCCTGGAAAATAGACTTTTGGCAGATTTTTAATAGACCCCTGTAGTTGGGAATAAGCATGTCATGGGATGGGGATTTAGACAAAATGCTTGGCTCTAGAATTGTGTGATTCCCCTGGGTCAGCATGCCCCCCCCCCCTCCCCCCCTAAAAAAATATTGGTAGGTGCATTTTGTTGGCTGACAATTGGTGCGATTGGCTGTACTTTCATCATATGCTAATTATTACATCCATGGCAATGCATTACAATAAGCTTTTAATATACAGTTTATAACCTAAACATATAACAAAATACATAGCTGCATGCATGTTTAATTAGTGACAAGTTTATGAATATTTTATAAGTGCCAAAGCATGATTCTTCTTTAAAAATATCTTAGAATAAATTTATAAATTTGAACTTGATGATGGGCATTTCTTGTTGCATTTGATTTGCACTGCAAAAAAAAACAGAAATCGCTTTTTTGCTTTGGCTGGTACTTCCATTGTACTTTAGTATCTGTCAGTGAAATATGTCTGTATGAAATATTTATTTTATATAAAGTCAGACCACATTTATTCAACAACCTTCTGTCCGAATACTTGGTATAATCTGAAAAAATATCATGTCCCAATGTATCTTCTTCAAATTGGAATTGGCTATTCAAAGCCATGTATTATTCAAAATAAAATTTTGGACCCGATGAATTGGAATGAACAAGGTCCAACTGTACATGCAATATGTATGAATTATAATAAAAATAGCAGACGGTAATTTATCAATATTAGACGTCATTGATATCATAAGAGATTGCGTTGCAGAATGCCTCTGGGTTAGTGCACCACTCATTGGAACTTTGAGGCATCTTTTAGTATCATGCTCTTTTTGATCACTAATTGCATTTTCCTGGGATAAGATCAATTATATTCCTGCACATTTTTGAACTGTTCCAGTGATTATATTGCATATGATTCATTAAGACTGCTTCACGTTCTATATGTGAGCCAGAAGACTTCATGAAATGATTTTAGGTGAAAAATAAGTTGTTTCTATTCTTGTTTAGCAATGTGGGGTTATGCTTTAAATCTTCTGGAGATATATAGTATAGGTAATACTTGATCTATTGTGAATGTAATTTCCATGACTCATGGGTCTATTTAAAGAATTTCCAGTCAATTGGTAGTGTGAGATTTTGAGAGGAATCGTAAAACAGGACAGGTACGCTGGCACCAGGTTGTGGCACTGTTCCAGTAGAGAAGTATCCTGGAAAAAAACACAAAAAACAGCTGACTGCAATATTGGCGCATGCTCTCATAAAAATACAATATCTGGAGAATTGTGAATTCTATTTATGCAGAATAAATGTACAAGATTTCTGGTTTATTTCAAGAGAAAATTAATTGCATACAGGTTTATCCAATTGATATAATATTAAGTTGTCTTTGACCTTGTTGCTCCAACATACCATTATAGATACAAAATGCTCCAAAGTGTCAGCATGATTCATCAGATTTTAGTTTTTCACTGATTCTGGTTTCAGTACATGGCATTCTTTATAGAACTGTTCCAAGTTGATCTTCAGTTCAGTTATGAGCTTATACTGAACTTACTTTTGAAGACGTGTTTTCAGTGAAACTTGTGCCAATCTCCTTTGCTATGTTAACTTTAAAGTACACCGACTCTTTTTGGAACCAATGTATTTTAGAACCTGGTTCCAAATTCAGCAATGTTGCTTTTCAGTCTCCAGTTCCAGTAGCTTTCTTTATTTTGTTTGTCAGATGTTTCTGCTATTTTATTCTGAAAAAGCTTTATGATGGTACCATTCCTCATGGTGTATTCTGTTTGAGGCTTTTTGGCTTTTCCTAAGTCCTTTTCTATTAGCTGTTGGTTCTGCACAGTTTATATTGTTTGAATAGCTTTTCTTCGATTACCATTGGGCAGATTTTAATTTGAAAGTTTTGAGTTTATGTTTGAGTTCAGTGTTATATTTCATTGCTATTGTGGGTATTGACTATTGCTAATTGTTCTGAAGAGTAAAAAGCAAGTACTTGAACTATTTGTTGAAAATTAATTTAGATTTTATTTGATCAATGTAATGCTCACAGTAATAACATCAATTGATGTAAGATCTGTTGACTTATAATGGTGACAGTGGTGATAATAGAATGAACTATTATACTCTTGCATGTGTAAATGTTAGAAATTTGTTAATCTGAGTTTCCTTTTGTATGCATGGTTACTTCAGTGTTGCAAAGGCTTGCAGTAGAACTTTGTTCATTATTAGTTTTTGTTGTTATTCTCCTGTGTTGTTATTAGTGAAAGCTCAGTTCTTAAATGAAGATTTTTATTTTTATGATAAATAACCTTTGTGCATTACATATTTCTTTGGTCATTATAGTTTCCTTAGAACGATTTAATGCATTTTGAATAGACATAATTTTGCATATTTCAGACCAATTATATTTCATTTATAAGATTAATAGATTTGTTTTAATAATGCTTATAGATTCCATATAATTATATACCTGGATGTTAGTGAAGCGCAATTGTAATAGGCAAATTATGTTTGCTTAAGTTACTATTATCAACTTAATCTTATTGAGGCAGGTTTAGCAGTATTTATGCTATATTTGTCAGTTGGGTCTTCTAAAATTGTGTACATGCATTGGCACTTAAAGACACATGTATCACTGCAGGGAGACAATTCGGACTGAAATATCAACTGACACAATAGATATAAACATTTTATGTTGAACAATTGAAACTTGATAAGTTTCACAGTAGATGCGATATATTCCCCATACATAAGCAGTAACTAACCCAAGGTGCTAATCTGATGTTACACAGTTTGTTAGTGTGTTAAGCATATCATTTGTTGAAAATGTGTTATTTATTTTGTTATTTTTGTTTATTTATAGGGGACAACACAGAAACAAAGTCTTATAAACCTGTGTCTTTCTCAAATCAACAACAATCATCGCCGTCATCGTCACAGTTCCATTCTCAAACGTCACCAATGACTGTCACTGTAAACACAAAGAAAGGTAACTCTTACAATACTATTATTTGCCAATGAAGAGTTAATTTAAAAATGTCCTCATATATCTGAAAACAACAAATTGGTGTGGTGTTATTGCAATTGGATGAAATTTTATGAAAATATCAAATTTGTATTCAAATATGTGTGAATGTATTGTAATATTTACTCTACAATCAAAGGATAGAGACGATGAGTGTTATATGATGCTTGCTCTGTACACTTTTAGGGTCTTAAAAACAGAAGTATTTTTGGTGCTTTTTAAAATTAAAATGTTTGTCTCTAATTTCTTTCTACATGAAGGAATTTCAATGTTGCATAAGAGTGTGTGAGTTGAAATTTTATCCAATATATATAGTTGGAAGCAACCTACAAACACTCTCCATGGTTTGTGATTTATGTAATAATATTGCTTCTTGTTCAATGAATGAAATGTACATTTTTCTTTTCTTAAATCATTTCTCAGCTAGAAATTGTAATTATTATTCATGTTATCTAAAGGTTTGGTATTTTGAATTAATTTGTTATTTTATCATTTTATTATTCTGAATTGAATGTATATTGTCAGTCGTGTAGGAGTTAGTTCCCTTAGATTATAACATTTCATGATGAATTGATGAAATATTGCAGATCTGATGTTAAAAGTAATTTGTTGTGGCTTTATAGAGACCATAATTTATACTTTCCTGCTTTTGGTGTTGTGATATTGTGTATGATAAGTAGATAAGTTGGATGTTGTTGTTGTAGATAAATATTGTATATACATCAGTTATGTCAGCAATAATTTGTGCATGTGATCTATAGGTTTACTGTGTCAGACCTTAGAAGTGGCCATCTTGAGAATGGAAACTGTCTTATGTACTGACACAGACAACATCAATTTTATTCATTTTCTTTGAAAAATTTAGGGAACATTTTTGTGTTGAGTTAGATGGAGGAATCGGCTTTTCAATAAATAGTCCTACTTTATTTGACTCCAGGGCACTAAACATATTGGAATGAAATAGTTTGGGACTTTCTTATGACTAATTAAAATCCTGATACATTGTTCATGATGATTCTAGAAATTTCAAATAAGACGGAGGGGAGCATTGATTGTCAGAAATTTTTAATTGATCAGACTTTTTTATCATTTGATATTGTCTTCTGTACAGTTAAATCTCGGACGGCACCCGCTAGTCCAGTGTTCCAACGTCAGTACCGCACAGCGCCAACAAGTCCAGTAATGTTTCAATCAGTGCTAAAAATACCACCATTGTCTCCCAGAACACCACGATCGGCTCTTGGTAATTTTGATACTGCATACCTTCTTGCATGCAGACACAATACTAAATTAATTACACAGTGTATTCTAATTGATAACAAATGAGCTGGAAATGGAATTTCAAGTAATTAGGCTTTTAATTTTGCAATATTGCAGATTTGC
Organism: Mactromeris polynyma; assembly: GCA_032209605.1. NCBI lineage: Eukaryota > Metazoa > Mollusca > Bivalvia > Venerida > Mactridae > Mactromeris > Mactromeris polynyma. The sequence goes on from JASFXZ010000003.1 coordinate 37,115,902, forward strand.
AATGAGTTTCTGATAAAACATAGTTTCGGTATCCTGAAGAATTGGAATAAAAAATGAAATTGTATGCATTTTCTGTAGAGGAAGACATCAAACTTGTGTTTGCCTTTATATTGTACTGTATATTTCATTAGAAAAAAATGAAATTATTGTTTACTTACTAATTACAACATAATAAAACTTGAAAAAGATAATTGATTATTAATTGATGTGACTCACTATTGCATGCAAATATATACAAAGCAAATAAATGGGCTGATATACAAGCCTTTGCTTTTACATGTCTTGCATTATATGCCTTTTTATTTATCCTATTTAGTTGCACCAGTTAATAAGATATAAAATTGCAAATCTGAAAATTATTCTATGTACCGAAACAAAACATTTTGTGTTTTACATATTCATGTTGGTTGGTTTACATTGTCATTTATATTGACATTTCCATTCATAATCAGTTTCTAGATTAAGGAGAAATTTCCTGGAAGACCAATCACCTGAAAGGAAACCGGCAGCTCGAGCATCACCCCCTCCACACTGCCCACCAACACCACCAAGGCCCCGCCTTCCGAAATACTTTCAGCCAACTCCATTCATACCACGAGATTCCCCGCCACCATTACTACCTCGACATCAGCAAGAACAACCAAATATGTCTGAACAAGAGGATAATATTCATGTGTCATCTTCCATTACCTCATCACCAAAACTGCTGCATCAAACATACATTCAAGATTCTAGTCTAAGCTACGATGATGATTTACCTGACACTCTACCGCCTGTGCTTGTGTCCCCTAAAACATTACGTACTACTTATTGTAGTGATAACTATATATCAAGCGGTGATGATGGTGGTAAGAAATCTGCGGCATCTCCTAGGGCATTTAAAAAGTTTAACTCTAAATTGAAACCCCCCCTAAAAAAGGATAATATTGCAAAACCTCAGCCTTTAGTTCCAGTACCCAAACCACAGAAATTAAGTAAAATATATGATCCTTCTAAAAATGTTACTGAAACTAAAAAGATTCCCCCTGTAATTTCTCCTAAACCTCTAAGACGGAGAAATATGACTGATACCTCATTTAGTGCAGATGAATATGTTTCTGACACATTCAATAAACCCAATGTTTCTCCAAAACCAGTTAAGGTCTCATGTGCTCAAATAAGCCTCAGCAGCGACAAGAGCACAGATAATAAAAATAAACCTACTGTAACGCAGAGAGAATCTCGAAAGTCAATTAGAGAATCAGAAAAGTCACTTAAGAAACTTGATGATCCACCTACAATGGATGAAATTAAGCACTCTTTCTTAACTCCAAGATTCCATCGAAGAAAAAAACATGATGGCTCTCCTGATGCTACAGATTCTATAACTCATACAGTACCCCAGTCACCAAAATTCATGAGGCGGAAAAAATTCTGGCGAGGTATTTCAATAAGCAGTGAGGAAGGCGGGTCTGATAGTGGTCTACCACCTACTAGGACTAAGGATGAGACATCCAGCAAAAACTCCAGTGGCCTGAAACTATTTCGTAAAATGCGGCAAAAACTTTCCAATTTAGGTATTCCAGGTATAGATGAGTGATGTGTGAAGCATGTTTTTGAGATTTTGATTCTCGGAGATTTCCCATCAAGGTTTCATTATTTGTTGCACAGTTTTGCTAAATGGTTTTTGATTGCAGTTAAGGAATGATTGTGATTCCATTTTGGTATTGATTTGAAACTTCCTGGAGTTGCTTTGAAGCTAACTGAAAAATTTGGTTACATTATGGTTTGCTGTTTTTGGTTGTTGCATGGCAAACACACAGCTATCACCATGTCTGTTTTGATCTTCATTAATCCATAGTTTCTATGTCTAATTCTGTCAGACATTGGTTGTACTTTGTCAGCATACCAATGCTTTGGAAATGACATTGGTGATCTGGGTGTATTTGTTGAAACAAATGAAGTGGCATTTATGGTATTCAGTTTGTTTTTGCTTGAATACAAATGGATGTTACAGTTGTTACATTGTATGTTAACATTATCATCTCATCATCTTTATGATTTTCAGTCTCTGAAGGTTGTTCTGTTTTCTTCAAATATCAGAAGTTTGTTATCTGTTATATTAAGAACACCCAAACTGTTTCAGATTTGCAGTTTCTCTCGCATGGTTCTGTTTGCATGCCTGCTATTTTCCTAACCATTGTTATATTTCTGTCTTTACCCATTTAGCTCTTTCTAAGTTATTTCTTTTATTGATCTTGATTGGCCCTGTAGTGGCAGCATGTGCTTTCATATTTGGATTCCCAATCTTATGAATCATGTCTATGATGTGTTTCTTCTGTTTTATCTAGACACAGACGGTTTTGACCCACAAAGATCTTGGCAGCAGAAGTCAGCTGGAGAGCCATCTGCTGCAAGCAGAAATGTAAGTGTTGAGGATCATGGTTGGTCCTTACCAATAAGAGTTGAGTCCCCACAAAAGCAATCGTTTGGGGCCCCACCACATAGTTATGGCTTTGATTCTCCAAGGTCATATGAATCTCCAAGGTCGCAGCCTCAGAATATTGTCCCTCCACCCAGAGATTTCGCTCCAGGTCATGCTGACCTCCCAAGGGAAATTCCTGTTGTATTTGAAGGAATTAACCAAAGTCTTAGAAGTCTAAGACAAATCCCTGTTGATGTTGACAAGAGCCAAAATACTGAACTGGCAAGTTCAGTCAATATTGAAAGAAGTCCTATACAGAAGCAACTTCTTCGAGAACAATTTGCACCGGCAGTACAGGATCAGCAAGGACAAAAATCCAGTGTCCAGTCACCAACATTAAAGCGGGAAATACCAATACAGATTCATCGTGGTCCTGTTACATCACAGACATCTGTGGAGAGTGACACTTCTAGAGTTGATTCTCCAAGACAGATAAAAATAGAGCGTGATAGAAAAAAGGCTGATCTGGAAAAACGTAGGATTGTCCTTGAAAGAGACATTAACAATGTTATCTATGATGCTATAAAGCAAATACCTATCTATGATAAACAAACCAAGCAGGAAATTAAGCCCCCACCATCTGGTCCTCGTGGTCCCTATCCCGATATAGATCCGCCACCTTATGGAGCTCAGAAGAGTGAGTATGAACTCATTACTCCTACAAAGGTTGAATCCCAAAGAGAAAAACGTATGGAACAGGCTCTACAATCTCAATATGAAGCGGATAGAAAGGAGAATGTGCAAAAAATGTGGGAAGAACGCAGTCAAAAGGATAATATGCAGTCGCAGATTGGTTCATATGCAACTCTGCCTGTCAAGAAACATGCTGTTCCTGTTGAAAAAACTTCACAAAAATCATTTGAAGATGAAGCAAGCAATTACTCTACTCTTCCCTCATTTGGACATAGGCGAAGGGATGTAGGTCAACACAGTCCCAAGCTTACACGTACTGTCAGTCATGACCAAGATGTCTATATGAGTGATATCGAGGGTGGTAGGAGTAAGAATCAACCACATTGGCGACCAATGCACTCTCCATTGCAGTCGAGGCATGTTTGGAAACCCAGTAAGCCCTCTCAGTCAGCAGAACAAACACAGTCAAATTGGTCACTGTCTGGCTCCCCAGTGCAACAGAAGAAGGAAAGGAACCAGCCTCGTGCTCCTATTAGCAGGACATTGTCTGAAAGTCATAGCCATCCAGAACAACAGGGGCATAATTACCCGAAACCTCAAGGTCAAGGTTATCCTTGGCAACAGGAATACCCTGAGAGACAGACTAATGTTTACTCTGATAGGCAAGGACAAAGTTACCCGTCCCAACAAGGTCAAAATTACCCTGAACAGCTTGATCCTAGTTACACTGAACAGCTAGATCAAGGTCATTCGAATGAGAAGCAGTCAAAATCATCAAGAGGTTTCATACCCATACAGATACAGCATGAGCAGAGACCAAGAAAAGGTAACATGCATGGAGTTGCATGAACCAGAGGTTAACATAGAAATCGTACAGAAGTAGATTATAAACCTCAATACCATATAACTTGCAGATGTGGACATTGTGACTAGACTGGACTTGAAGTACCAAGTCTTAAATTAACTGTTAGCATCCCAACTAAAGCATATCAAGGTGCATGTCTATTCCTCTCTCACTTTGAAATGATTTGATGGATCTTACTGCTTACTGACAAGTAAGATACTCCTGAGAACTTTTTCATCATCTCATACTTTTGGCACATGTCAGATCATCCTGTATGATTGTCTTAATGCATTATGAAATCTGAATAACAGCATTTAGCATGTATTTAACAAATATCTATGAGTCTGTTTTAGTTCCATGCTATTCTAAGCTTGGAAGGCTCAATCTGAACTACTGCCTTTGGCAGTAATGAACTATTTAGTGTGACACATTGTAATTAAGTCCCTGCTTATTTTGGCCTTCACGTATTTAATATTGGTATTGCTGTCAAGAAAGGCATAGTGTTGGTATGGGCTAAAAGTAGTAAAGACTGCAGTTTGTGGAGTTGTTGTCATGGTAACAGTTACTGCCATGGAGGTAGTTTGCCCATAGCTTTTGTATGGCAATCTATAAACTGACTTATAATTTTAGGGATGGCATTTTCCTTGCAGTTGGTAGGGCATCACGCTAGCCAATTGGTTCATGATCTATGTACCAATGGGTGTTGCTTTTTCTTCGACATCATACTTGTAAGTGGACAATGGCTGTTGAATAGAAGGATGAGAATATTCCTGTATAATCATAGCTTGACAACTGAGAATAAGGTGGATGTAGATACACCTTAGCATTTATTGAGTCTCCTGAAGTTAAATGCAGCCAAAATGCACCCATAAACCATTCATTATTCAGAGATTAATTCTATCATGAGTAAAATGGGTACTCCGAAAATCATTTGCTCATTGTGTTTACATTAAATTGTAACATTATGTTAATTAAATGCAATAAAACTATGGGCTGTATTGTAATTTCAATACCAAATGTACTTCATACTGGTCATCCTGAATCCATCTGTCACAATTGACTTGTTTTGGTAGTATTAATTACATGTACTGATGGATAGCAATAACATGGTCAATATTTTCCATCGATAAACTTTTTATCTCCTAACAAGGCATTTGTTATAATGGGAAATTCTGCTTTACTTTTATCCACTGATAGGTTTCGTGATGTTTACTAGTGGAAGGTCATACATATTGCCTCTTCCTGTGTCTTATGTGTCTAAGATTTCTTGTGAGTCTCTTACAATTGGATTTTATCACATTATTAGAGCCACGAGGATGTAAGGTGTATTTAGTCCTTCAGTGATTGGAAATTGTATTCATCAGTTTCTCCGAGTCCGCCTGTAAGTGAGTTATACAGATCAATACTGACCATTAAAAGGCCATGTGACAAGATCCTCTTGTGGACAATTCTCTATTTGTAAAATTAACATGCTTTAAGAGAAACTGGAATTTATGTCAATTAAGTAGCTGTGTTAGTCCTGTGTCATCTTAATTAATGTCATTTCTTGGTGGAATATAGTTGGATTTAGTTGTTTAGTTTGTTCTTTAGATTTTTTTTCTGATGCACAAAAATGTGCACTGGTGAGTTAAATCTGTATCTGTAACTTTCGTTTCTATTTATTTGTAGAATTTATATCTTATTTGGAAAATCAATAAAAACCGATGTTATAATTTCTTGAGATTTCCCCAGTAACTGTTATATTTTCTTGAGATTTCCCCATTAACTGTTATATTTTCTTGAGATTTCCCCATTAACTGTTATTTTTTATTGAGATTTCCCCATTAACTGAACTCTTGTGAACCAATTCTTCACCTTTGTTTGTATTTACTCTTTTAAGTGAAAAGAAGATATATTAGTAATACATGATGTATTGACTCATTGAGCTTAGTGGTAAAAGTTTCTCAGCATATTTGAAATTTTGGTATTATGCGCTTAAATGAATGTTTTATGTCGATCAACTATGGACTTTATCCTCCTGTTTGTTGAATGTTTTTACTATTGTGAGATTAATGTCAGGTATCTTAAGCTCAGTTGGAGACTCCTTATACTTAGATATGTAGAGAAATGTTCACAGAATGTCAGCTCACTATGATATTTAGATTGGTTTATAGAAATAAGAAGGGCATGTTTACCTAGTTGTTGAAAGCATAATACAACTGTATCTTGGAGCTTCTGTTTTCTTAACATGAAAATTTGATGATTGATCTGTTTAAATACAAGAGAATTCCTCTGTTCAAACAAGAAATAATATTATTTGACACATTTTGTCTCATCATTTCCTGTGTTTCAATTTACTAGCTTTGGAGGTCATAGTACTTGTATGTGAATGATATACGCATATTTCACTGACTAACTTAATTTTTCAATGTTGATAAATTAGTTAGTCTGTAAAATCTGAGATCCTGTTAATGTGTTTAATATGTGTCCATCACATTTAATGTAAAGACAAAATATATCATTTTTCTACAGAAACACATCAGTCGGGTGTCTGTAACAGAGGTATTATGGTACTAAATTAATTACGAAATCCTAGGGCAAAAAAATCAAAAAGTTTGCAACTGTTCAATATCAGTAACAGCTTGGGTGTTGCGGAGGATATTATACACATATATAACCTTCTGTCTGTATTCTGTATACTAAAATCTGATTACATCAAGTATGGATCTTAAACACACCACCATTTGTCAATATTTTCTGGAATAATTATACAAAGAATGTGTAGGTAGGTTTTATAACTTTTGATACTCTCTAAGTAGCTATTATAGTGTATTTCATTTGTCAGAATTGTAATTAGTGCAATTAAGAGGTAACCCTTAAATTAGCACCAATTGCTCTCCGTTTCAGATGGGTCACAGTAAGCTAGTTTAATAGGTCTTGCGACTTTAGAACTAAATCTCAAATCTAATTTAAGTCTTTCATTTACTTACGTTTGTTTTCATTCGTACATTATTTTGGAGCAATGTAGTATAAGCATCACATTGGTTCATGTCATCTTTTAATAACCAATATTGTCAATGCATTCTGCATTTTTGTTCCTAGAAGAAAACAACAATGTAGTTTTGGTTGTTGAAGATTTTTTGCATACTTGTTCAGCTTGCTAAATTTAATTATCAGAGGTCAGTGTGGCTCACCAAATAATGATTTTGATGCTATAAACCATCTGCATTGATATGGTATATCCTGGCAAGTTTACCTATATCCTGGCAAGTTTATGTGCTTAGAATACAATCCACCTGTTTCATTGTTGTTGTTATGTTGGACTTTTACGTCATCTTTCAAAAGTAGTTCAGTTATGTACCACAGCCTGTAAATGTAACCAGTATTCTTTCGTTACCAACCGATACTAACATGCCCTTCATCAAATTGTCATGTAGAAATTTACTTATGCCTCACCCTGGTTCGAGCCTACAACCTGCAGATTGCTTAACAGACGGAGCTGACCAGATGGGCTCGGCAGATACCATTTTCGATGTTCTTTTAAGCAAATGAATGTCTGCTGACCTGTTTTATACTGCCATGTAACTCTTCCCACACGTGAAGCACTGACAGTTTTGTGTCTGAATTGGTTCCATGTGTGTGAAACAGTCAGCCAAATAGTGTAAGCGACCTTTTTTTGTTCTCTTGACATTTTTTGGCATTTTGATCAATACCAATATATTTGGAAGCTCTTTTTTGTTTAAACAAGGACTTCTGTGGAATTTGGCTGGTGTCCAGTAACATCCTTATGGACCCTAAATATCCTAGAATCAATACTAATTACATTAAGGGCTTCTGTTTCTAATGGGATTTTCTATAAATAGTTTATTGGAAAAAATATTCCATTGCTTAAAGCGTTGGAATTAGTAGAAGTGGTTGTATTTCTCTGCAATAAAGCAACAGTTGTGTTTTTGTAAAAGACAATTCCATCTTGGAATTGAAATGATTTTGTCTTTTTGTTATTTTCTCCAGTAGCAATGTTTCATATCTTTGTTCTGATCCTCTGTTTGCCAAGTTTGGAAGAATAACTGCATTGATCGAAAGTTACAAGGTTGCCAAATCTTTCTCCAGTTTTACATTGATTTTTTCAGTGTATTCCATAAAATGCCTTGATGAATGCCTCGAATCTAGATATCCCTCGAGTTTTATGTAGTGGAATAAGTTTCGGATAATTTTATTACATAATGTTTCGATATCTTGTCTAGAACTGAAGTCAGTCTCTGCTTGTGGATGTCGTAATTTGGTAAGGAAAATCAATTCTTATGTCACATTTTACTTCAAATGTATGTCTTTGTAATCTCTATTGGTTTATATTATTATTGTTTCTTCTTTCTTAGAGACATTGTCAAGGTCTTAATGACGTCTGATAGGGCAACATGTCACAATTGTTATCAGTAATTTATTGCTGATCGTTGGCACATTTTCTTGCTGTTTTATGACATTTCTTTTTTATGGAATCTGATCTTGTGGCGCTGTAATGAGATGTTGTAGGAAATTACATTGGCTGTGTGACAAGCACTCTCCACTGATGGAGTCAAAAAAAGTCTAAGATTGAAAGGAAATCAATGTCATCAAATAACACTAAAAAACTACCAGACTGGAGTAAATAATTTCCTTGATATAATTATGATGGCTGTTCTCTAAAGCTTCTATACTGAAATATTAATTTTTATGTTGCTGGCTCTGATAGTTGATCTTGATGTCAGAGATGATTTTTACCAATTAAGGTGCTATGAAAGTCCTTCCTTGACTGATTGCTCTGCATTTTTAGACAAAAACACACTGTGCCATAAGAGTTGTTTTATAGTTACTACGTTATGTAACAGTTACAATCGTTCTTCTGTAACTGGGATAAAGTCAATAAGAATCAGATTATTGGATTGGCATTCCGTGGTTGTAATTTTCTCTTAATTAGATAAATTTTGTCATATTGCTTACTAACCAGAAACTAAGTAAAATATTTCATCTACCATCATTGTTGGAGGTTTGGACATTCTGACATTTTGCTTTCTACAGGCTATTTGCTGGATGATTAAGTGGTGTAGCATTTTTCTGTTCAATGTAATTTATTGCAAGCTTGATTCCACAGTTCAAAGTCTTGGGTGCATGAAATTGCTGAATATCTGGTCTAGTGGCGAATATTTCTAATCTTCTGATGTCATTGAAATGTTGCTACTGAGATTTTTATGGACATTGGTTGAAACTGGTTGTTTGTAATATGGGAGATACTGTATCATGCTTAAAGCTTGTTTCATGGACAAGTTATTCCTTATGGTCTGCCAGGCCATTCCTTGCGCCTCTGTGTTCCCTAAGGTATGTACCCTATAGCCTCATCAAGTGCCTTATGTTTTATGGAGTGTTGTTTTCCCAGAGGTCTGTTAGGGGAGGCATTGTCTTATGTGTATGTTGTGTTCCCTGTAGCAGCTTATTTGCTCTCTTTTCATACTGTCATATCAGGGGTCTTAAATTATTATATTAATGTGAGACACGAATGACTAACTGCAACATGTGTGCATAAGTGAAATCTGATATGGAATTGAGAGCTGTAGTCAACATGTTGCTTATGATATGTTAGGAAGTGTCTGGGTGTCTTGATGAATGCAGTATAGATCCAAATATCAGGGCAAATAATGAAATAAAATCCTTTTTTCATTTTGCTTTTCTCTGAAATTCTTCTGTCTGATATATTTTTCTATTAAGTAACGGATCAATTTTTAGTGCGTCTCTTTGATACAAGTATGTAAGAGATCAGATGGTATGGGAAACACTTCATTTGGATGCAATGATTCTGATTATAGTGAAGTTGAGGAAATGCTTAGTTCTGATCATGTTCTATTTCTTGTTTTAAGATTCTTCAGGTTCAAATAAATGTTTCTAGAAATAGATTTATGATTGCATCTGCCTTGCACATTAAAGTATTTATAGACTTTATATCATTCCTGTCATAGTAAAAATTGTTACCTGGTTATCAATGAAGTGATTATTCCCCGAAATATAGGTTCCAACTTTTGTTATAACAAAGAGGATGATTTTATTATTGGCATTCAGGTTTAATACTTGAATGCTGTTGCAATGTGTTAAAAAAATTACATCAATCTTTCATTGATTTTGTTGGTTTACGATTGTTTATGTTAGAACAGGATTTAGATTGATGGCACTCTGATCTGTATGATAATAGAATAAGGAGTATTCATTCTCCCTGTCTGTATTACAACTTTTGATTGGTAATCATTTGCGGAACTCATAACATGCTTGCATGTCTGCAATTGTTGAACATACTTTGAAACCAGAAACATGATTGTCACAATATAATCATTTTGGGTAGAAATACTATACTTGGGGTAGATAAGAAGATATTTGTATGTCGGTCTGGTATCTAAGTTATGTTTCTGTATTGGATATATGTGGAGGAATGCATGTGTCTATTTACAGATAAATAATTGCTGCTGAAGATTTTTGGCTCTTATGTCATGAAAACAGTATCAGTAACCTGTTTTTATCTCAAGTAGTCTTATTGTATGAGGCTTATCTTGTATTTTCTCTTTGAAATTGGATACAACATTGTTAGGCCCTACGAATTGCATGGCCAAAAATAAATATATGCATCTAGAAAAGTACTAAAATTGCTAGCGTGCATTTTGGTTTAGTTTTGGAATGCTGTATTTTCCGATCAAAGTGATTATTTTCCGATCAAAGTGATTGTATATGCTGTTATTTTTTGCCGTCTACCATAATTCATCACGATCATTTTACTGTAATGGAAGGAAAAGGCTCGCAGTTTGATAACTGTTGCTAGCTAAACTCTGTTAAATAAAATTAATGTTCTTGCTTTGTTGAAAATCATAGATTTTTATATAATTTGCATGATATGCAACGATGATACCTGTATGTTCACAGCATGTTCTTTATGAAGCAATCAGATTTCATGCATTTTATGACATTGATGCATTCAATCCAACCTGTTAGGAAATCTTGTTTATGGGGATTATGCGACGAGAAAGTGATTGTGTGTGTGCATGTATGTGTGGTATATTTTTCTAGAAATAAAAACAAACACCCGGATACATAAAATTATAAGATATTAAGTTAAAGTAATAGCAGTTATTAAAATAAAGCAGTTTCCGGAGGTGGATTAATTCTGCTTGTTGCGTCGTGAAATTCTCTTTTGCTATTTAATAAGTAAGTTATTGTTGTTTATATTATTTGTATCACTTACTCGTTTTGAAAACAGTGTTGTCAATAACAACCGGCCGCCATCGGAAATTCCTGGTTCAAATTGCATTTGGGTAATGGGTCAAATTTGCAAAGGTTACATTTTTTATCCCCAGTGGAGCCTAAGCTGTCCAGTAACTTTTCTGTTTGGGCAAGTTCAACCAAAATTTAGTGACATCACTGATTTTGGAATAAAATGATAATTATACAAAATTAAAATATAATACTTTAACGGATATTTTGATTGTTACCATGCATAGTCGTGTTTGTTAAAGTGAATGCACAAATGCATGGTCATGCATCGTGGGCCCTTTCGAAGTAAGGGATCGGGCCTGTCAGTATGTTTGTTTGCCCTACACCCTTGAGTCAATAACAGACATAATAAGGCATGTTACTAATTGTATCTTTCAAATTCGAAATGATTTTTGTACAAATGTAAATGAGATTACTACTGAAAAGTTGTTGTTGACATATAAATGGTTCGGAGAGTTCAGACACCATCCTACTGTTGTAGTTGAGACATTTAAATAACTTTATTTTGATTGATGAATGTTTAATAATTTTTGATCTATAACTTACAAAGCTGTCAGCAGGGGGTTGTGGTAATAGAAAATGTTCTCTGTAATATGAATGTCTTCCAGGAAAATCGAATAGTACCATGTAATAATTAAGTAAACGTCATATTACATCTAAATTGTATATCTTATATTGTTCAAGCATTCTTTTGTCTTTTTCTATATATTTTATTATATTTAATAATGATTTTCCATATTTTCTAGTTGGAGATAACACGTATGATGATGAGAAGGAATCCAGTTTGTCAAGCTTTGATACATTAGGTAAGTGGTTGCCATGGCATACTCTTGCTTGGAGAAAGTTGTGCTAGTTTATATACATCATTGACTTACAAGAGGTGGTGCAAAACTATTACAAACTATTATAACTGCTTCTTAATGAATCTGAGTTACAACAACTTGCACCAAACCCTTTGATATGATAATCTATAATTCTAATGACTGAACTTAGTCAAAGGATGATATGACTTGTAATACCATTATAAGGGCATTCCCTCTCAGTTTTCAAACAACTTGGGAGTACCTGATAATTTTTGGGGGTCCCTTTTATTATTGTCATCTTTTCGTGATGATTCTGCCATGACGAAAGTTGAAGGTCAAATAATGGACACTTTAAACGTAACTAGATCAAAAATGTAGGTGCTGGATTGATACAGATAAATACAGTTATCGAAAAGAATAGGAATTATCACACAGAATGTATCTGAAAGGGAGATGGCACAATTTATTTGTGAGTCCTCGGGACACATGGTCAGTTGTAACCACTGTGGGAGTCTTCAAGGTCCAAACATTTCATTAGTGACACTTAAAACCTTGCGTCATGGAAATCTCTGCATTGAATATGATCATTATACCACGTCCACCAAAAATGTACAGTAAAACCTCACATAAAGACCACCTCAATAATGAGACAACATAAAAAAACACCACTTTTCAAGTCCATTTTCACTGTTCGTTATTCAACCTCAATATTAAGGTCACCTCAATAGGAAGACCAGTTTTCAATGGTCCTTAAGGTGGTCTTATTATTGAGGTTTTACTGTAGCAGTAAAACATCCATCAAAACACTTACTATAATTATTAAATGGCAATTTCCATTATAAGATTTCTTGTTACATTCATCTTGCTAAAATTGATCAGTAAAGTATAACAGAGCTCGTCTGCACAATATTTGACAAGTTATGTTATAGTTTTATGATTTGTATTAAACGTTATTACATTAGAATTAGTTCCCCTTGCCGCATCTAATTGCTGTAATTTATTTCAAGTAATTTTATTTTCCCATCCTTTTAGTGTCATAATTATACAAAATTACCACTTACATCAGTTTGATATCGGTCCTTCAGTCGATTGCTTGGGTCAAACCTGTTAAAAGTCAGTTATACTTTTCAGTATGTCAGTGGTTGTCAATTGTAGGGTAGAAAAGTTTTTAGTGTTTTTTGATGGGGATGGCATTTTATTGACAATATGTGATGTATTGATGTGATGAAGATATTACTGGATGAGATTGAAGATGTCTAGAAGATTGAATTGTTTTTGTCTTGGCGTGTGGTTCAGATCTTGTTATTTATAAATTCATAATACTGGATACTAAATTCTGTTTTTATTGTTAATTCCTGGGTATTTTGGAGATAAAAAATTACAATTGTAATAATGATTATTGTTGTTGATCAAAATATGAGGGTTTGGAAAATATTGGGACGTTTGCCAAGGGGTAAGATACGTTGTAAAACAGTCATATGATATACATGTACTAATAAAATTAAAATTAAAAATCTTATTTCTGGCAAATTTATGTTTTTTATATTTTTAATAACTTTTCAGTTATGGGTTTTATATATGAAATATAATTTAATTTTATCTGTTAATTGGCAGATTATGCACTGTGTTAGATTGGGATGAATGTCTTTTTTTACAGTATTTTAAGGGATCATTATAAACACCATGGTATTCTATATTAGCAGAACCTGATTTAGATCTATAATTGCAGATTTTGTATGAATTACATTTGCTGTATACAGTGTATAACTGTCATAATGTTTTATAGGAAGAGCAATATCAATGAACAAGATAATCAGATACTACCCTGGTTTATATTTATAGATACTTCTATGGAACAGAAAATGAATGGTACTGCACCGACATCCTCAAAGACAAGTCCAAAACCAGGTAACTATGGGTTTTTGGTGTGTGTTTTTGTATGACTGCATTTATTTGATAACTTTCTATCTGAATACTCTGTATCATCCGAAATAAATGTCAGGTCCTGATATATTCTTATGCACGTCGAATCGAAACAGGCTATTCGAAACCATGTATTGTTCGAAATAAAATTTCGGACCCGATGAATTGGAATGAACGAAGTCCTACTTTATGAACTATATATAATATTGAGCTCTCAACAAAACAGTAACTTACCTACTCTTTGACCAGTAGGTATTTCTATTATTTTTCTTCGTCCATCTACTGTCAGGGGGATATTACTGTTTAAACGCAGTTCATTTGCTGCTTAAGTGAGTTAAATTCCATTCCTATACCGACAATGCACTGGCAAATGTATACCATATACAAGAGAAACATACATTTATATTACTGTCATTATGTTTCCATGGACTAAAATATGTCTGAAAACATTTACCATACATGTGTTTGAGAAACTTAAAGTTGCTCCTAATTTGTTATTGAAATTATGTCAAAAAGCAATTACAAATTTGGACTGAATGTTGTGACATGATAAAATGTTTCTTGGTGGTCATAAATCACTTTCCTCCCCTTTCTTCATGTTTTGTCATAGAACTCTCTGGTGGTTTCAATGTGTTTGATACGATGTTCCGAATATCTGTGTCTGAGTATCCAATATTACACATTCACATACCATTTATTGTTGAGTCATTCTTTAGTTGTTGTAGAGTAATGTATGATTTAGGTATTAACAATTCTGGTTATATTAATTAGAGAAGCAGGCTTGTTCCTTAAAATCATTACCTTATTGACAAATCTATCCAATTGCTGTTTAATTGGACATGATGCATGATTTTGGCTGGTAGAGACAAGGTTTTAGATTAATCTTCCTGTTAAATGCAATGTTCTTCCCACACAATGTTGCAATTTTATCCCTTTTTAAAAATAGTTACAGAAAAGTAATTACTGTAATTTAGAAATAACAATCATGCAATTGATACACCCAGCAAGATGGAATCACCACCATAAACAACATCTATTAAATTAATAATTCATTCACTTTCAAGTCATGTAGAGCTAATTATTTAAAGAAAGAGATACATTGCACCATTTCAATCCAATCCATATCAATAAAGCTTGTAAATTAAAGTATTTTATGTATTGCCTTATTTTGGTAATGAATGAATGTTAAAATTTCTGCGAAATTGTTTTTGTTAGAACTGGATTGTTGGGATTGAACTGAATTGTTGGAATGTTAAGGGAAACACTTGCTTACAATCCTAGGGCGTATTTTCTTAACAAAAAGAACCTTATTAAAACTGTGAGCACATTGTCTTGGATTATTGTGTATATGAATTGATCCTGGTATAAGTTTTCGTTTTATGAGATGAAGAATAAAGAATTGTAAATAATTGAAGTTTGTGGAAGTGAAATTCACTGTCAAAAAGCCTGCTTTGATTATTTTTGTCAAATATCGGAAATGTTGCCATGCTCTCAATCCTATTGGATGACATGTTTTCACTGACATCTGACTTCAATTGGGAAAAAAAGGATGAATATCAGAAGTGAACATACTGAGAGTTTGAGAAATGTTGTTCATTTCACTGAGCTAATATAATCTGAGACTGATGAAAATTTATAGCAATAAATTAAATCAGCTACTATGTGACACAACAATTTGTGCAGAGGATACATTGTGGTGTGAACTCATATTGGTGACGATGTAAGATAAGCTTGGTGCTGCAAATAGAAATAATCTTGAATTGAGACAATTAGTTGTATAGTGCTGTCAGTGAGAGAAATGTTCTTTTAAGACTTTCCAGAGGATTCATCATCGTAAATATTGTGAAGATACAGCATTGTAGAAGGTATTGTTAAGAGCGTTGTGTCAGAGGAAAGTGTTTTTGTGAGGATATAACTCCCAATTGGACGGATTTTTGTGGAATACAGATACAGTCAACTCCTGTTATAATGACCATGTTTGTTCCTCGGATTTACGTCGTCGTATTGAATATGTCGTTATATTGAATTTGATGAATTCCCGAAAAAAGCTTGATCCGAATAAGCTGATTCGTTCCAATCGAATTTGTGTCGATAAATGAATATTCCGTTGTAGTGAATGTCAGTATTACGAGAGTTGACTGTACTGGTTTGCTGATTGATGTATTTAGTTCTGATTGAATGCGGACTACCATGAAAGCTATTCTGTTAGACTCGCTATGAAAGGAACTGTCAGAACTGGTACCAGATTCATGTAGAGCACAGTGTATGATATATACACCATACTTGGAAGCTGTATATTATCCTATATTGATCTGTTTTTATGCCCACATATGTTGTTCCAGTTATATTAGCTAAGTTGTGTTGGATAGCAATGTGTTGTATTTTGATTGATCTGTATTGGATATAACCGCTGCTATATGAAATTTATTCTGTTTTGGAGGTAATGAACTGTTCACTTTCCATATCTGGCACTGTTTTTTGGTGTGAATAATTATATCTTGTTATTCAGTGGTTCTACCATTTATCAACCTTGGATCAATCATTCTCCAGATCTATACTGCATTCAGTATATAAATTCCAGGAAAATTGCTTATAATTGGTGCTGCTCAGTTCTGATCTGGATTATAGTCAAGTATGGTGGAATGTTTGTTTAGTGTCGCAACACAAACACAGGCTTACTTTCAAGTGTTGTCAAGATCCTGTCTGATACCTTCATGAAATGTTTCAACTAAACCCTATCTTTGTATGAATTACATTTTTTATTGACAAATTGGTAAGATTAGTCGTAACATGGATTGTGACAATTACAATGGCAATAGTGCTTATTTCTGGTGTGCTCTTTTCTGTCTTACCAACAAAACCAGTACTGTTTAATTGCAATTAAATTGAAATAATTGCATTTGCAGTGTTCTAAAAAGTTCATTATTTTGTTTTCAATTTTTATTCTGTGATATTAGTTTTGTATGGATTATCAAACCCTTGCTCTCAGATATATAAGGTTACTGTCTTTTGTTGTTGTTCACTTGATGTTCACGATTTTCTTTCTGTCATGATGCATCTCTATTTCATAATCCTGCACATAGCAATGGATAACAGTGAGCTGACTTATACAATTTAAGGGCAGATTTTGTCTTGAATTTAATCTTTGAATTGCATTCTGTCAACAAAATCTGACACCATTCTTGCAAGAAGATTTTATGTTGAGGCTAGATTGCACGATTCTGATGTGTGCAACTGACTGACTGGAAAATTTATGTTATTACTTAATAATCCAGGCTCCTGACAGTGATTGATTGATCGACTTTGATTGATAATGATGTAATCAGCTGGAGGTCTTGCTGCCGCTGGTGCAGATGTAGGACATCTATAAATAGATTCTGTTAGAACTGTTAAAAAGAATAAGAAAAAATTAGTATGGAAAAACATAGAATATTGTTAAATTCTTTACTTACGATACAGTGTGATTTTGTACAAATGTTAGTCAGAATATATAATGTTACATATTATATGTCTGGGCTATGTCTCCTACCTTGAAGTCTACTATTTTGCGTTTAAGATTTCCATGCTAACTGCTATTGTTTCTGATATCTATAAATTTCATACAAACTTTTTATTACATTTATGAATATTTAAAAAAAAAAATGGTGATAGATTGGAATAATCTTATTTCCAAAGTTGATGGAATCGTTTTCCAGCATGGAACAATTACCTTCATACCATTATATAAATTACATAACCATGTTAAACTGTGTAGTTATATCTAGACTATAATATATCTCCTAGAAGCGTGTATTGATCAATGTGGGTAAATTGATGCCTATTTGGGGAATAATAATTACGTTTTGGTCTAACTGGGAAACAGAGTAAAATTTTCAGCAAGATGTTTTGTTTGTTGGTTTCAGTATTACATAGTGCTTGGTGTCTGCTTATATTCCTGGAAAGAGTTGGTGTTTCTAACAGGGTTTAGAAAGTCTGGAGTTTGTGAGTAATTCATTTAGCGAAGTAACACCTTTTTGGAGTCCTGATATTGACTTCAAGTATTTATCTAGTGTAGAAAGTGATTATCTTAGACAGCAACTTTTAAAGGTGTAATTACATCTGTGACTTAAGTTGTCTATTGCTGTGATTTTCTCCAGAAAAGAGATGTAGAGGAGAATTTTATATGAACTAATGCCTGGTTTGGAATGTTCATGGTTTCAACTTGTGCCCCTCCCCCACCCCCCCCCCCCCCCCCCCGATGGCTATATTCATTTCTCTTACATTGATTTGTTTCTCTAGGCTTCGTTTCTGTTTCTGCTATAAATTTGATCATTGTGTATTTCCTGAGTTGTATTTGTTACATACTATGAATTCTAAATTAAGGAAGAGGTTACCCATGATCTTGTGGTTAAACCTAATTCCTGTTCTTCTACAATAGGAAATGACCCCTAGGACCAAGGCATAAGGTTCTAGGCAGCGATATTTTGCACTTTTGAAATTGGGAACAATTGAATTTGTAAAACTCTTGGTATTTTACCTCAAATTGGGAATTTTCAACTCCTTTCGTAGAATCTGATGTAAACCCAATTATGCTGTGAGGCCTTTGCAGTGTTGTGTCGATGATTTCTTCAGCTTTTTGGTATAATATTTGCTGTTATGACTCATTGTTCATTGGAAAAGAAATTGCAAAAGATAAAAAATAAATAACATAAAGATAGCAAAATATGTTACAAGAATCACGGTACGCTTGATTGGGAATGTCTTTTGGTTGTGCTCTTTTAACTAATTGTTTAATCGATGATTTTATCAGCAATATGATAATACTTGAAAATTTATTTTATGTTGAACTTTTCCTTGGTCATTTTGGCAATTATTTTGTTGGAAATTGGGGAAAATGGTCATTTTTTTTATTGGGGATTGGGTACCAAACATTTAAGACAAAAAATTGCTGCTAGGGTCAACGTTGAGTGCCTCTTACATGATACGGAGGTCATGGGTAAATAGAATCCCGATTGGGGCAAGATATTTCTGAAGTCCTTGCAGTCTCTGAATAAGGCACATTAAGTACTTGTTATTAACCGAGGAGGCAGCAATATTTCAGTGTGCATGATTAATGTAAGACATTGTTTCATAATCGATGTACAATAAATTGCCAAAAACTCTTCAGGGGTCGTAATGATTAGATAAGACTGATTGTCTGAAGTTTTCAAGTGACAGCATAGGTGTTAATACCTTTCACCATATTATTACTATATTCTGTTTTTGCCATGTCAGAAATTGAAACCATTGCCAAATATTTTAATGCTCTTCGTGCTCTAGCTTAGTCTAATAAGTGTTTGATAATTCCTGGAATACAGTTATGGGGTCAGTAAAAAGTTGGGTCTGTGAGTTTGGATTAAGGGCTACAGACTTTTGACTATACTTGTGAGAATTATTTACCTTGAATAAAAACATAATGTGGCGTAAATGTGATGAATAACATGTCCAACAGAGATGACTGATCTCCGGGATGATCCTTAGACACGTACTATTCCAATAATCATGTTCCTATATTGGAACAAGGTCTGTATATCTGTCTTCGGACAAACAATCTTATGGAGATGAATATTTATGTGATGTTTTCATGACAGTAAGACTGTCTGTTGTGTAACCCCGTGCTGTAAGTAATCATGACTTGGTTGTTACTGTGAATTGCTTGGAAACATTATATTATACAGTCCTGATGAAAACTCCGAGTTGGAAGTTTCTTATAATGTCAATGTTGACCCATCGTCTGTTGATAGATTGTTGCATAATGAACTGCTGATGACTTGGCAAGAGATTGTCTTGTAATTCAAAATCCTTTAGACAAGATTCACTGAAAGCTCCGAGAATTTGTTTACAACAAATAAAATGTTTGCATTGATAAAGAAATGCCTTACATGTAAAATGGTGACATATTGTCTAGTTTGCTTTCTTGTCGATTTTAGGAGTTTGGAAACCTGGAATGCAAACTACAGCTTCTGATGTAAATGTCCAACAGCAAACAGAAAAGTCCCAAAGAGAAGATGGAGAGCCAACTCTTAAAGATGTACCTCAGAAATGGACACCAGGAGGACAGTCAGGATCTTCTGGTAAAGGTTACAGACCTATAAAACCAGATTTCTCCAAATCTCCTGAAAAGAAACCTGCAGTAAGTATCTGGGCTTGTTGACCTAGAGTCTCTTTGGCCGGGTATGTAAGTTCTTGTTTTAGCTGGTTTCTACAGTATGGTTAACTGCTGGTAGTTTTGGCAGCATGTTTATGGTGGTACATGTACTGGTAGAGAGATATGTAATGTGACAAACCAACGATGCTTGTAAAAGTTGTTATCGATGTATGTCACAATTATTACGATGAAATCAGAGTGTTGTCTTGAATGGTCAAATTAAATTACTTTGCTATGCCATTAATATGAACTATGACACACTTGATGTTGTCAGAGTGATAGTTACTTGTCCTGGACTTTGGACAAGTGGTTTGAGTCAAAATTTGCAAATAGTGGTATTAAAGTATTAATAGTGTACCTAAGAGTAGCAAAATGTACAAATGTACATATTCTTGCAGAAAAAATGCAGTCAGTTTATGATAATAGTACAGAATGTTTGTTTTTAGTGATGTTCATATTATGAACCTTTTGTTTAGACATTGGTTTGTTGATATGACTGCATTGTCCTGTAAAAGGCATATTTATGTTACCCATTTACTAAGACATTGTGGTCTGTATGTGTATATTCAATCCTGTCAGAATGATTAAATGTGTTAGTAAAGGCTCATTTTATAATGATAGTTTATATTTATGATGTATTTCCATCTGATATCTGAGTCAACATGGAAAATACGATCAAGTATACTTTCCTATGATAGATTTGAATCCTGTCATGTGGTTTCAGGTACCATTATAATGTACCTTGTATGATTGATTTTTCACATTGCCCCCAGACAATAATTGGCTATAAGGTTGTTAAGGTCTTTGGATCGTTTGAAGTAGTCATAATTATATAAATTCAATCAAGGAGAACTGCTGTTTGTATTGATTTTGTGGAACTATAATTTCAGATAAAATCTCCTGAAGTGAGTGTGAAGTATGCACCAAAGATTGACATAAGTTCATCATGGAACCCCTCACCAGATACCCCCACTACAGTCACTGATACCCTTCCCACAAGTGCTCCCTCATACCAGCCCCCATCCTCATCATACCAGTCAGATAATCAGAACTTTTCACAAGAAGAGCAGGATTTATTTTCACAGAAAAGCTCACCATCACATGTTCCATCTTCAACATTGTCGTCATGTATACCACAAGCAAGTAGTTCGCCACAGCCACCGGTTCAGAATGGTGTAGATCATCATGTGTCTACCAGTATGCTACATCTGAAAGATGAACCCAGTAGACTTCCGCCTTCACAGAGTCCTTACATCACATTGTTACAGAAAAATAGAGGTTTGTATATTCTTGTGAATGAATTCATAGATTAAGAAAATATGTTGAATTTAATGAGAAAATTTAGGCCACATTATAGAATTTTTTGTTCATGTAATATTGTGAAACTGAATGTTGTTTGGAACACCCCAATTGTGTTGAAATTGTTTTGTTTTGGGGGGGGGTCCTCATTTATTTTTCTTGTAGACATTGGATAGATTTTGAAAGTTTAAAATACTAGTCAATCATAACAAAAAATGATTTTTTGTTTCAGCATTTAAAAGGAAACAATGTTATTGAATAGCATTATAACATAATTATTGTAATCAGTCTGATTTAGATATTTTGTTATTATGCTAAAGATTGGTATCACATGAATGTGACTTAAAGTATACTGCTGTTTTACCAACTGAAATATTTGTTAAAATTGTATAGATTTCAGTGGTAAAATGACCTGATATGTATATAATTATGCTGATAGCTGCACTAACTTCTGTACAGTAATATTAATCTGATCCATTGTTTTACTGTAAGACCTCTAAAGCCGTCTGGTAGTAATTATTATCGAATTTTTTATATTTTTTTCCATTTACTTGGTACTATCTGTATAGATTATTGCCATTTCTCATGGTAAACATCATTAAGGTCATTCTAGATGAGAATATTATGTCTCCATTTGTTGATATTTTCCAGTCATTGTCTGGGACAAATTGTATGGTGTCAGACAAGTTATAGTCTAAAATTTCTAGCCTATGTCGTTAGAGTATTAATTTTACTTTTTCGTATGGAATGGTTACTAATGGTTACCATTCCTCATTTCTGTAAAAATTGAAAACAATTAGAAAGTTATCACTGTTTAGGCCTACCGAAGAAGGTTTTTGTTCGGATAAAAGTCGTCCATGGACTTGTTTGCATCAGATTTATCTAATTTATTTCATTTCTGACAGTTGAAGTGGTTGTGTCCCTTGTGGCTTTAATTGCTGTGTGAATGTACAAACATGTTATTGATTTTTGTTTACAGTTAATGCTGATAAATATTGTATTTTTTCAAGAAATAACAGTTTTTTCTTCAATCCTCATTAACATTATTGTTTCATGCATGGTGTGAACACTTTTTCATTAACAGGTCACATTTTATAAATACGTTATGATAAAACTCACAATTATTTGTATATTGCTGTTGTAATTTATATTTTAACGACTGTTTATGCAATTAACAACTTTAAAAGAAACAATGTTTTGAGTAAGTGTTCCGTTTTGTATTGGAATTTATATTCAAACTTTATTTGATTGAAATTTTGAATGTCAAAAAAAGGAGTATAGTTACGACTCTGAATTCTGTGAAATATAAAAAAATCCTGGTTTAATTAAATGAGGCAAATTTTAGATGATGAGGAGGTAGTGTATTATACTGGTGGTCGTATGCAAGGTCAAGGTCAAACTAATTCTCAAGGTCAAGGTAAGAAGGTCAAGATGTAGGTCGTTATAACCGCTAGAGCAATTGTGCATTTATGTATGTCATTTTTGTTCTAAAATTATTCATTTTCTAATTTGGTTGCTATATGAATTAGTAGCATCTTAGGGAAACTTAATAATGGCTATAAGAAGATTTGTGCCTGATATTTATGTTGTACTATCGATCACTAGACCTTAACCTTAGTGAGCAATGGAGGAAGTAACTGACAGAGTTATTTCCCTTCTGTCTCTAATGAAATTAATGGAAAATTAGTTATTTGCCTAAGTAGTGTTAACAGAATGGAAACAGTAACATAATATGTGTATGTTTAGTTGGTTTCTCTAGTTATGCTTGCATGTAAGTGTATGTGTGTTTGATAGAATCATTGTGTATAGAAATATCTTAATACGATGAGATAGTAGTTAATAATTAATTGTTTAATGTTTAACTTATTCGGGAAATCTAGTTCGGGTGTGACAAATTGCTGATAAAACTGTTTGGGCATTTTGTAAATGATGTCACAAAACTGAATATATTTTGTCAGAAATGGAAACATACGTCTTATTTAGAGGTCACCCTAAGTATATAAAAAGCTGCAATATTTTCATGATGATATTTTGAATTATAAGAAAATTCCCTTAAGTAGATCAAGAACTTAAATAATACTGGGGGTCAGATGACAAAATGTAGTATTAGAGATAGTTTGACTGCAGACAAGCATCATTATTTGCCTCCATGCCTGTAGCATCTCATTTTTGTTAGTTTTAGCGAACAGACATTTGTTTGTAAAGTGTAGTCTACAATTATTTGCATCTGAAAATGTGTATACATGATTTGTCTGATCTGCTGTTGCACAAATAGTTGTATAGTTTAATTTGAGCTCTGTTAACCTTTTTAATTTATCTCTCATCCATATTGCACTATTGATATTTTTTTTCATTATTAATTAAACCAATTTACGCACTTGTGTAGTGTAAACATACAAACGTGCTCTATGTACATTTTTACGTATATTTTTAATTAATCCAATGTGAACGTAAACTTGGAGTAAAGTTAAATAATGACTTCCTGGCAGTTATTACATGACTAAGCAGGCTTAACATAAGTAAGCATGGATTAACACTTTTACTACAATGCTTTGTGGTTAAATCTCTCTTATTTAAGAAAACTATGTTTATTTATTGCTTTATCAAAATTTCAACTTTTCGTGGTTTCATTGATTTCATTGTCAAGTTGATTGATCTTGTTCAGCTAGACTATTGTTGAATCAGTGCAATCTTATGGTATTATTTTGACTAGCAAATTTGGAATATTGAGGGATATGTTCAAAACTATAGTAAATGCTGCTTTACAAAACCTGAGGTACAGTAGTTATGAACATGACCCTCGATATAATTTGTGACTAAGCTAGGTTCGTAATTAGTCAAATTATGTGACATTCTATGAGCATTTTGGCTTTCACAAGTTGTAAATCATTTTTCATTGTATGAAAACAATTGATATGATTTGAATTATTTTGTAAAGCTTTACTTAAAGTTGGTCAGTGGCTATATAGGAGTATAATATATATATACAGTAAAACCTCATTTAAAGACTTTCTCAATAATAAAGACCACCTCAAAATTAAGAACACCATTTTCAAGTTCATTTTCATTGTTATGCTCTTCATTCAACCTCAATATTAAGCTCAACTCAGTAAGAAAAACAATTTTCAAGGGTCCCACGTTGTTTTTTTATTGAGGTTTTACTGTAGTAACCTATTTTTTTGCTTTCAATAATTTGCAATCTAAAATTCATTAAAAGACCCGTGTATAATTTTACGCTCTACTTTAGATTGTCAATAGCATTCAAACTGTGTACATAGTTCACGTTAATCATCACTGCATAATATTTCAACTTCTGCCATTATTATAATCCATCAACTGATATATCAATTTGTGGTTGATAGAAGTAACTTGGTATTTCATTTGCCAATATATATGTCTAAAAACTGCGCTAATGTGGTATTAACATTTCTTGCTTGCTAACCAATTGTCATGAGACAATATGTAAACAAAACACAATTACACTACTGTGCTACAAAACAATACTCTATTTCAATGTCGATGTTTAAAGTTACCATCTTTTATATGCGAGTCGGGATGGAGTAAGTTCCCTTTGTTTGTTTTTGCATTTCGTATGTATTGAATTTTAGCCAGCGACTATCTACAAGGTATTCAATGTGTCAATATAGTTTTGTTGTAGCTAACTCGGGTCTCTAAGTCACTGTGAATTGAACACTATCAATGAGTGACCGCAGAAATTGTTGGTTTAAATATAATTGGATTTTAATGACTTTGAAAGTTTTTATCAAACTTGAGCAGTTCTTACTGTTGTGACTTATTATGTTGTGACATATTATATCTAGTATTGATAAAATTAACCTTTAACACATTGATTTTGCATTGAAGTTTTTGTTAGATTTCAATACAGATAAATCCAATCTGTAGAACTTGTTTCGATACATCTGGATTTTAATTGTGCTCGTTACATTTACTCAATCATTAGTTGTCAGGTATATTATGACTGTGTGCTACATGTATTGACATCTACAAAAGCTCATATAAG
Organism: Mactromeris polynyma; assembly: GCA_032209605.1. NCBI lineage: Eukaryota > Metazoa > Mollusca > Bivalvia > Venerida > Mactridae > Mactromeris > Mactromeris polynyma. The sequence goes on from JASFXZ010000003.1 coordinate 37,141,318, forward strand.
TGCATCTAGTGGAAAAAAACTGCGGATTTAAATACTTGAAATACCCAGGATTAACCTCTATATAAACCAGGTATGTCGATGGATTCTATAATGTTGGTGTTAATGCTTCTGTATGTTTGCATATCGAGGGTGTTGGGAAATGTTTACTGTAGGTAAGCCATTAATGTTTGATGAAGGAGAGTATACTACAATGAATAAACATCAGAAGGCAAAGCGTAAAGTGAACTTCATTCTTCTGTCTCATTGTTTGCATTGTACAGATCAATAAATAATATTGAAGTTAGCAGAGTAAGCATGAGAAAGATATGATATTGAAATAAGTGAACTGTATGTACAAAATTCTACTGTTTGTATATACATTGATAGTGTCTGCCTTTGAACATTTTATGCATATTTATTCGTCTGTATGATTCCTTGAGGCTATATGCATTAATATGTCATCTAACTACCTGACTCATCTATTCAATAAAATTTCTACTTTATTATAACTAAGCATACAAGTATGTCTAAATATGGAAAGAGCATGTTCAATACTGTTTTCAAGCGAGAATATGTCTTTGAATGTAATCTATCGATGGTTGATTGAAATTGTAAGTAAATGGATGTGTGTCTATAATCCAGGTACAAGATTTACCTAGAGGTTGTGCAGTTAATTTGATGTTGTACACTATGATATATGTACACTTTACAGTGAGTTTAAATCCTTTCTGTACTGAATAGTACATTCAGCTTTCATTTTATTATGATGAATGTTTGTAAGGAATGTATGATGTATATTCATTTTGTATGTTCTGTTTGATAGAAATGTCATATATTGGTCTGCAATTTTGAATGTGTTAGGCTGATCGATTTACTGGTTGAGTCATTAGTTATTGTTGAAATGCCAAACCTACTGGTTGTGCCAACAGTAAAATGCTTGGACAGTTAACTGCTTAGTCTAGGCAACATTTAACCTGCAGGCTGTATCCAGTCTTAGTGTCAACCCAGACAGAACACAGCTTTATTTCATGCTCACATTTCATGGTCATACTTTACATATGGTAACAATCAAGTGAATTGCAGGCATCTATTTATCTTAAGCATTACTTTGGTCAATTGATGTTCTTCATTGCAGCTTCATACCGAAGTCAAAAGGTTCATCATTAACCTACTAAAATACCTTGCAATTGGCTGCATTGACAGTAAAACTTCCCATTTCTCTTCTTTTTAAGTACATTTGTTTCACTTATACCAAAGTCATTTATTAGCTAAGTTCTGTAAAGTTGGCACAGCAAACTCTTACTTATCGTTAATCTTTCTCAATAATGTTTATGGTAGGATTTAAGATGATACAAGTTCTACACTGTTAGGAGATGGACGTTGACACTATTAAAGTACAAAACTGTCTTTTTACTGCTAAATGGACCATTTTTAGATTGAGCACAAATACATTGATCTTGTTTTGAAGTGGTATCAGGATCGTGTTTCATTCATTTATACAAGGTGCCATAGTGTGTTTAAATGATCATAGTCCTGTGAAAGGGGACGCCCACCATTATTGTTACATAGTGTAATGTTTCTTGTCTGTCTATTGTTAAAAAACTTGTAACTGTGACTGATTTTTCATGATAAAATCTTGCATTGTTAACTGTCCCATCTGATTCAATTTAAAACCCTCTGCCTTGTTATTAATTTGTAAATAAAATTTGATGTGTTTCTGTTTACCTGTGTAGGGAAGAAGTTGTACTTTAAGGAATACTGTACAATTGTATTGAAACTGTTGAAAACTGTGAAAACTTTTTAGTTTGCAAAACTTTGTTCTATTTAATAAGTACTGTTGGACCTCATTCATTCAAATTCGTTGGGTCTGAAATTTAATTTGGTTTTGAAAAGCCCATTTCAATTGGACATGCCTAAGAAGATACATCTTGACCTGATATTTATTGTGAATGATACCGAGTATTCTGATAGAAGATTGTCAAACAAAGGAGGTCTGAATGTATATCACTTTTGCTCTTATATTGAGGGGGGTGGGCAAAGCTATTGCCTTAGCTTCTTTCCCAAAACTGAGTTACGATACTTCTGCCCCAAAATACTCAATACATATGGTCATATCAATTCATCAATTACCAATTTAAGACAATTTTTTTTAAAAATTAATTAAGGTAAATATGTGATAAACCACCTTCTTCTCAATGAAGTAGTCAGATCCATCCTAGATCCTCAGTGCACTATAAACAAAGTTCTTTGGTGACGAACCTAAAGTCATGTTCATCTAGTTGAATATTCTTGAAAGACTTATTATGCCAGCTACTCTTGCAATAGAATTTATCATCTGTTCTGAATTAATGAAATTAGTGTTGGATGCAATTTCTATGCAATCACATTCCGTAACAATATGACACAAATGAATGTCATAAAATAACGAAACTGTTCAATTCTGAATTGTCCTTCATGTAATAAAATGTCGTCTGCTTTGGTGATACTGTCATAAATCGTGTATTCAGGACTGGAGAGAAAATTACTGGCTTGTAGTGAATGTTACATGTAAGCTGTAATACTGCTTCACTCTGTCGGTCCTTGGTATTCAAACATTCCGCTGTACACCTGTGCTATGTTTAATTAATGAAATTATTCTCCCTTCAGTGATGCATATATACGACTTATGATGCACAACTTGCGACAGTTTTATGACTACCTGTGCATGATGAAGCGCACAGATAACAGGCAGCTGCTGTATTTATATGATTTCATTTTGGTTCATGAGTGTGTATTTAACTTCAAAAGTTGATACGTCAGTAATTAATTATCGTAAACAATTTCATTTCAATATGACCCCTAAAATGTTTTAAAATGATAACTTCATTGAGCACTTAGTTTGAGGACATGCGTTTACATTGTCAGAAACAATTCCATTTCAGTATGAGCCCTAAAATGTAACTTCATTGAGAACACAGTTGGAGGACATGCATTTAAAAAATTAACAGTTTTAAGGACATTTGTTTAAAAAAATATAGTAATTAACCATACAGTCCTTTTACTTGAGAATGGCTGTAAACAAACTTATAGTTGGTCAGCAAATGAAAACATGTTATGCAAATGATTGACCAATAGACATTGAGTATGCTGTAATGGTATTCTCAACTAATTTTGAATCAATAGTAGACCCTTTTATCTCAACTGCATAGATCTGTTTGCATTTCATGTGATATCAAGGGTCTGGTACAAAACGATTGTGAATCAGCTTCTACACCCAAGCTGAGTTACGATAGTTTAGCGAGTAATTCTCGATAGAGACCGTTGGTTTTACTACTTGGATGAGTTCCTCTGATGATGGGTTAGGATAATCTTGTATGCACTGATCAAATATTCATTGATGTGAATGAAGATTTGTGAGAATCCATGCATTATGCATAAATAATTTTGTTCCTGAACAAAACACAAGTTGTCTCTATAGAACATGGTTATAACAGTTGTTGTTGTTTTTTGCCGTGTAAGTTATCATTTCTGTATCAACAACACATTCTTTCATTGAAGCAAATATCAATGGGATTGCAAATTTTGAAGTCAAATGATTGGTCTTTCAGTTGGAAGTTCATTTGATCAATAAATGCTTCCATGAATATTATAATTTCATATGTCACGGATCCATTGAACGTATTTGTAAACATTCCTTTAACATCACTCATGCACAATTTGATCATATATAACATGATCAGTCAAGTTCAGTATTGCATCAGATGTTGCATGAATAAAGTTTCCTTAAATAAGGTTTATTTCTGATTGAATAAATTTATCTTACTGAATCCAACTGGGATCAGATGTTTTGATGGCAAGAAAAAGGATATATAAGGCCTGTTTAGGATATGACTTCTGAAATATTATTAAATTTTCTTCATAGTAATTTCTATTGGTATTAAGACAGTGACCCAATTAATGATCAAATGTATTATTCACTTGTGGGCTGCGAGAGCCAAATTCATGCCTTGGTCCTTGGTCGATATCACTTTTCTCAGGTCAATAAACTTTCATATAGACCTCAAAAAGGCAATACAAATGTAATTGCATAGTGCTGAAAGAGAGCATAATAGTGTTATATATTGACATTATCACTCCAAACCAATTAGATATTAGCTGCCATGAATCATAACTGAAGTGTTTTTGCTTGTACAATTCACAAAACCAATGAATACACAAATTATTTCCTTTTTTCCCCATTTCAATTATTTTTGGTGTGTTTGCTATGTTTGCTATGTACCATACTTGTATATACATTTATTGTAATTAGTTAGAACAGTGTCAGCCATGAAATTCCTCTGATCTATTCAAATATAAACAGTTTGGCACCTCTTTCAATATGCACACATGAAAAGATAGAAAGATAAACAGTTTTTGAAATCGTTATTTTTTTATGTCATTCAATTTGATTGATTTGAACTTTAAATGGATTTAAACAGGAGAAAAGAAGGCTTTGACACAAATATATTGTGAACTAATGTTTAAGTTTATTGTTGTTGACAATAAATGTTCATACACTGTGAGAATTGTGGGAATATTTATAGGACTACAAATGAATATATAGTTGTATTTTACACCTCAATTATGAAAACATTTTGTAGTGTAAAGCTTGAAGTAATGTGAGACGGATGACATTACAAGGATGTGTTTTTCATGTCAAAATTAATTATTTTGATAACTTGAGGAAAGTTATGTGTGAATGTTATTCTAAATTTAGCATCATTTTGTTACTGCAGTACATGAAAACTCATTGATGATAAAGTGCAATATTGATTTTGATAGAAGGATCTATTAGACAATTTTGTGTTTAAAGCAACTTGGCAGTTTTTCAATATGTGTATTCATTATAATGGATAAAATCACACTTCCTTTTCATAATTTTGCAGGTAAACTTAAATTGTGTTCTTGTTTTGTTTATACATACATGTGAGTCTTTTGGCCATAACCTTTTATATTGGTTGTATCTGTAGATTGTAGTACCCGTGCCAAATGATTGAAAGATTATAGTGATCAATTGATAAAGACAGATAAACCAATTATAGTTCTCCACTGTTCAATTCAAGTTTTAATCAGATAAAGTGCTGTAATAAATAATGACTTTATTAAATATATGGTATTTAAATTGATTGTTTTCATTCATTCTTTGATAGTATTAACATATTTAAGTCAATTTATACGAGTGAAGAAATGTATTGTTGATCTTTTTATTGTTGGAACGTATGATTTATTTAAATATACAGTTATGTTAAAGTAGCCAGTAGTGGATGGTTTGATATGACCTTTATTGACCGGCGACTTATTCAGATAAGTCAGTGTTATATCAAAGAAATAGCAAACTGGATTTTTTTATTTTTAAGTTTCAAATTGTTTATAAGTGTATCCCAATAAAACCCTTTGAATATCTAGGTCTATGAGTAATTGCTATAGCAGTAATTCTAGTTATTCAAACTATATATAAAGACTTCAAAAATACGTGTAGTAGCCCATTTAAGTCCAATTAAACTTAGAGAAGAAAAAGGTGAGATAAATAATTTCTGGTCTTCAATCAGGCAGGTGTAAGTATTCGACTCTCGAAAACTCTTATCTGCTCTTGTTAATCAATATTGTTCACCAGTATAACTCTTGCATATAAACCAATATTTATTTTGTTAATTGTTTGCATTTCCAGTTTTTATCTGCTAGCTAGCTAGTTATACAACATATATTTGTAAACTTGTAAAAAATTGAAGTAGGACGCCATAGATCAGCAGGCTTACCTGAATTTTAAAGTAAATTTTTGTCTTTGTATAAAAACTCACTATGAGTCATCATGAAGCACATTGCTTTACTGACTGTATTTACCATGTCAGTTTTTTTCCTTTGCAAATATTAAAACTACCTTTTCACTAACGTTATCATAGCGGTTAAACACATAAATCATATTTTTGTGTTAAAAAGGCTAGGCTGTATCAAGTCCGTATAAACCTTGTATTGTACACATTTTCTTGCCTTATGATCCAGGAAATGTTTAATAATATGTACTTTAACTTTTCCTTGTATCAAAGATGACAGAAAAAGAGATTGAACCACATTTTGTGAAGAAACACTTATTTCATGCTTTCATTTCATGACATTTTGGTTAACATAAGGGAGATATTGTTCGACTTCAATAAAACTGAGAAGTAATTTGCATATAAAGCATATTCTTAACTTGTTTACAAACTTTACAGTCTATGCACTTCTATAGCTATGATGAGTGAATAGTTGCATTCCTTGTTTGTGTTTATATAATTTTCATGTTCATAACTACTATTTATGTTATTGATATATGTTTAACAATTGAACGCCGCTGTACAATTTCCAACCTCTTCTTAAAGTGACTTCATTTCCAGAAAACGTCACATGTGACGTCAACATGTACTGACAGTATGCAATATTTGCCCCATATGGCAATATGAAAAGGAAGTGACCATAATTATGGAGTAAATGTTTCCTGCTTGCAAATAGCGTCATCACATGTTGCCTTTTTTTGAAATGATCTCACTTAAAGAAGAAGTTATAAATCCCACAGCAGCGCTCATTTATTCTTTATTCAAATTTCTTTATCACAATATTGTCTACATAGATTAGTACATAATTATAATGTATGGTAGAAAACATTCTGTAGCATAACTACTGTGTTCAGCATCATGTACATATTATACATTATGAAACTGTCAATGTCATATCACTGGAAATCACACACTGTCTTATAAATGTATACATCATATGTATCCCTTCTAGAGTTCTCTCCCTTTATCCATTCTGCAGTATATAATAGTTCTATATATAAAGGAAGATAACTCATGACTATCTCCTACAATTTGTATTTAGTTTGGGTGCAAAACTGGTTGACCTTAGTGCATGTAAATATATGTTTATCTTATTTAAACTGTTCAAGAAGCTTTGCAGGGAATTGTTGAATTAATATTTACTTGTTGTAGCATGTACAATTTCAACCAATCATTGCAGCATACAGAATAGATTCCTGCCAAGTTTCATGAACATCCCTCATTCAGTTAGCATGTGTTTGTATGTATGTATGTATGTATGTATGTATGTATGTATGTATGTATGTACATTATATTCAGTTGCATGATGTGTTTTCAGAGAATGGTTATCCCAAAGATATTGACTTTGTAGGAGATCCTATTATGGTTACAGAGGGTAAGGTTCATTATACAAATCTTTCGCTACAATTTCATCATCTACTACTGTAAATCTGTTATATAATGAACGATTATGAAGTAGTAGTTATGACTTATGTTATATTTTTTCTCAACTTTGATACCAAGTATATAACCACATACTGATTTTTTTGCAAATTTATCATAGGCCTTAAAGTGAATGATTCTACAGCAGCAGTTTGTCTCTTGATCTTCCATTTTGTCTTTGCAACATTGTTCTTTTAATCCTTCTTGGATTTATAAGTATCATGAATATAACTACTTTTTCCTTTGCTCAGTTCTCTGCTGTGTAACATTCTTATTCTCTTGTTTCATGAAATGTCCATCCCCATACAATTACTTAAAGCTGTGATTTTTGGGCTTGAGCCTTATATGTTGCAATTTTCATACAATTTTCTATACTCTTTGGATAATTTTGTATACTTGCTCTGCATGTAATATATATCCCGTGTTGATGCATGATGTCTGTATGTAGTTCTATCCCTTATTCTGTCTCCATCTGTAATCTGCTTTAAACTACTATTATATACAAATAATATACCATTCTAGTGTCAATACTGAGTGGTCATGTGATACCTATTGGTCTTGTGATATTTAGATCACATTTTATATTGATCACATGATATGGATTTAGTCATGTGATATACCCTGGGGTCATGTGACATGTGCAAAATACAATCATGTGATATTTGAAGTTGGTGTGTAATAGGTAGTACATGTGATTCCATTTGTTGCAAATAGGTCTTGTAGAAACTGTGGCGGAAAGTCATAAGATTGTCCCAACATTTGTTTTTTAATGTCAATCTATGGTAAGTTTATTGTAGCTAAATACGTTCAGTGAATATTCATCCTGAAAAAAGTTGATTCTGTGGTTGACTTATGTGTACAAAATATGTGATGTGTAATTTATCATCGTCCAAATATAAGTGCGCCTTGGTGTACAGCAAGGTCAAGGTACATTTTAAGGTTTCCTTTTACAACAAATACACTCAGTCATTCTCATTACTGTCCCTGCAAATAGTAATGCCAAATATTTAACAACATTCTTGTGTTCTTGTATTTCAGAAGGCAAGATACCAAAAGGTGCAATTTATCTAGGGAAATCCGAGTCTATGGAAGGAGATGTAAAACATACTGACACTTATTACGCTGTTCCTACCGAAGATAAACAAATGACTACGACAACAGAGAAAGTGAGCAGTCCCAAACGGTATGAGGACATTGGTCCTATCGATGAGGAGAGTGGAATGCCTTTGTCTTTCAGAAAGGTAGGTGTGGTTGAAGGTCAATTTGTATCTTTCATTGTATCTGACTGGACACATGGGCTGGTCACTTTGTCTCTATGGACAGAAAGGAGGATTGGTCAAGTTGCTTGTTTCACTATCTGATATATTTTATGTGACATACAGAGGGAGATGGCATGTGGCAGAGATACATGA